>LPNX010065076.1:0-130254 GCA_001517045.1 Pseudotsuga menziesii | reverse complement strand
GCTTCCTGGACTGATCATGCACCCTTCTCCTTCTCTGGCCTGAACTTGCTAAAGCATTACTGGATGTGGATTCCTAAAATTTACTGCTGGAAACTGTGGATAGAATGGAATAACAGAATATTCAGGGACAAGGCAGTCTCACCAGCCCAAGTTGCAACCAAAGTAAAGGAACTAATAGGAGAGTTGGTTGTCTCAAATCCCAAAATCACCAGAGAAGCCAGTCCTAACAAAAAGGAGTACAGTTGGTTTCACGGGCTTGATCCAGACCTGCTGACCAGAACCAAGAACACTGTGAAGCATTTCTCTCCGTGGGAAATTAGGATAGAGGAACAAGAATTTATAAAATGGAGATCCTCTCTGAACAAGCATATTCTGCATGCTGATGGGGCCTCGAAAGGGAACCCCGGACCTGCTGGAAGTGGAGGAGCCATTCTAGATATGTCTGGGAATATTATTCTCAAATTTGCCTGGGGATTGGGGCATAACTCCAATAACATTTCTGAAATTCTTTCCATTTGGCAAGGACTGATGTAAGCCAGAAGTCTGTCTATAAATAAGTTGGCTATTTTTAGCGACTCCCGAATCATCATGCAGGCTCTCAATCTGAAGAAAGCCCCCAACTGTATGGGATTGGCCCACTATCACCGAAAAATCACTTTTCAGCTGAAATCCTTTGAAGAAGTTAAGTTTTACCACGTCCTCCGTAACCTCAATCAAATTGTAGACAGTGAAGCCAATTCTGGTGCCTCATTAAGCAAAGAATTCATCGTAGTAAATAGCAATGAAGACTTCATGGCCATCCCCTAGGGTTAAGGAAGTTCTGGTTTTTTATCCTGTCCTGAAAAGATTTAAGTGTATTAAAAGTTTCAAGTGAATTCAGTCCTCTGTCAGTGAAATATAGGTATATTCAGACCTCTGTCATTGAAAATTAAGTGTATTCAGACCTCTGTCAGTGTTGATTTTAGTGTCTTCAGCTCCCAGGCAATGGATGAATAAGATTTTTCAGTTCTCAGTCATTCCCAAGTGAAGGCTGAGGCTATTGAGGGACAAGTTGTGGAACAGAGTCTCCTTCTATTAGTCTCTTCAGTTTTAATGATCTGAGCCTACTTCAGGTAGAACTTTCCAGCCTTAATCTCATCTTGTCCAGCATTGGGGAACTGGATTTGGGCTCTGGCTGGCTGAATTTCAGCACTGGTGGCTCTTCTTTATGATCGGTTTTCATAGTAAAGATTTCCAGCCACAGTCCTACATGGTTTAGTTTTTATTCTGGTTATCATGGAAATGTCTGCCTCCTTCGATGTCACCCAGCGATATTTATGCCCAGCAAGACTCTCGTTGAGTTCCAATTCCAGCTTCTGAAGCTCTTTATTGCTTGAGGCGGTTCAGTAAAATCATGTGATTATGGACTGTCCTTTAGAATTTCGATGGGAAGCCTTCAGATCACGCCCAGTTTGGTCAGCATTCCACGTCCTATTTTGACAGAGGGAAAGGTGCAGAAGCCTGTTCTTCCTCCAGCTCAAAGGTATGCTTCTTCATTAGTCAAGGAAAGACTCCTCTACAGATCGCTGCTCTTTGGTAGCTTCAGCTATTCTTGTTGACTCCTCAATGATTAAGCTCTTCTTGATGTTCTATGTCTTTTTTGCAAAAACCAGACAGTTGGTATAAGGAGTTTGCTTATGCCTGAAACTCTGGTCTACATGTATAAGTTGACTTAGAATCTTTGTTTGTAAATCCTCTGGCAGCTGATTTGCCAAGAATTCAATTCAAAAGGCCTATAACCATTTCAGTTAAAAAAAATGATACTGTGCAGACAATCTTGAAAACTTCAGAAGAAATTCCGAGAAAGAACAAGACAACACACAGAACTAGTATATCACATATATTAAAATGATAAAATCAAAATTTACTATATGACATGAATTTGCAAGTTAAACCAGCATAGATCGACAATTTAACATGATGCATTTTCACATTTCTTCAAAGAAAAGTAACAAAACATAAAGACTGCGAAAAGAAATAACAAGATCATACGATATTACAAGTACATCTCCATAGTAAGAATACTGCAAATATACTTATAAACATCTTCAGTCTAAAGGTGCTGTAACTACAAACAAGAAATTGTCTTAGTTGCAGAGTAACGATAAAGTGATCCTGCTTAGTCCCTTTCACCAACCATCGATAGATCAACAATTTAACATGATGCATTTGCACATTTCTTCAAATAAAAGTAACAAAACATAAATACTGCGAAAAGAAATAACAATATCATACAATATTACAAGTACATCTCCATAGTAAAAATACTACAAATATACTTATAAACATCTTCAGTCTAAAGGTGCTGTAACTACAAACAAGAAATTGTCTTAGTTGCAGAGTAACGATAAAGTGATCCTGCTTAGTCCCTTTCACCAACCATTGACCCCCCCCCGCTCATTATTTTTCCCAAAGCATTGTTTAAATAGTCTTTGCTTGGAAAGATGAGTCATCAACTAATCATGCTAAAGATAGAAATGTTTTACAATAATCAAGGGACCGAGATACGTTAGGGGCACATATCTTCTAAAAAGGACACCTATGAGTTTGAATTTCAAACATTCACTCAAAATATGAACATCGAATATTTCATCACCATATGAATCACAACTGCTTCCTCCAATCCAGCCACGAATGCTCCACACGCTCCTTATCTCCATAATCCTCGAATTAACCTGTTTAATCATTAAAACAATGATATCAGAAAACAATAATGAGAGATGAATTTATACTTATCATCATTGTCAGGCCTAACTTTTTTTAAAGGATGCAGGATAGTTCAAAGGAGGTTAGAACGTTGATTTGATCCAAAACAACAAACTCAGGCTCATTCTATATCAGACTTTTCTTGTTTTGTATTCTCATCATTCTTAAAATCAACAACATTCAAATTGAATATTCATACCAATAATCATTTCATATGCATTTATGAATTTCATTTGAACTATATCAATTGAGTTTCCAGTTGAACATGAAACAGAAGATATAATAATCTCAACTCAACCAATTGTTCACAAGGTAGGAACACTATGAAGATAATCATTTCAACTGTTGATTACACAACTTTCAGAATGTTTCTGTCACTTTCAACAAGACTGTCATTCATCAAAACCATGCATAATCAATCATCTTTTTTCAATTATCTCATTAAATCTCTGTTATCAAAATATGAATTTCAAACAAAAGCAAGATTCAATGCTCAAGACTGAATTTTAAACAAACAGCATAATGATTTCAGTATACTTGATTCCAATGAAAACAATTCAAATAAGCATCTGTGCATTTCAATGATATGATAATAGTTTCGATAGTAAAGCTACGATATCTCTATAGCAACAGGAATAACGTTTTATGCTTTGCCATCAAAATAAGAATCATTATCCAGAACTGGTCAATTATTAAAAAGAAAACAGACAGACCACCAATTCAGCAATTATCTTTTAAGTCACGGTCGTAACAGAGGCTGAATCAAGTATAATGGTAAAATTCCAAAATTGACCCATATAACAATCGAGTACTATTTCCATTAATGAAAACATCCACAAATGAATAATCTGAATTCAAAAAGTATGAATACCTCGCATTAGATCATTTCAAAATGAAAACCCTGAATAATGGTAATGTCATTGACTTTCATAAACTTGTTCAAGTGAATCAATGTTTCCATAATTAACAAAGTGTAAATAAACTGTAAGAGTATTTCACCTTCCCATGATTCAAAAATTTTTAACATGCCCAGATCGAATTATGGAAAGAATTCTGCACTGTTTAACCATTATGGTATATTCTGAAAATGGAAATGATACATGGCTAGTCTTGCATTCAGGAGGATGTGAATATTCATATAAAATCATTTCCAATAGACGAGTCAAGTTTCAGATTTGCAAACAATTCAAGCAAACCCTGAGTTCATTTCAGTCTTTTCAGAAAATGTAAAGAATTATTTCCAGAAATGTGGAATGAAATATGTTTTACCAACAGACTGGGCTGTCCTAGAAATACTTCTTGAACTAGTTACTTAAACCTGTTGCAAAGGTAGGACTTTCCCGAGTTCTAGCTCCAACATGCTTCTTTTTCAAGAAATATAAGAAACCTACGATATTTCTTCATACAGAATAAAGAAAAGAATATCATTTCTGTGCACTCGCCAATGCAGTGACTGAACATATGTTAACCTAACACAACAGTTAAACTTGCTTAAAACCCTAATGTCTGCTCCAGGCCATGAAATACAATCTAAACCTTGAATCCAGGATAACGAAATACCTTCTTGTGAAACAGAAACAAGGATTTCACCAAAACAGGCCATTAAAACTTTCTACGCACTTAGGTGGGGCTTTTCATACCAATGAACGGAAGGTAGTTGAAAAACTACCCACGCGGTCGTCTTTGGAGACCAAAACATAAAGAATTGATGCCTGGCCAATGCCAGAGGGGATGATTTCCTTCCCTGAGGATTCATCTATGCTCGAAACCATCAGCAGCGGAAATATTCACACCCCAACACCATCGCCATTTCTCCATGATCATCCAAAAATAGCCTTGGAAAAATAAATAAATAAAAAAACCACCGAATTCAATTAATTGGGGCTCCTCCTCCTTGGTAAACCCAAAGCAGAGCAACAACCCTTGATTGTGCTCAAAGCACAAAGGCTTGACAGAGACGGAGCTTTACCGGTCTGAATATTCAACAATGCGAAATGAACTGAGCTAAACCCTGGTCAGAGATTTGACTTATCATAATCTTCAACTCAACAGAAGTCATGCAATGTCACATAGTTTTCTGAGAAATGTATAGGGTTCGTGGCATCAGGGACAAACTAATAAAACCCTAACTCTCATTCGAACATAGACCAGGAGTAAACAAAACCCTGTACTCAGCAATACTCGAAATGACGAGGACTAAGCCCTGCTCAACGTAATTAATTGACATGAAATGGGCTTATCGAGAACCATCTCTTCCTGTCACAAAAGTTATGATGTGAGTACAAGTGAGTACAACTGCTGTATTAAGTAGAGTTCATGTTAAATGGCAGGTGGAAGCTATCAGTTCATAACGTGACAGCACTGATATTCGTATCATGATGATGATTTAGATGAATCCTTCTTCTTAGAGCTTAGTCATATCGAATGATAAATACAAGGAGATATTTAACATCACGCAGAATGAAAACCTCATATGTCAAATAGCAATGTAAATCATCTCAAAGTAAAAAATGTATCATATCTCCTAATGTTCATATCATGTCGAAAAACATAAGTAGATAACTTATTGAAGCGAAATCCCATTTGTCGATCAATTAAAACAAATCAAAATGAAATAAAACATCCATAATGTCGAAGAACCATAGGAAAGCAAAAATGAATAGAAAGTCCAAAGATAGGGTAAAGATAGAATGTCAAAGCATTGATAATGATTTAATAATCATCTCAGTCTTCAGTAGATTTTTTGATGACAAAATCATGCAATTTTGTTAACACAACTGTTGGATATACATCTATGTTTTGACTTCCTTTCTCTGTATGGTTTCATTATTCAAATCTCTGATTAAACTTGTGATTATGATGTGAAGGTTCCAGGTTCTACCAGTTTTGAGTGAAGAACTGATCATCCTTTGGTTAAGACACTCTTTGAACGATTTTTTGAAATTTTTATCTTTTCAATGATAAAAATTTATTTACAGGAGTCAAAAGAAAATAATTACAAAGTCAAAACCAAAAGAATAATGAAAAATACCAAGGAAAAAGTCTCGTATAGCAATTCTATAGCTAAAAGCTACAGAAATTCAAATTTTTTCAAAACTTATCTCTGGTGGGTTCCCTTTCCTTTACATCTTGGAAGGGATCTTGTTGGGAGGCCAACAAGTTTCGACACGTTAATGATTACATCTTTCGATCGCCGACGAGCTTGTGATGGAAAGCACCAATACGTTGAGACTTGGGGCACCGATGGGCTAGAAGACAGAGCTTCCGATCGCTGATGAAGAAACCGTCGTGACGTTAGTCATTTGAGGCTCCGAAATAGCAGCCACATAGAGAACTAAAGCTCTGATTCATCTTCTACTGACCTTTGATAGCGATAAAGCAAAATCGTCGACAGTTAAAAAATATAAAGTTTTTAAAAAGTAAGACAAAAGAGATAACGCGCATTGGTGAAGTAAAGCTGAAAGTTTTTGTAGTGTTGGTGGTATAAAGCACTAAAATGCCTCCGAAGTCACATATCAGAAGTCGAAACCACTAATTAATAAGGTGTCGGAGCTTGAAAACACTAACCATCGGCAAGATAGTCCACTAAGGAGCCGCAACGACAGGAGACAGACTGACTACGGGTTCCGATCAATCAATAGAAAATCATCGGTGATCAAAAGAACTAAGGACTACAGATTGGCAAGATAGTCCACTAAGGAGCCGCAATGGCAGGAGACAGAAGGACTACGGGTTCCACGACAATAGAAACTCATTGGTGATTGGAAGAACTAAGGGCTACGGATCGGCGAGGTAAAGCTAAGCAGCTCCGCAATGGTTGTAAGGCAACAGACAAGGCCTTCGATCAATGACAAAAATCATTCCGACAACGATAAAACTAGTTCATTTCACCTCTAAAACAGCGGCAGTGTTCTGGTCTAGGGCGTCGATATTCTAGAAGACAGAGCTTCCGATCGGCGATCGCGGCGACAAGGTAGAAAATTCTGGTGGATTAAAAAAGAAGGGTCACTTTAGTTAAACACCGAGACACTGGCTGTTGGCGGAAATTTCACACTGAACCAGCATTGGTGATTATCAGCAACTGCTACTGTTATTTAGTATTCAATCAGTGAACTAGATATTCATAATAGATAGACAAATAGTTAGCAAGGGTTTGAATCCCTAATCTAAGAAAACTATCACTTTCAAGTATTTTTGTGTAAACAGATCGGATTTTCAGGATCTGTCATTTTTTTAGAAGGCTATAAAGCCCATGATTGATTTTATAATAAAGGCTCAACTTCAGGGATTTGTAATCCTATTCTATTGTCAAGCGTCTCATCTTGTTTATTCTAATTGTAAGCTCTTTTGTTATTAGTTGTTCAGCCATCATGTTTATCTTTACTGTACTTATGCCTAAATGTGCATTTAGGTAATTTTCAAGTTGATTAATAGCTAATAGCTATCATCCTACTGGTGAGTTAATGTGATTTGATTTATAAGTACCATCCTTGTCAGGATTTAGCCATTTATATGCATCTATTTTGTATGTAAGTCTACCAGCTTGATGAGTTCTCCATCCCTGCACCTTATTTTCAAACTACTGAACAAGTTGTAACTAAAAGCCTTGTGATTGAGTGAGCTTCATGCATGTCTTGAGAGTGGGAGGTTATATAGGTCACATGACTTGATCCATATCAGAAAACCCTAAAAAAATATTTTAAGTTACCAGGCATCCTCGAGCTACAACCTATAGGAGTTTCCAGGAGTGATAACAAAGTGGCGCCATTACCGGGGAGAGGGGATTGAAGCTCAGCTTCCTTTGGAGACGACATAGATCCATGCTTTGATGATAGACAAAGCTCAGACATTATTATGGTTGTAATCATATATCTGGTGACTCCATTGATATAAGGTGGCTTCAAGAAGACCAAGTACCAGAGAAAACCCAAAGGGGCCACCAGCAACACCAGTTTCAAATCCAAAAGAAATTTTGAGGAAAGCTAGGGCTTTACTAAGACAGACCAACAGTACTGCACAAAAAGTTACATCAAGTATTTCAAGAAATCTTTCTGCTATTATTTATTCTGCTGAAAATCTTAATTCCCAGGAATTTCTAGATACATTAGAAAATTCTAGGGGCTGGGCATCTTCAAGCACTGGTGCTTGTGAAGATCCAATCCCTGGGGACTCCACTGGGATAAGTATACCACCACCTTCTGAGCAAGTATCTTCATCAGTACTTCCTTCCACAAACATGTTCATACCCATTTCCAATATGGCTGCCCCTCAATTGACCAAGATGGAAAGGATCCTGGTAGCTAGGTATGCGCCCTTAATTCTTCCAAATCCTCTCACAGCCATGCCTACTGCGAATTATCTCAAGTATATGACTAAGTTTATAGGGGAAGGGGATTTCACTACTGAAGAACATCTAGAGGATTTTTACAGCTATGCTAAAAATATTAACATAGAACAAGAAGATGTATGGACTAGGGTGTTTGTGCAAAGCCTAGATGGCCAGGCTAGGAAGTGGTTTAAGGAACTTCCTGTCAGATCAGTGGCAGGCATAGAGGCCCTAGATGACATTTTCCTAAAGCATTGGGGAGAAAGGAGGGACCACCTCTACTATATCACAAAATTCAGCAACCTGAAAAGAGAAAATGGGGAGTCTGTCTCCAACTTTACCAAGAGATTCAACAATATGTACAGCAAGATCCCTACCGAAATTAAGCCCATTGATACCTCAGCTAGGATAACTTATGCAAATGCCTTTGACTCTGACTTCTGCTTACTTATCATAGAAAGGACGTATGTTTCGTTATCACTCATGCAGGATGTTTCCCTAGAAGTAGAGTCAAACATTTTGTCATCTCAGAAGGTCAAAGGGAAGATAGACAGGAAAAAGCAGCCAATAGACTATAGTGGGGATTCAGCATCAGAGAACAAGATTGACAAAATTACCAAATTGTTAGATAACCTGACTGCTGAAATGTCTAAATTGAAGGACGAAGGAAATCTACCGGTGAGGGGTAAAGGGCCAAGCGACTTTGCTCCTCGAAACCCAAATTGTGTTCCTTATAGAAGAGGAAACCCCCCAATTCATATTCTCAGAAGGGAGAGAAATCAAGGGGAATATCAAAGGATAAGAGCTCCATTTCAAAATTCTATATTAGAAGAAGAGCCAGAATTCATTGAAGAAGAAGGAGAAGCTGAAGACAATATCCACTGCATGGAGGATGAGGTGGACTATTCTTTTCTGACACGGGCAGAATATGAGGAAGCCCTGATTGATGAGCAGATCACTGAAGAGCCTGTCTATCAGGATGATGGTCAAGGAGGTTACAAACTAAGGTTTAGGCTGGTTGCTCCCCTCAAGAAGAATGTTGTACCTATCAAGCAGCCTGCTTCACCAGCTAGAAAGGTTTCTTTTTTACCAAAGAAAGTGGCTGCCCCATCCAAAGCATTGCATAAACTAGCACCTTCAGCCACACCTGATCAAGTCCAACTCAAACCTACAGCTCCTGACGTAAGGTTTCTAGATAGGTTGCATTATTCCTTCCACCTCAAGTATGAAATTCAAAAATTGAAAATCCCTTTCTCTTTAATTGAGCTAATGAAGAATGATGCATTCAAAACCTCCATTTTGAATTCCCTTCAGCCCAAGGTGCACATTAACACTGACTTTGTGAACCTACAAGATGACAAAACTATTGTAACCCTGGGCCCCATGATTGAAGACCTAAAGGGCTCCTACCCACCATTCTATATATCCTTGAACATACATAATAAAATCCTTCATAACTGTCTGCTAGATTCAGGAGCCTCTCATAACCTAATGCCAAAGGCTGTGATGGATAAGATTGGCCTCAGCATCACCAATCCCTACCATGATTTATTCTCCTTTGAATCCAAGAAGGTCAAGTTCTTGGGCCTCATCAAAGACCTTGCTGTAAACTTAACGCAGCTACCTTCGAAGAGCGTAATGATGGATATTGTAGTGGCCGATATTCCTCCAAAATTTGACCTCTTGCTGTCTCGGTCATGGAGCAAAAGACTGGGCGGCACCATTTAGATGGATCTCACATATGCCACCATTCCCATGTTTGGAGGGGAGACTAAGAGGTTGTACAGGGAAAATCATCTAGCATACATTATCAGCAAGGAGAGCCACTCAGTAAATCACCCCATCTACGCAATAGACACCGATTTCAGGTCCTTCATTTTGCAAATAGATGATAATCAACAGACATCGGTTCAGCTCACTTAGCCCACCCGTCAGCAACCCGAAGAAGTCATGACAATGATCTGGACCATGTATTTTGATGGGGCTAGCGCTCAAAGCTCAGCAGGCGCGGGTGTAGTATTGATCTCCCCATCTAAGGAAAACATTCACTTATCTTATAAGCTTGATTTCAAAACCATTAACAATGTAGCAGAATATGAAGCCTTGCTGCTAAGAGTTAAAGCTGCCAAGGAGATGGCGATGATGTGCGTGAAGATTTTTGGAGATGCAGACCTCATCATATAGCAGGTCAACAACGCTTTTTAGACAAAAAATATCAGATTGAAGGCCTACAGGGACGAGGTATGGAAACTCAGAGACTCCTTTATGTTTTTTGAACTATCATATATTCCTAGGGCTTTGAATCACCTGGCTGATTCCCTAGCCATCTTTGCAAGTCTGTTTGTTCCTCCTTTACCCCCTAAGCTCAACTATGATGTTCAGGTCAAGTACAAACCCTCTCTGCTAGACAATGTAAAATTTTGGAGGGTGTTCGAAAATGACGAGGAGCTTAGTAAATTCCTTTAGTTAGTAGATGAATTCTCTGACATACACATGGACCAGGAAAACCTTAACATGGAGGAATCCAAATAGCTCAAGTTAAAAGATAAAGTGACTGAGAAGAATATTGTCCAATTGCCCAACAACTACATACCCTGAGTTCTAGTACCATTGGAAGAATTGTTTGATCACAATGACATCCCTTTCAAGCCAACCAAAAGGGAGCTAGATCCTGCTATCCAAGAGAAAAACATAGGAAGCCAAATCCATCCAAAATTGATAAATCTATCCAGTGGGATGACTGCTGGACATAATTCTAAATTTTGCAACTTGATAAAAGAGTTTGCTTATGTATTTGCATGGGAGTATACTAACCTAAAAACATATGACACCAACATCATCTAGCACAGGATTCCTTTGGAAAAGGACACCATTCCTTTCAAACAGAAGCTAAGACCCATCAGCCCTCTTCTATTACCAGTGATGGAGAGACTTTATCCGCAAACTCCTCAAATCCAAGATCATAATCCCCCTCAGGTATTCCAAGTGGATTGCAAATATAGTAGTGGTAAGAAAGAAAAATGGAGAAATCAGGTTGTGTGTGGATTTTAGAAACCTGAACAAGTGTTCCATAAAAGACAACTATCCACTGCCCAAGATGGAACATCTGCTACAGAAATTCTCAGGGGCCAGGGTCATGTCCTTCCTTGATGGCTTCTATGGATACAACCAAGTTCCTGTGCACCCAGATGACCAAGAGAAGACTGCCTTTACCACCCCCTAGGGAACCTTCATGTATGCTAAAATGCCATTTGGACTAATTAATGCTGGAGCTACTTTTCATAGAGATATGGGCCTAGATTTTGTAGGGCTATGAGATAAATTTGTGCTGATATATTTGGATGATAACAGTTTACTCTCACAGCCATCATGACCACTTGCAGCATTTAAGGAAGGTATTTCTAAAGTGCAGAAGGTATGGAATATCACTGAACCACAAGAAGTCCCAGTTTGTACTCAATGAAGGAAAGCTCCTAGGCCACTTAGTCTCATCTGAAGGTGTAAAGATCGATCCAATGAGGGTGGAAGCAATCCAAAAACTGTCAATACCAAGGTCAAAAAGAGACATCTAGTCCTTTTTAGGGAAGATAAACTTTGTCAGAAGGTTTATTCCAAATTTCTCCAAGCTGGTAAAGCATATAACAATCATGCTAAAAAGGGATGAAGAAATAAAGTGGACTGATCAAGCAAGAAACTCTTTTGAATGCATTAAGAAAACCATCATGGAGGACCCAACCATGATTAGTCCCGACTGCACCAAGGGTTTTTACATTTTCTCTTTTGCATCTTATGACATAGTGGCAGCTGTACTATTACAAAAGAATGATGAAGGTCTTGATCATCCAATTTCTTTTTTCAGCAGAACCCCAAGAGATGCTGAGCTGAAGTATGACCCAATTGAGAAGCAGGCTTATGCTCTCATAAAATATTTGAAGACTTTTAGAATCTACATTCTCCATGCAAAGGTCATTGCATATGTCCCTTCAGTAGATGTGAAGGATGTTTTGACTCAGCCTGACATTGATGGGAAGAGAGCTAAGTGGATTGCCAAACTCATTGAGTTTGATGTAGAGGTGAAACCCACCACGCTGGTAAGGGGATTAGGTCTGGCCAAACTCATGGCCAAAGAAAACTGTGAACTATTGGGAATAAATTTGCAGACTATGGTCAGATCAGGAAAGGTGCAGACTATGGTAGCAGTGGAAACAGAAGTAAATAAAGATTAGAATAACAGTCCATCAGTAGCTGAGAACATATCTTCATGTGAGTGGTATTCAGGTATCGTTCAATTTTTTCAAAAATTAGAAGTTTCTCCTGATCTCACTCCTAACCAAGCACGAGCTCTTAAGTTGAAATCTGTTAAGTTTTGAATAATTGACAAACTTTTGTACTGGAGGGATCAGTCTGGGATTTTTTTAAGGTGTCTAGATAAAGAGGAAGCAGAACAGGTCATGAATCACTTTCATTCCAGTACATGTGGAGGCCAACACTACTGGAAAACCACATCCCACAAGATCTTAAGAGTAGGATACTATTGGTCAGTCCTCTTTGTTGATGTATGGCACTTTTGTAAGGGCCTGTGACCAATGTCAAAGATTTATAGGGAAGCAGTAGCTCAAATCCTTACCCCTTAGGCCTGTTACAGTGAACGGGCCTTTCCAACAATGGGGTCTGGATTTCATAGGATAAATAAATCCATCTTCCAGTGGACAACATAAAAGGATCTTAGTAGCCACTAGCTACTTTACCAAATCGATAGAAGCAGCACCCACCAAAAATGCCACTCCTCAAGTCATCATGATATTTTTTTATGAGAACATATTCAGCAGGTTTGGTTGCCCAATAAGGTTAGTAACTGATAATGCACCAGATTTTAAGGCTGGGGCATTAGTTAAAATGTGTGAATAAATGGGTATCCAACTGGTGCACTCCACATCCTATTACCCACAAGGAAATGGCCTGGTTGAGTCATCCAACAAAAGCTTAGTCAAAATCATCAGGAAACTGCTAGAGACAAATAAGAAAATCTAGGATTCAAAGCTTAAGTTTGCTTTATGGGATGATAGGGTAACAGATAAAATATCCATAGGGACTTCTCCATTCAAACCAGTTTATCTCACTGAGGCCATCTTTCCTATACGTCTCATCCTTCCAGTGGAAAAGTTCTTTCACGAAGAGGAGGATGAACCAAATGATATGGTAAGAAGGATGATAGATTTGGTAGAATTACAACAAATAAGGCAGCAAGTTGTAGGAAAATCAGAATCTCATCAACAGAGGATAAAGGGCATGTTTGACAAAAGAGCAAAGGCAGACAACTTTTATGTCGGAGATTGGGTCCTCAAGTGCGATGCTGTCAGACAGGACAAGGGGAAACATGGAAAATTCAACTCTTTTTGGATTGGCCCTTTTGTGATAGCCCAGGTACATAAAAATAACACCTTCAAGTTGCAGAGTCTGGAAGGTGAAGAGGTATTTGATGGCCCAATAAATGGGTGTTTCTTGAAGCTCTATGTTATTTGAGGCTCTGAGGCCTTATGATTGTAAATTAGTAGATAGTAGGTTGTTTTGTTTTCAGAATAGAATCCATGCCCGATGGAACAATAAAGGATAGTGTTAAGTTACTTAGTTGCTTTTAGGGAAAGGAATTTTGGTCTGGGGTTCTTGGGACCTCACTGGGAGGTTCCCATCCCCAAGTAGAAGCCAGATGTTATCTCCCAAAATAATTTATTTTCGTATGAATAATTTTATTCACACAATGAGGGATATGAATGTCACTAATAGTTTGAAAGCCTCTGTTTTTTATGCAAAATTCACAAAGCTATAGCTTTCAGTGGATTGGGAAAGGATCAGAACATCTCATTAGCCACCAAAAGTTGGAAGATAAATAATAGATGGAAAACCTTTTCGGCGGTTAGGCGTATTGCTAAATCTTTTAACTACCATCGGAACATTTTTTAACAGTGATCGGAGATTTAGTTCTCTACAACCCCGACGTTTCAGAGGTTTAGTTTTCTACGGTGCCGCCATTACAGAGAATCTAGTGGTTTAAAATTCCAACTTGGAAATTAGTGAGTTGAACCACCGACACTGCGGCGGCGTTCCAGTCTAAGGCGTCGATGAGATAGAGGACAAAACTTCTAATTTCTGATCACGAAGCTAGTGGTTTAGAGCTTCGACACTGCAGCAACAATCAGACAAGAAGTTTCGACATGTTAATGATTACAGCTTCTGATCGCCAATGAGCTAGTGATGGAAAGCACCGATATGTCAAGACTTGGGGCGTCGATGGGATAGAAGACAGAGCTTTCGATCACCAATGAAGAAACTATCGCAATGTTAGTCATTTGAGGCTCTGAAACAGCAGTGGCACAGAGAACTAAAGCTCTGATTCATATTCTACTAACCTCCGATAGTGATAAATCAAAATCGTCGACAGTTAAAAAATATAAAGTTTTGAAAAAGTAAGACAAAAGAGATAGCACGCATTGACGAAGTAAAGCTGAAAGTTTCCACAGTGTCGACAGTATAAAGCACTAAAATGCTGTCGAAGTCACGTGTCAGAAATCAGAACCACTACTTAATAAGGCGTCAAAGCTTGAAAACACTAACCATCGACAAGATAGTCTACTAAGGAGCTGCAACGGCGGGAGACAGACTGACTACGGGTTCTGATCAATCAATAGAAAATCATCGGAAATCGGAAGAACTAAGGACTACAGATCGGCAAGATAGTCCACTAAGGAGCCGTGACGGTGGGAGATAGACCGACTATGAGTTCCACAACAATAGAAACTCATCGACGATCAAAATAAATAAGGGCTACGGATCAGCGAGGTAAAGCTAAGCAGCTCCATAGTGTCGGTAAGGCAATAGACAAGGCCTCCGATCAATGACAAAAATCATTTGGACAGCGATAAAACTAGTTCGTTTCACCTCTAAAATAGCGGCAACATTTCGATCTAGGGCACTGATATGCTAGAAGACAGAGCTTCCGATCGGCGACCGCAGCGACAAGATAGAAAATTATGGTGAAATAAACAAGAAGGGTCACTTCAGTTAAACACCGAGACACTGGCTGTTGGTGGAAATTTCACACTGAACCAGCAGTGGTGATTATCAACGACTGCTGCTGTTATTTAGTATTCAATTAGTGAACTAGATATTCACAATAGATAGACAAATAGTTAGCAAGGGTTTGAAGCCCTAACCTGAGAAAACTATCACTTTCAAGTATTTTTGTGTAAACAGACCGGATTTTCAGGATCTGTCATTTCTATAGAAGGCTATAAATCCCATGATTAATTTTATAATAAAGGTTTGACTTCAGGGAAATCCTATTCTATTGTCAAGCGTCTCATCTTGTTTATTCTAATTGTAAGCTCTTTTGTTATGAGTTTTTCAGCCATCATCTTTATCTTTACTATACTTATTCCTAAATGTGCATTTAGGTAATTTTCAAGTTAATTAATAGCTAATAGTTGTCATCCTATTGGTGAGTTAATGTGATTTGATTTATAAGTACCATCCTTGTCAGGATTTAGCCATTTATATGCATCTATTTTGTATGTAAGTCTACCAGCTTGATGAGTTCTCCATCCCTGCACCTTATTTTCAAACTACTGAAAAAGTTGTAACAAAAAGCCTTGTGATTGAGTTAGCTTCATGCATGTCTTGAGAGTGGGAGGTTATATAGGTCACCTGACTTGATCCATATCAGAAAACCCTAAAAAAAACATTTTAAGTTACCAGGCATCCTCAAGCTACAACCTAGAGGAGTTTCCTGGAGTGATAACACACTTGTTTTCATTCAAATATACAAAAACAAAAACAATAAAGCAAACCATGGTCACTCTTCACGTGGGAAGGTTCAACAGTGATCTAGATTCATGGCATGCTTCTTGACGCTACACATGACCTCTATTGATATGATCTATAAATTCAGGGATTTCTATCAACAAAATCGAGCTGCTTCACAAGAGCATGCCTCCACCAGATCTGATCTGGGTTTTCTAGAACAAATTCACAATAAATATACCTCTGGGTGGCTTCCAACTCAAGTATTCTTAGCACCTTAGTAGCTACATATACCTTGCAGCCTCACGGCCCCACTCTTCCAATAATATAAATCTCTGACGGCTTCATGCGGCAAATAACACGCTCCTTCTCACGGATCTATAGCCTCATGCGACCTTTCACCTTACACTTAGGAGACATGATCTTCCATGGATCGACCTGCACCTAACTAGGTTTTCTGATCCTCTTATGCCTTTAAATTTTAGGGACAAAAGTGATTCACCTTTTCTTTACTGCATCAGATCTGTAATGCCATATTTTAAAAAAAAATGGGCCCCCCTATAGCTCGCCCGGGAATTCACAGGTCTCCCACAAGTAGTTTATTTCCTTCACACAAGCTCCCTAAGCTCTGATACTGATTGTTAGGATTATAAAGAGAAATATTAAAATAATAATGAGCGAGAAATAAAATAGACATGCAACAATTCAAGATGACACACAATATACATTGGAAACCCCATGCGAGGAAAACCAACACCAATGAATATCTTCATTACATGGCCAAAATTGGCCATCTGGGACAAGCGAGCTAGCCACTGCTCACCTCGAAGCCACTTTACAATGGAGCATCCTCAAACCTTATAAATTCTTAATCACATGCAATACCATGGGGCAGTACCATGGGCTACAACAAACCATGTGCCCAAACCATGTGCTAGACCTAAACCACCTTTGACTCAATCATGAGTCAAGGTTAACCCTAACAGGAATACCACACTCCATCTTGTATTGAAGGATAAACCTTCATAGTCCTCCTCGTGCATTCCAAAGTATACTAGGTGTCAAGGGACAAAGGGATGAAGTGCCTCGAAACCATCCTGGATGTGTCATGAATGAGGTATTCTAGTTTCCATTCTTTCTAGGGATGTTTTACTCAGAGGTCCTTCTCGGTAGTGGGATTCTCTTAGCCTATTATTCTTCCATTTTGTATTCTCTGACTGGGATTACACCACCCTGTTGAGGATACAATTTGTGAGGGGATTCCAGCTTGTAGTTAGGAGTTTTCTTTAACTTTTACCCCATAGGTTAGTGCATCATTTTATTTTCAAGCAGTGCTTCTTGTTGGCTTTCTCACCACTTTGTTGTAGACTTGCCTTACTGTAACCCGTTGTTGCAGTTCAGTTTTAGAGATTGTTGTTGGCCTGTGAGCCACCATTTACACACTCTCCTTCTACACACTCAGTTTTAGTTGGGTTTTTGAGCCTATTAATGATACTCTTGATTTTTCATTCATTACATAGCACTCCATCATGTCATCATAGCTCCACCATGTTACTCGCATGGGATTAGGGGGAACACCCCTCAATTAGGTTCATTGAACTGTCACAGTCGGATCCACATTCTACATTGTTCAACACCTTCAAATCCCACCTTGTTCACTGCTCCATCTAGCCCCATGGTTGGTGCCCATCCTGATCTGTTTCAAGGGGGGGGGGTGTTTGGTGGGAAGTCCATTCCACCCATCATTAAGGGTATCCCTTCCACTATACCTAGTGGGCCCTTTACCACTGCACACATTGATGTTGTTCTGCTACCCACTAGTGGTGGCCCCACTCCATCCACCATGGTTCCTACCATACCACCCTTTATACCTAGGTGAATTGGCCTTTCTACTTCCATTTTAGTTATCCCTACTATCCAATTTAGTTCTCCTATAGTCGGAAGTCATCCATATCCAACCCCTGTCACCCATGGGAACTACGTTCCTGCTGGTGCCAACAATGTTGCTGACCCTTCATGATCCACTTTCGGTTCTAGTATCCCTTTTATGGCTAGTCTCAACCTGCCTAATTTGGCACAATTGACCAATGACCCCATTCATCATAACCCATTATGGCCTCCTATTCCTACCAAACTTCCCTCATACATCCCTAAGTATGATGGTAAGGTGGGAAAGGACCCCCAAAACCACATTATGTCATTTCACTTATGTTTTTCATATAATAGCATAGTGTATGATTCAATCTGATTGCGGCTATTCCAGTGCACATTCACAAGTGTTTCCACCAAGTGGTATATCAAACTTCTTCATGCCACCTACCCAGAATTTTCCTCGTTAGCCTCTATTTTCCTTCAATACTTCCAGCTACCCATCTGTTATGATGAGGTAATGAAATATTATTATCCAGTAGAAAAAACATGGCTACCCATATCACGGATCATATCCATGAATGGATTCATCATCATAGCTTGTGTAAGATCCAATTGGATGATAGGATTTTCCTAAATTAGTTCCTCAAAACCTTACTCCCCCCCATTTCCAAGGACGTTGCATCTAAGCTCCCACAAAATGAGGAGGAAACCATTTTGAATGATAAATAGTTTGATCTTATACATGCCTAATCGGGTTGCATGTATAGCATTATCCCCAATGCTCCCCATTCCGGATACTCACGCCGCAATATGTCGAGCGCATCCCATGTTGCTGATGGAGTCATCGACTCTATTCCATAGAATCCTTACTTCTACTCATCCTCTCCTTTGATTCCATGCCATCCTGGTAACACCCCTAGTGTTTCCCAACTAGGTTATGCCCCTGATTTTTCACACATAATGGCTCAGTCCGGAGCCACACCTTCCTATGCACCTCCTGCATCTGCTCCTCATGGCCACGGACTGAATTGTTCAGCACACTTGTGTACTAGAAAAATGACCAAATTTGTAGCCCCACCAAATGCTCCATTCTATTACTCACCACCTGTGCAACCTACGTCATCCCTGACCCCAACTCCTCCTGCTCCTTCAGAAAAATTCTATGCATAGCAGAACCTCCCTAATCAACCCGCCCCCAATAACCAACAAGGGAAGGGAAGAAATAAGAGAGGTATGAATCAGGGAAACAACCATCCTCAAGGAGGTTTCCAACAAGCCAACCCTCCGAACAATAATGGAGCTGACCCCCCTACCGTAGATTCCCCAGTGTCTTTCTAGACCTGGGAAAAACCCATAGTAGCAGACTAACCATCTATGTGCCATATGTATCACTTACGACCATTGCACACATTATTTTCCCCATATGAACTACATCAGTGAGTTACTCCAAACTGATAACCAACGTGACCCCAATGGGGTTGCTTCGGCTCATCCAAATCCAACACCACTAGGTCCTCTTCCTATGGTGCTTCAAAACCCCTTACCAAACCAAGGGATGGTTGCAACCCAACCCTTGGTCCCACAAACTCTCACAACCACTTCTACGAATCAACCCACTCATCCTAGTGTCCATCACCTCATGATGTTATCATATGATGTTAGCCTCCAGAGTCGATGTAACCAGTATGGATCCACCATGGAAACGATTAATCCCTCTACGAAATCTACCTCCACCACTCCATAAATGTCTTAACATCTACCGAGACCCCCCATGGATGAGACTGCAAAAGTCCCACAGTTCCTATTGCGTCATGTCATGAACAATTCCACTGTCAAAGTTGCACTCAACTACAGTATAGTCAACAACTTGGCCTAGTCTCCCTTGGCCATGTCTTCTTTGGAAGTCCTAAAAACTTGTCCTTCGCAACGCAAAGCGTTCAATCCACATTAGGTGTTGTCAATTCCTCTAACTCCAGGTTGATCAGATTCAACTTGAATCAAGGAGAATCTTGGATGCCATCATCTGTTTCCTTCTAAGTTCCAGTCAAAATTCAGAATTTGGTTATTCATCGATGCATCATTGATGAGGGGGAATCCACCTATGTTATGTGAACCTTTTTTCGAACGAAACTTGGATCCCAAACCCTTCAACCTTCTTCCATTGCTCTTCGTTCCTATGATGCCCCTCTTTCTCAACCCCACGGTATCCTCATGAATGTCCCTATTGAGTTATCTGGTAAAACAATGTTGATTGACATTGAGGTTGTCAACACCCAAATCAATTATATCCTTCTCCTAGGGCGTATTTATATGTATGCAATGCAGGTTGTTGCATCCACCGTTTTTTGACTCTTGATGTTCCCCCATGTTAGCTAGAATATTTCACCTCCTGTGGATAGCAAGGTGTTCCACCGGTTTGAATGGTTCAGATCCAGAACAAATAGAGGACAGAGGTTGAAGACTCTCCCTAGACATTGTAGATATCTGGAGTACAAGGCTTTGACAGTTCACATGTGTACCTGCAAAAAATATTAACACAAAATGAATCAAAGCAACCAGAATATGATCTACTAATCTATGTTAGTGACTAAGGAATCTTTCGACATATATATTCGAAATCACAACAACAACATCATATGTGGGACAGAAGTCAACTTGCATTAGAAATATGAAGAAGTTTACAACCAAGCCTTAGTGTTGATGTGCATCTCCATGAAACCAGCTCTTCATCCCCAAAAGCTTCGACTATAGCTCTCTATGTTCTCTCCAAATGATCTTGGGCCAAGAATCAATCCAACAGCATAAAAATACCTTCAATGTTCTCCCCCTCAACCATGGCCAAAAGCTTGTATTTATAAGGCTAGATGGATAGAGATGGTTGAGAAATTAGTGGGTGAGGTGGCCTCTAAGATCCTAAGATGAGGGATCTTGAGCTCAACCAACCCACAACAGTAGGGATAAGGTAGTACATGAGGCTTATCATCTAGAAGCCTTGAGAAACTTCTCTATTTCCCTTTTTACCCAGGGTACCACGTTTTTCCTTCAGTGACAGAGCAGTTCTGGTAATAACTGCTTATGGACTAAGGGCCATAAGTGGTGGCACCGCTTATGGGAAACAAAGTATGGGTGGTATGAACAAGGGTACTGCTCCTGGATAAAGGGGTATGCGTGGTGCTGGTAATTTTCATGTAAGATTGATGAAAAACCATTTAGTTTCCACTCCAGAAGCTAGGATTCAGGGAAATTAGGTATGTCAAATGTCTTATCACATGATGGTGATAGGATTTTGGTATAACAGGATGCCCCCCAAAGCATGAGTATTAGAGGGATACGATAAACAAGAGCTTTGAGAACAAGTCATTGGTAGGAGATGAAAATATTGGCTCGATCGAAGCATGTCATCAAGTAGGCATCTATAGTACATCAGTATGTTGAATCATAGACACAAGTAACCAAACTCATAGCTATGGACTGATACAAGGTAGATCTATGAGTGGAATAAACAAGCATGGCTACTAGAATACAGCGTAGATCCATGTGATAGAGGACTCAAACTTGGACATATCTACCACACTTATAATGTAGATCTATGTCATACAGACGCAAATTTGAGCATAGCCATGAATATACAAATGTGGATCCATGTTAGATATACAAAACTCCATCGCAACCTGGGGAAAAGCAATGAGCGCTTTAAACAAATGCCTAGGGTCTTCGTCTTGTCCTCCACAAAGTACGATTCTATCCATGTGATTACAATGATTTGAAGTCAAACATGGTAGAAACCATTTGATTACCGGCCAATTATGTGAACTGTTAACAAGTGCGAGGGAGATCACCATTAATGTCAATGATTCCCAAGGTACTCTAGTACAATCTACTGAGTGTGAATAGATGTCCTGACATCGAACACCCAGTCAATTCTATCGATCAAAGGTCAATGATGTGAACCTATGTCAAGATTGAGAGAATATATCATTAAGGTATATAGATCTCAAGGTACTAAATATTGTTTCTAAGACTATTTCCTGGATGATGAGTTGATGTCGACGGGAATAGTCTCGTCGAAGGAGGGCCATGATGAGTCCCACATCAATGGCATGAAACTTGGAACATAGTTCTGGAATGATGTAAATGTAGTAACCATATGACTGGCTCAAAGATACTAACACAAAGACTATGTAGACTGCAGAGGTAAAACTTCTTCAGATCCCCTTTGAACATCGGGCGGCACGACAAAATGAATTGGCAGCATGACTAGATAGGACAGATACACAATACGACAGTGGACAATGCATTCTTTTGAAAGACTCAAAGGATTGACATGACTCATGAAAGTGGATCATCACGGAGATCAGCTCAATACCCAATTGACTGACATGATTGCGCAGACAAGTGCCATGTTCAAAGGTAACGACAAACAACTACCATTATTTACAAAATGATTCCCTTCCCATTTTCCTCATCATGATCGATGAGTGCCTCTTTTCAGTTTTATGAGTTCAAAGAGGGTAACAAACACTCGATATATCTTGTCAAAAGACAAGTCCAATCTCATATGTTTTACGAACCTGAGAGAGGAGGGGTTCGTTCCCAAAATGGGTCTCTCAATGTTTAATTTAACGAGTCCACTGAAAGAAAACTCAGTATCATTCATGTTTAGAGAGTCTGAATGAATACAGAAGAAAACTCCATGGGGGTCCTTTTTCATATGATTTAGTCTCTAAGGCACGAAAAAGTGTAAAATCATACCTTAGAGAACTCTTCCAGTCATGATTGGCTGGAGTGTTCCTTTCTCGTAAATAGTCCTAACCGAATCGATAAAGAGATAACCTACCGTCGGACGGATGACTCTTCAAATACTTTAACGAGCGTGAATAAGACAAGATCGCTCGACGATCTTTTCATAAGAGTTTAAAGAGAACTCCATTAACCTTTTTTATGTTTGAATCCAGAGCACGAAAAAGTAATAAACTAAGCTCAAACCGAATTTCATGTTTTAACCAGAGCACGAAAAATGAAAAGTAAGCTCAACACCATCTTACTGTTTTTAACGAGCTCGAATATCAGTTGAAAGAATTCTCAGGAATTGGTTTCATTTTTACGCAAGCCTGAAACCAATGGGTAAACTATGCTTGAAAAATCCCATTAACATGGTATACAGAGGTTGGAATATTGCCCCCAGCATGATTGCTAGTGAAGCTTACCCCTAGCATGGTTTCTAGCGGCTCGACATGCCCCCAAGCTTCGTTTCATTTGATGATTATTCTTCCATACCCAACCTAAAAACCTAGTTACTAATGTGAAAATGTTCACCAGGGGGTAGGAAGAACGAGAATCGAGCAGGTGAAGGTTCAAGTTCTAACACTAAAGTGAAGACTCGAATCAAGGAAAGGGGATCTATTTCATTTTTACGCAAGCTTGAAACAGAAGGTAACTATGCTTGGGACATGGTTTCATTTTTACGCAAGCTTGAAACCAAAAAGGTAAACCATGCTTAAGGAAACCTACTTCATTTTTTAACGAGCTTAAAATAGAAAATGAACTATGCTCAAGAATGATTTCATTTTTATGCAAGCTTGAAATCAAAAGGTAAACTATGCTTGAGGAGATCCATTTCATTTTTTAATGAGCTTGACATAGAATGGGAACTATGCTCACAACATGATTTCATTTTTATGCAAGCTTGAAATCAAAAGGTAAACTATGCTTAAGGAGTGGTTTTACTTTTTAACGAGCTTGAAACCAAAAGTAAACTATGCTCTAAAACCTGCTCCTATCCAACATGATATCCAAAGGTTGGTAGGTTTCCCTCATTACATAAAAGCTAGCAGCTTAGCTCCATTATGATGTCCATAGACTAGAGCCATGCCCCCCATTTTATCTATGATGGGAAGGAGCTAACTAGAAGAAGGGGAAGGAATCACAAGAACATGCATCACATTCAGGGCAGTCTGATTACTAGGAGTGATGTGATGGTCAGGTGTAACAAAAGAAAGTTGATCAATGGTCACAATCTTCCCATCATGGGTAAAATGCATAACTCTAAAGAATGTGGACACTACAGTTTTCATGGCATACACATAATCACATCCACGGAGCAGATTGAAATCTAAAGGACCTTGGACCACCATAACATCAATGCATATAGTTTTCCCTCCTAATGTAATAGCAAAATAAGGAAGGGTCCCTAAAGGTGTAGTAGGTCTATGATTAAAAGCCAGTATCTGATTAGTGGCTGGCACAAGCTGAGGTGAACCTAAAGCTTTCCAAGCAGTTGAGGATAGAATACTAATAGAAGCCCCTTCGTCAACAATAGTGCGAAGTATCCGCCTAGCAGTAACATTCACAACTATCTGTAAAGGAACACTCGAATGAAGACGAGACTCTGTTAGGTTACTCCAGTGAAAGGAAATAACCTCACTACTTGGAGAGGGTTCTGTCAAAATAGACAAAATTTCCTCTTGTCGAGAACAATCAGAACGAAGCATAAAAACTTCGGCAGGTTTTGGTTCATTCTCTACTGGAAGAGAAGAACAAGATGAAGATTTTTTCAAAGAGACTACTTCAATCTTAACACTCTCTAATGAAAGAGTAGGATCGGGTGGAAATGACACCGACTCAACCACTTTAACTTCACTCTCCAAAGGAAGAGTGGGATCGATCACAGATAAATCCAAATCGACCACTTGGTCGACCAGTGGGGGATCGAGGGATAACTTACTATCACTTGTTGGAATCACCTGTTGATGATCAGTAATATTTTCCAACCAACGCTAAGCTTCATCCATGCTTGGACAAAGAAAATTACAATGCATAGCCTTGCATATCAAACAAGGATACAAGACTTTACCCTTACGACCTTTTACCAATGTGTCACTGGTTGAGGGAGTATCATCAACATGATGATCAGAGATTGATGACAAAGACGGTTTGTAACTTTTAGAACACTCTTCTTGTACACGGGAGAGACCAGGACACTCCTTAAGAAGGTGGTCCCCCTTGCAAATCTTACAAGGGAACTTGGTTTTTTCGGGCGTTCTCGTAGAATGAGCACCATCAAGGGAATATAGTTGTTGCTTTTTCTCTTTCTTATCCTTCTTCTTCTTACTCTTCCCTTTCTTCTTCTTCTTATCCACATGACTACTAACCATAGAGATTTGGTCAAGTGAAGAAGAAGAAAGGGGTGGAACAACAACCGATGAAGAAGGAGAGGGATTAGGTTGAATTCGATCCTCTCCCAAAGGAGAGGTGACATTTGAGACATTAGGTGTAACAGGAATTACCAGATAAAAAATCCAAACCGGTAATCCTATAGCTAACCCAGGAAGATTCAGAGTAGCAATAAAGGGAGGACCAATACCTTCACTTGGAGGGAATACAACAGGTACACCTTGGAAAGGGACCTCTTGAGTGGTAGTCCCAGACAAAGATGCCATCTCTAAACTCTCTAACAACCCCCTAACTACCACGCACAAGCAAGTACTACTCAAACTAAAAGAAACAAGCACACATGTGAAAGGAGTGGATAAGAGTCAAGAATCTCACAGGATGGGCCAAAAGGATAACTTAGATGGTTTGAGGATTCCTAAAAGGGCTCCCGATATACGCAAGGTACAAGGGAGCTCAAATAGGTAGTAGTGCTGTCTAATGCATAACCGTACACAAGGGACCTTCCGATATACAATCGAGTACGTGAAGTACCTTTCTATATACCTCAAGGGTACGTGAAAGGCCGTTCAATATACCAACGGTACATGGAAGAACTGCGCGAGTCCTGGGATGTAATGCTGACAAATAATGATAGCTCCTACGTTTTATGACACCCGAACATGTCTCTAACCTATCACTCAAATTGCTAAAAGTTTTAACCTAGTACTACCGTTAATTTTATCTTGTGCGTTTAGGTGGAACCATGGAGTGAAAAATTGAATTCAAAGAAGATGCATACTGATCTATATGATAGTGCAAGTTTTCCTCTTCAACGAAATTCTACCTAAGCGAGGGAGAGAGATTTACTTTTCTACCAAAAATGCACACCCAAATACAAATAAAATTCTATCTTTTCAAATGAAAAGTGAAATATCAATGCACCCCAAACAATCTTCAAAGCAAATAAAAATAAAGATCTAGAGAACATATAACATAAAATCAAAATGTTTCCTATCTTTTCATGCTTGAAAAATACGCATAAAAACTCAATGGAAAGATGATTTCACTAACGTTTCCAAACAAATCTAACTCTAATGCACGCAAAGCTAAAAATCGATATTTCTTCTCGATGAAAGTAAGATCTAGAATTTCAAACAATCATGCATAAAAGAAGAAGAAAATCGATTAACATGCTTGCTAATAAAGCAAGAGAGAGAGAAAACTAAAACTTCTCTTTGAAACAGACAAGGAAATGAAGAACCAATCTTTCCTACCAAGCACTGAAAAAATCAGCATGCAAAAGGAAACAAGAATCGCCCCAAGCAAAGAAAGACTCAAAACAACATGGATCACTCATGCATTCCAAGTCCAAAACAAACCAAAACCTACACATGAAAATGAAATGTATATTTCCAATTCCAATAAATAATATCTACAGAAAAGAGCAAGAGGTTTCAAGCAAAGAAAATAATGTAGAATCTAATGCAAGAAACACAAACTCTCTTTGAATGCAGAAAGAATACAACAATCAAAGTGACTATAGAATACACAATTCATGGCCCCTCCCGACCGTGAGGGAGCATTTTTTTTCAAAAGTACACTTCATTTTCATCAAAAAAGTAAGCCAAAAACACACCAAAAATAAAAATATAGAGTCTGGAACAGGGCCTACCTAGCACCGCGTAGATGAAGCTATTGATAGGCAGTTTTGAGGTAGAACCGCTCCTTGCTCACTGGATTCAGGTGGTGGCACTGCGTATTGCTAACTAGACTCAGGCTGTGGCACCGCTCCTTGCCAACAGAACATGTGTGGTTCCCTGTAAAAATCCAAAACACAAGGAGAACGAAAGATCAAGTCAGAAAAAGACCAGATCAAGGAAAATACTGATGAATTGAGTATGGAAACAGAGCATAAAAGACCGAAATGACTTAGATCTGAACGAATCTGGAAATTTCAAACCCAAATAATGCAAGTCAGAAAGCATATCTGACTAAAGAGAGTTAAAGAAAATGGATCCTGGATTCGGACAAGAGTTGCAAACTGAGGAAGATCAAAACAACTGATATGCATGCTCCCCAGCAAAGTCGCCATATTTGTTAGCTAGAATATTTCACCCCATGCGGATAGCAAGGTGTTCCACCGGTTTGAATGGTTTAGATCCAGAACAAATAGAGGAAAAAAGTTGAAGACTCTCCCTGGACGCTATAGATATCTGGAATACAAGGCTTTGATAGTTCACCTGTGTACCTGCAAAAAATCTCAACACGAAATGAATCAAAGCAACCAGAATATGATCTACTAATCTATGCTAGTGACTAAGGAATCTAGCAACATATATATGTGAAATCACAACAACAACATCATATGTGGGACAGAAGTCAACTTGCATTAGAAATATGAAGAAGTTTACAACCAAGCCTTAGTGTTGACGTGCATCTCCATGAAACCATCTCTTCATCCCCAAAAGCTCTGACTCTAGCTCTCTATGTTCTCTCCAGATGATCTTGGGCCAAGAATCAATCCAACAGCATAACAATACCTTCAATTTTCTCCCCCTCAACCATGGCCAAAAGTTTGTATTTATAAGGCCATATGAATAGAGATGGTTGAGAAATTAGTGGGTGAGGTGGCCTCTAAGATCCAAGGATAAGGGATCTCAAGCTCAACCAACCCACAACAATAGGGATAAGGTAGTACACAAGGTTTATCATCTAGAAGCTTTGAGAAACTTCTCTTTTTCCCTTTCTACCCAGGGTACCGTGTTTTTCCTTCAGTGACAAAGCGGTTCTGGTAATAACCGCTTATGGACTAAGGGCCATAAGCGGTGGCACCACTTATGGGCAATAGAGTATGGGCGGTGCGAACAAGGTTACTACTCCTGGATAAACGGGTATGCGCGGTGCTGGGAATTTTCATGTAAGATTGATGAAAAACCATTTAGTTTCCACTCCAGAAGTTGGGATTCAGGGCAAGTAGGTATGTCAAATGTCTTATCACATGATGGTGAGAGGATTTTGGTATAACACCCCATGATGGGAATATTGTGACCATCGATCAGCTGATGTACTATGACTCAAAGGGACCGACCACATCGAAAAAATTCCTTCTGACTATCGACACTACCATCGAAAACATGTCCATACTATCTCTGCCTGATGCTGGACTAGGTTTATTTGTCAGCGCTCCTGTGACAGACACCTTTCTATCCTTACCACCTCCTCCTTCACTGACTGATATATCGGACTTGTGCACTAACACATCCGGTAATTTTTTGACCTCCTTGCAACCTCAGTCGCAACCTCAACCACAGAACTCGAGGAATTATTGGGGTTCATTCCTTGTCCACGTGATTCCCTTCCTCTTTCCATCGTCTGAAATCATGAGTAATCCTATCATGGCTACTATTAACCTTCCTAGTTTCACTTTGGCTATTCCTATGTGGGACCTCGATCCACCTACCCCACCCCCGACTCCCCAAATTGTGTTGACTCTCGTCCAACCTATTAAGATGATATCGCACCCACCTCCTAGTACATCAATGACTTCTCCTATTTCTTCTTCTTCCCGCCCTCATCACAAGAATACTGGGGGGAATTCACCCAAAGCGACGGCAAAAACACGTCCTCCTCCTACATGTGCTTTATGCGATGTCCAAGGACATGCGACATAGAGTTGTCCTGATTTTCCTATCCTTTGCACCTATATGTGTACTATACTTGAGACTGATGGTGCTCCAGTTGTAAACATACCAACCATACCTGTGGTGAAGAACAAGTTGTTTCTTACCAACCATCCATGTGTAGTTTGCGGCCTATATGGTCATTATTCGCACCATTTCCCAAAATTTCCTCAATATAGGTCTCTCCTTAGTGAACTTTGCATGCACTCTCGTGATTCTGACATTAATGTCCCTGAGGACTTCCACCCTCTGGTTTCTTCCTTGGATACCACCAACACCATCTACAAAATCTTTAGCTCTAGCAATCCCTCCCCCTCCTCGGTCATGGAAGATCCATCCAATCTATCAGCGCGTTTCTTTCACAATGACGAGCAAATCGTTGAATCACTTTCAACTCCTGAACATCTTTGGGATGATATGCACCATCGCTCCTTTTTCATCCCTGATGGACCTTATTCATTGTTGGACCAATACTCTATCGAAGCAAAAGACTTCATTCGTGGAAGTGTCGACTGGTTTAAAAACCCGATTTCAGCCCCTAAATCCTTTGAAGAGGGTAAGATGGAAAAAATTTCACCAACCATCAAGGTCAATATATCAACCACACCGAGGATAGTTGAATATATTACACTCAGAGGGTCTTTCTCCTCTGAAGAAGTTGCTTCATACAAAGCACTTTTTCAGGATTTTTGTGATATTTTTGCTTGGTCATATATCGAGATTCCTGGGCTTGATCCATCTATTGTCGAACATCGTATCGACACATGGCCTGGTTTTTCCCTTGTTCACCAAAAGAAATGACCGATTCACCCATCAAAGGATCCAACTGTCAAAGATGAGATCGAGAAACTGTATAAAGCAGGTTTTATATATGCCATTGCATATACCACTTGGGTTTCCAATCTTGTTCCTGTCAACAAAAAACAAGGTACCATTCACATCTATACTGACTTCCATGACTTGAAATTGGCATTTACCAAAGACAACTTCCCCACTCCTTTCATTGATCAAATCATTGATGTTGTACTGAACATGAAGTATTTTCATTCATGGATGGTTTTTCTAGTTATAACCAAATTCAGATCTGCAAAGAGGATCAATACAAAACCACGTTTACCACCCCCTGGGGCACCTTTGCGTATCATATCATGTTGTTTGGGGCATGAATTTTTGCTTCCATGACCTCATTCATATTATCTTGGTCTATTTGGATGACCTCACGGCTCGATCTCGGAAGAATTCACAACATTTGGATGACTTACAGTAGGTCTTCATACGATGTCACAAATATAGCGTCTTCTTGAACCCCCTAAAGTGTGTGTTTTGTGTCCCAGTTGGTCACTTACTAGGGTTCATCTTATCTCACAAGGGGATTTTTGTGGATCCTTTGAAGGTTCAATCCATTATGAATACCCCCCCCCCAACGTACTTTGTGTCAGCAACAGAACATCCAAGGCAAGGCCAACTTCCTTCTCCATTTTATTCTGGACTATGCGATGAAAGTCCATGGGTTCTTATTCCTGCTTCAGACCAACATTCCTTTTGTATGGGATGAGGATGAGCAAGCCTCTTTTAACACATTGAAACAAGCTCTGACTTTCGCTCCGTTGTTGTCTCCTCCCGACTTTAATAAGGATTTCATCCTCTATGTGTTAGCATTTGGAATTTCTATCATTGGAGTCTTGGTCCAATAAGACGATGCTTGCTCTCAGTCAAAATATCTCCAAACCACCCTTATGTTACTCCCATGAAGAGAATATGGACCTCGTCATCATCTTTTTGGTACATAAGCTACGTCACTACATCCTTATGATCCGCACGTGAGTTGTGGTCGATTCCAACCCCATGTGTTATCTCTTGAGCCGTCACTTTGTTCAAGGCCAATATACCAAGTGGATTGTCGTTCTTCAATAGTATGACTTAGAATTCATCACACCCAAAAGCACTAAAGATTTGGCATTAACTTCCTTTATGGAAGACTTCCCTTCATTATCTCCATCGTCCCCTATCACTATTACTCTTCCTAATCAATCCTTATTCGTCATCTCCACGGAATACCATTGGTATGGGGGCATCCTCCTTTACTTCCACACACTAAAATTTGGGCCCCATTAGAGATGTGAAGACCCTCATTGCATCCATAAGATGCTCGTTATCTCCTTATTGGGGATGTCTTGTACCTTCATGATGTGGACACTATCATGTGTCGCTACCTTACCCATGATGAATTCAAACAAGTCCTAAGTGACTTCCATAGTGGATCCTTTGGTGGCCACCTTTCTAGTTTGGCCATCGCCCAAAAGATCCTCCATGTCAGTTATTTCTAGAATACCACGTTCATCTATTACATCCATGCAGTTAAACATTGTCGCAATTGCCAGCTCTTTGCTCCAAAAGAAAGGACACCTCCTGTGTTGCTACATCCTATCGTTACATTTGGTATCTTCTTCAAATGGGTGATCGAATTCATGACCTGTAACCCTCCTTCAGTCGATGGCCATAAATACATCATCGTGGTTTTTTATTACTTCACCAAATGGGCTAAAGACATGCCCACTTTCAATTGTAAGGCAAAAACTATGTCACGTTTCTTTTTTAACCACATCATCACTCACTTCGGTGTCCCCCAATAGTTAGTCTTAGACCACGGTCCCAATTTTGAGGACACTGTTTGGACAGAGCTTTTAGCCATATTGAAGTTTGAACACCAATATTCCTCCGCTTACTACCCCCAGGGAAATGGACAAGTTGAGGCTGTCAACAATATCCTAAAAACCATGCTCCAACAAATGGTGGAAAAACACAAGTCTAACTGGCACCACTTTCTCTTTTCCTCCCTCTGGGATTATCATACATCGACTAAAAAATCCACCGGTTTACCGCATTTCACTTAGTCCATAGTGTGGAATCGATTCTTCCCATCGAATCACAGATTATGTTGCTCTATCTTTACGTCGAACTTCTACGTAATACTTTACCATTAGAACAACGCCTACTCACACTTGAACAAACCAATGAGGACCATCGTGATGCCCTCCAAATGATCAAAGCAGCCAAAATTCAGTCAAAGTACCATTATGACTCCCATGTCCACCCATGCACCTTCAGCAAGGGGGGCCTATTCCTTGTCTACGACCAAGCCAATGATAAGCTAGGGAAAGGGAATTTTGATTCCATGTGGTATGGACCTTATGTGATCCATCAATGTCTCGACAAGGGGGCATATCTCCTCGCTGACTCTGACGGCCACCTCTTGAAGAATCCCTACAATGGGCTCTACCTCAATAGGTTCTATGCCTAAAGTCACTCGCCATGAGTACCCTTGTGTCATAGATTTTATTTTTTGTTTTGCATCGTTCTTGCCACGAGTCTCATAGTTTTTTGCCCTGGTTGCTCCAAATGGATCCTAACTCACCTTGCTATGTTTTTTTCGCTAACGGTGCAAGTAGATGGTATCATAATCTCACCTCGGCTGCGTGGGTCATTTATCCCCATCACATGAGTTGATCCATATCGATGGAATGTTTGTTGGTGTCACTACCAACAAACATGATGAGTATCGTGGTTTCATTGGTCTCCTTACCCCCACCCTCCACTTAGGTATTTGTCACCTTGATGTCTTCTTAGACTCCCACTTGTTTTTGTCCCAGTTGAATAATTGCTACCGATTATGTGATCCTTGTCTCTTTAGAAAGTTCCTATGCACTAGACATTTTGAATCCATTTCATTCTTGTGTGTTCCTAGAAGTCTCAATAGTGTAGCAGATCAAATGGCTAATGACGTTCTGGAGTGGCACATCAATCATCACATATAGGAAATAAAGTGCATCATGCATCATCATATCTCATAATCATCAAGAGACTCATAAAAAAACCCATAAAAACACATAAAAAGGTGCATCCACATGCATATATATCATAATGTTTAGTGCAAAATGAGACGCTCCATAGGATTTCTTGGTTGATGATACATATCATACAAAATTCCCCATGCTCACAAAGCATTGGGGATAGCATCACAAGCTTCTAGTCAGATTCATCCTCCATGGACTATGTGTCCTCCACAACGTCCTCCTCCTCATCGTAGCTCTCCTCCTCCATTGGCATATCACCCTATGTTGCTTCTCTGACATACTCAACAATGACTGCGATCCTCCTCATAAGGGAGATCCACTTTGGAGGAGCCCTGTAGAATGAAGAGATGAGATTGTTGTCAAGGTACTACCAACTCTCGCCAGTGACACCCTCTAGTAAACGCTTCACATATAGCCACAGTGAGTCCAGTGTCACACTCCAACGTATCCTCTATCCGTGAGTGAGTGTATCTAAACCCTCCACCTACCCCTGTGTCATTGATATCCTGTTGGAGGGTGTGGTCCCACATCTACACATGCACATAGTATGTCATTAGTTCTATCACACACATCATCTAGATACCACTACACTAGCACACTATATATGAATGCAACCACAAAAGCATCATTTATACATACCATCAGGTCCCCAGACCTACCCTGGAGTTCGAGGTATCTTCATGTCTCCCAAGTAATCCATCCCATCATATGGATACCTCTATGAGGACTGGAAGCTACCGCCACTGCGCAAAACAATCCTGGGTGAAGAAGCAACCCACAAAGCTGAAAACAAGAACAAGGGGAAATAGAAATCACCTCCCACTGAGCTAGAACGATTCATCCCACGTCAAACTATAGTTAAGAGCATCTGGGCCCACCCATAGTAGGTGCCCCTCAACACACTCTCACCATTAGCACTTGACCGCTTGATATATTGTGTGGCCCCCTCGATCATAGTATGTGTAGCACCATGGATGCCACTGCTTGAGTCTCAAGACTCTTGATGTCTCACACCAGTATATACAACATGTGCACAAAATATGAGGCATAACAATTCCTGTTGTAAAGGTCATCCATTGAAAACCCCCTTGGGAGCTTCAGTGTAGTGTCATCGATCACGCCCAGTAGTGCGAGGCCAGTAAAAAATTATACATTATAGAGGGGATCTCCAAATGCTAACCCTAGATCATGAGACACTTAGCCTCCCAGTCCTAACAGCTCACCATCTTTTCTAGCAATAGTTTTGTTGAACGCATCAATGGGATCTGGAATAACTTTCACATCCCACATCAGGCGAGTGTATCCTGTACCGCCCCATCATCATTCACCTCCCCTCAGAGGTCACCAATGCCTCGCTCTCTCCAGGAAACTCGAGGCATCCTGCATACACACACTATCCTTGTGAAACACAATCATGCAAAAGGGCCAAAAATATGGGTTCGGGTAGCTCTTATCCACTGAACAGGTGTGACCTGGGTTGCGTCTGTCTCCCCAAAAGGTGCAATGGGGTCAGGCATGTATTCCTGATAAGAGCGAATTGGGTTGGTTTTTTCCCTCAAAAAGTGCATACTGGCCCCAAGAACCCTTCGGGCTCATCCAAGCCCCCCAGAGTGAGGAAAATAAAAAACTAAAACACTAAAAAATAAAGGTTTGATGGGATCTCTTACTTGCAAACCACGGATCGGAAAACCGTCGGCCCATTTGTAAGAAATCAACATTTGTGTTCTAGGGTCCTCCACTCCAACCCAGCACTGTACAATGAAAATAACAAGTGTCATGTGGTCCCCCCTGTTTATAGGCCTTCATGGGGTCTAGTTTTTCTTCCATCCACCATAAAGTCATCTGACATCCGTTTGCTATGTCGTTTGCACCACTGGGTTCATTTTTCCTTCCTCTGTATTTTGACGATACCCATGTCTTGCGCTCTCCCTATGACTTTTTGGGCCATTTCCTGGAGTCACCTTGATTTGTGTTCCACCATGCAAATCACCCCACACACATACTATCATGTTCATGATCCATATGATCCATCCATACTGCAAACTTGGCCTTATTTTTCCTCCATCCATCATCCCACCAAGAGCCCCCACAAGTGTTCCACTATTATTTATATCAGCCATGCTCCTAGTATCACCCCCTTTGGTACATCGAACACTTCCTCCTTGCTTGACTTACCATTACAAAGTTTTTATTAAGCTCTTTTCTGACTCCTAAATAATGAAAAGAGCGTCGAGCACACTTGCTTCCTTTCATTCTCATTAAATTATTTGAAGGGGCGTCTATGTGGCCTCATTTATATCCTTTTTTGGACTATGTAGAATATCAAAACAAAAGGACCACCCTAGCACATTCCAGCTAGGAACATTTCCCTTTGTATCCTTTTATGCTTTGTCAGGAATTGGGACCACAACTTACAAAAAAGGTCATTATGGGTTGTCTTTAAGCTCTTTTCCTGCCCTCTCATCAAGAAAAGAATGCTGAGAAAACTTGGTTTCATTCTTGATCATAAAATTATTTGAATGATCGTCTAGTCAGTATAGGTTTAACCTTTTCTTACCTAGTTGTGACTACCTACGGTAAAGAAGTCTCTCTTCCCCTTTGTACACTTTTATCCTTTTTATGGCTTATGAGACTACCATATGAAAAAGAGACCAAATTGGAGTCTTTTTCCTATTTTCAGACTCTCTAAAAATAAAAACACCATCAAGCATTTACCATCTTGGGATCGATAAAAATACACAATATACTTTCATATTTTTCATGCTTCTATCCCTTCTTCATGCTCCTTAAACTAAGAAGAAGGCCCAAGTGGTGTCTTTAGGTGGCATTACATATGATCTCACATTATGGCAGCTTCCCTCCATTGGGTCTCCTTTGTTTAGAGTACTCTGCGATGAGTCTCCCTTGGATCCCCTAGATATCACTATTCCAATTACTCGCCCAAGTGTTTCCTGTTGCAGTTATCTCCTTGGTTTACCAACTATGATCTATTTATGATGAGTCAATATCATTTGATTCCAGGTCATCCCTTTTGTCATACTCTTAACAAAGGAATTTTGAGTCCCACATATTCCCACGCCCCTGTTCCACATTCAGTGTCTCAGTCCCCTAACCATTCCACATATTTGGTTCTCCACCTCATGATTCTATCAAGGAAACACCATTTCCTTGTTATTTGCAAGTATCCCTTTGTCGATGTCAACACATCTATTCCAAAGGATAGACCCAAAGTTCCCTGTATCATGGTTTCATCCACCTCATTGATGATTTCCTTGGACCACTTGAAAGGATTCATTATTGCCTTTCGGCTTCGTTTTGTCTCACGTACTCAACTTCAGCTACATCATCGCACCGTTGAGATTCGTACAGGGTATTGGGCCTTTCATTATTTGGTCGAAGACCCCTATTGTCACCTGACTCTAGCACATTGGTAAGTTTATTTGTGGGACCCATATAGTCTCATGTCCCTTGTGATTTCCGGAATGCATTGGTGATAGTGTTCGGAAGCCCCTCAATGTCATGCTTCCATGTATCTCCGATACTTGATGTTGTATATTGTACCACAGATATTCTGACTCTCATTCATTGATTCCATCCAGTTATGAACATCTCCATATACAACAGTGCATTAGTTGTGATGATATTGCATTCCATGAGAATGCCATTGTTTCTATGTATCATTGCTTCATATCAGTTTATGTATTTATCCTCCCATTGAGGCCACCATGATGTACTACCAATTATATATATGTATTTAGCGACTCCCGTTATTTGAGCCTTGATTCCCATTTTTATTTTTTACATTGTTACAAGCATGGGTATGCCAACCTCGTCCATATACATGTCAAACACTATATGTACCTCATCCATTTTTTAGAACAAATACAAACCAAAAGCCACCATAGTTCAAATGAGGAGACTCCACTTATCTGTGGTTCTCTCTAGTCTCTCCACCATTGTAACCATTTCCCCTTGATCCTCTGATGTCTATCAGCCATACAACGAGCTCCTTCCCTCACACATCATGGGGCAATCTATTAACACAAAAAATTGTTCACCTAGCTCTCCATAATCTAAACCATAGTCATACATAATATTAACACTATTATTTCCTCCATTTTTTACTTCACAATTGTATTTCCACTAAATATGGTCCAAAACATTATTATTCCTTCCCCATAAATGAAGGGAACTTGAGCATTTATTGTGATTTATCCCCGCTCTCTCCAAACAGGGAAAACACCCTAAAAATGAGAATGGGTCAAAAAACTATAGATAAATACCATCAACAATAAAATACCATGGGTCAAACACTCTTGGACCATCTTATAAATACATTGTGAACCTCCCCCAAAACACTTTTAGTCCACTTTTTGTCATTTTCTATCAATCACATCATTCACTTTTCTGCCATTATTTTCATATCTCACCATATCTTACACCAAAGTGTACATTGAGATAGCTCCGTACCCATTTGGATCCATTTTTCCCATTTCAAAACCATTCATGGAAGAGGCCGGAGAATCAAACCATGGAGCTGTAGGACCATTTCCTCAAGACAACTACGATGGCCCACATTTCAAAAAGGTATGAACGTTGCTTTATTTGTTAGTTAGTCTTATATATCTGAAAAAACCTAAAAATATTTTTATTGTTGTTTTTCTTCCTGTTATTATTGTCGAACTCTACCCTATGATCTACACTATCTAGGGTTGGTGCTTTTGCACGTAGTAGGGGCGAAATCCCCACGACAGGTACTTGGATTTTAGGCAAATTGAGTCTCATTTCTGAAACTCTATTATGGGTTCCTACTACCAAATTCAATGTGTTTTCCGCATGGTCCTTTATAGTGACCAATGAAATCTCTTTGTCTTAAATGTACATTTCTTTAGAATAAAGCTTAAAATATTTTTCTGAAGAAAATGTTTTATCTTGTCCATATCTAGCATATAAGTCACTTCTTGACTTGTATTTATCACTGGACCCACTCTTTTGTACTTCTGCAAAGATGTATTCCTGAATCTAAAAAGATGGGCCCTGGAATTTTTCTTAAATATCCTTGCTTCCCACTTCAACCATTCTTTTTTCTAAATATATCTTTGTCCTTCTAGCCACTTTTGAATCTACACCTTCAACTTCTACAACTTCTGAAAAAACTCCTGTTGTAAAGGAAAGTTTCCTATGGCTAGGGTTTAAGAGGCCATCAACGTATTGGGGTTGAAAGGTGGATGCAAATGGTTCTGCAAGAAAATATAAACAAGATTCAGAGATTATAATGGTTCAAACCTTAACAAATGAAGGTTGATCTAAGCAGCCCTTCAATCCTCTTCTTGCTCCTCTTGCTCCTCTCGCTCCAAGAGACCTGCAAAATGAATTATACCTTCCTCAAACCAATATGACCACATATAAAGAAATGCTAATCAAATAAACATGAAATAATGATCTGACTAACATCATCATATGATCATAAACAAATATTCAATCAAACATTGAACAATAATTTGGGAAGAAGAAGGACATCACATCTTTATTAATCTTGAAAACAAGTACAAGTATACCTTCTCTTCAATATCGTCACCTCACGAAACCTTGATCTGGTTCTGCTACTTCTCTTCTCCAAGGAACTCAGCCTCCAAGCTCTGCAACACAAGGAGATAGATTCTAGGGAAAAGGTGTGGGCAAAGAGAGTCCTGGTTCCTCTAGCATAATAATGCAAAAATTCCAGTCCCCTCTCATGTACCTCCCTACCTCTATTTATATGCTTAATGAAGAGCTAGGGTCGAAGACAAAGTAGTTACAACTAAAGGAGTCAGTTGCATAACTACCCAAACTACCCGAATTTCAAAATACGTATTTTTTTGACATTTCCAGGAGGCATACGTGGGTTGCAGAAACAACAGCCACGTACACAAGGAGGTATACGCAGGTTGCAATGTAGTAATTCATGTATTTAAGGCGTACGTGACTATTATATATAGCAACTCACGTACATATGCGGGTTTCGTTAAGGAAAGTCATGTACACATCAAAAACTCCGTTGTAGGATATTTTTAGGAATTTTGAGACTTTGGTGTCTTCTAGAAAGTTTTAGCTAACTGAAATATCTTTCAAACGGTGCAAAGACGAGGTAAAACGGAGTTACAAAAATCAAGATATGGGTCCTCCAATTTAGGTGTTTTTCAGTGACTTTCATGAAGTGTCATCATGGAAGTGTCGACATGCGACGAAATCATGGGAAAGTGGCCACAGGTAGAGATGTGTCATTTTGAGCTATAATAGATGCCCCCTAATGTATGAGGTTATAGGAGAAGGCGATAGCTGAAATACATTATAAAGGAAACAGCTGAGTATGGAGAGAGCAGAGAATCCAAGATCAAAAGGCTCAAACAAAGGTACCTGAAAGAGAGATAAATGTCAGACAAAACTGATCTCTAGGACATACAATTCCATATACAAAACATCACCATAAAGATATAGGCAGATCCAACATATGTATAACTGATGAAACTATCATGGTCGCTCAATATGCAAAAAGGCATCATGTCAAATCTAAAGGAGTCATGGCCACAAATGAACAAAGTGGATCCATGCTCAAAAATCGATCATAGCCACAAAAATACAAGGTGGATCTATGTCTCAGAAAAATTTCATATATAGTGTAACAAGGTCTTGCACAACTTGGGAAATAGCAAAAAGACGATGCTACTGTCGGCCCAAGGTCTTTAATCCAAACTACCCAAAAAAGGTACAAATCCTAACCATGCAAATAAAGGAGCTGAAGTCGAACATGGAGGAAACTGTTTGATTACCAGTCAATAATGAGAACTGTTAGCAAACGTGAGGGAAATCACCATTAATGAAAATGGTCCCCAAGGTACCTAGTACATTCTAACAAGTGTGAATACAAGGACTTGAAGTCGAACACTTGAAGAATCCATTGAGTATGAGACATTAAGGTATTCCCACTACCCAATAACGAAGGATATTGCCACTAATGACTATAATCCCCAAGGTACTGTCATAAAACTCTAAATCTCATCCCCAGAGCAAGATGTGTTGCAGTCGATACGGAGAGATCCGTTGGAAGGAATTAAGTCATCCTTCATCATCCAACACGAGATAAGTCAAAGACTAATTGGAGCTAGAAATAGTATTGAATTTCACAACAAGGACCGCCGAATACATGATGTAATGAACTGATACTAGAGAATGGCTGACACAAAAGGTTAAGGAAACTACAGAATGGCTGACAAAGGTTTAATCCTTGAACAGTGAGCACAACACAAAAAGTGACTTAGGCAAATTTTGACACAAAAAGGACCAATGACACAAATATGCAATGTAGGAGACATTGACAGATTCCCCATATAATTGGAAAAGAAACCAATCGGAGGAGTAAGAAACTATGAATCAAGATAAGGTCAAAATACTAGGACCCAACTGTTAGACTTAAAACTGGTGCTTTGTTCAAGGAAACAAGACTTTCTACCATGATGTAAAAAACATGTGAATGAACTTCCCTTTCCCTCTTTCTTGTAAAGGTTTAACGAGTCCAAGAAAGCAAACTCGGTACCATCTTCATTTTTGGCAAGCTCGAAGAAAAGACAGAAGAATGCTTGATAAAGCATTGATTCGTTGATTTTATGAGCCCAAACTAGTACATGCTCGATGGTGTTTTCATAGTTTAGAGAGTCTGAAAACTCCAAAGAAGACTCCAAGGGGGTGCTTTTTCATACAATGTAGTCTCCTCGATCCGAAAAAGTATAAAACATACCAAAGAAGAACTCTCTTAACTTCCGAAGAAGAAAAGGCGCACCTTTTTCGTACTTAGTCAGGAAGGTTCAAAAAAAGGTTAAATAACCACCTACCCAATGCTCCTTCAAAAGTAGAATATAGCCTGAGTTTTACAAGTGTGAAGGAAGGAAAGATCACTCGGAAAGATCCATTTTATTACGAGAAATGGGACTTACAACAATAAACTCGATGCTTTGTTCTTTAGGGTTTAACAAGCATGACAAAGACATAAAGTAAAATCGAAATATTTTTCATGTTTAGGTCCAGAGCACGAAAAAGAGAAAACTAAGCTCATACTGGGAGTTCCTTTTCTATAAGTTTAGTCCCTCGGGTTTGAAAAATTGATAAACCTATGCCTGAGAATACTCTTCTCAATTCCATAGAAAAGAGAGTGTCCATTTCTCGTATTATTCCACATGGTCCAAGAAAGCGATAACCTACCACCAACGTGGATGCCCATTCACATATTATTAACGAGCCTGAATGGACAAGTTTACTCGGCAATCAAGTCTGTTAGACCTGGGCCTAAAGAAACTCAATATCTTTCCCGTGAATTTTTAACGAGTCCAGAAAAGTCAACTCACGGCCTCCTTACTTTTTTTAACGAGCTCAAAGGAGAGCAGAAAGAATGCTATAAATGCGAGGGGATGAGTGTCGGGGGAAAGCAAAACTAGTTCTGAGAGTGAGGAACAAACCTATGCATAATGCAAGGAACATGAGCAAGATAAAGACACTCAGGGAATGTCTCCTCAAGGTAAAAGGTGTCAAGTTGCAAAGGCAAAATGATACAAGGATTAGCGATGATGAGAGCAAAGATGAGGGATTATACAATGAGCTAAAAGCGTGAAAGCCAGCATCAGGCTCATAAGCGCGTGAGCAAGGCACATGCAAATGCAGTTAAATCTTGAACAATAAGACAAGGCCAGTAAATAGTTGTGAATCCAACTAAAAATCATGTCTCTAAGAAACAACAACATCATAATCATATTCAGAAGAAAATATCTGATGCAAGTCACTTTGGCAGAAACACATGTGGCTTTGCTATCTTCTACAAAAGATGTATTCAAGGCAAAATCAACGAAAGAGGACTCTATAGTGCCAAGATCCAAGGGTTTATAATCAATAATATCAACCTCAGAAGGAGAGAAAAAATCAATAAGGGATATAGAGTCTGTAGGAACAAACTCAATATCACAGGAGTTGAAAAATTCATAAGAAAAATAAAACTCATCAGGATCACTGACTTGTTGTTCAAATAAAGATTCAAAAGACTCAACAAGACCAACATAAGAAGAAAGGTCATGATTACTAGGCAAATCAAGGTTAGACTTAGGCACAACTGAACCAACATCCAACAGAAGATTAGACTGTATCAAAGACTCTAGAAAGACTTCATCCGAAGGAAGGAAATCATCTGAGATAGGACAAATGTCTAAAATTTCAAATGGATCAACAGAGTGGAGAAAAAGCTCCATGGTCTGTATAGGATGACTCACATGGTCAACTATTGGGACCAAGTCCCGAGAAGGTAAGCATGAAAATAGAGGCTTCTTCTCAGTAGCAATTGAATGCAAAGTAAATGAGGCCACATAGCTCACCTGTGATGGGGTAGTGTCTATAGAAACACTGGAAATCAATAAAGGAAAGACCTGGTCTCTAGTCAGGTTAGGAGATGGATCAATAAAATCCAACTGATCGATAATGACAATTTATTCTCCATGATTAAAGTACATGACATGAAAGAATTTTGACACCACAGCTTGCATGGCATAGACATAATCACATCCAAGGAGCATATTGAAGTCCAAGGGGTCTTCTATCACCATGAAGTCAACTAAGACGGTCTTCCCACCCAAAGTAAAAGGTGTTTGAACAAGAATTCCCAAGGCTATACAAGTTCTTCTATCAAACTCTAGTAACTAACTAGCAGTCGACACAAGGCTGGGAGATCCCATGCCTCACCAAGCACGAGCAAACAAGATACTAACTGAGGCTCCTTCATCAACAATACAACAAGTAATCATGTATTGTTCAACTTTGACATTTATCTGGAAAGGTGCACCAGAAGGAAGGTGCAGCTCAACTAGGCTATCCCAATCAAAGGAATCAATCTGAGATCTTAGTGGGGGTTGATTTGAAGTGAGTTTAGTTCCCCCTTGTTCAGTAAGTTTTGAAGTGGAAGTGAAGAAAATGTGACTAGAAGACACTTGACTCTCCAAAGGAAGAGTGGGATTGATCGATAATGGAATCGATTCAACCGCTTCATGAAAGTCACTCTCCGAAGGGAGAGTGGGATTGACCAAAGATGACATTGGTTCAATCACATCAGGATCACTCTCTGAAAGAAGAGTGGGATCCACCAAAGTTGAGATTGGTTCGACCACTTGATCAACCAAAGGTTGAGTAGGTTGTTGAGAAACTATAGGTTGTTCAGGAGAAGGAAATTCTTGAGTCTCGGACCACACTCTTTGGATCTCTGCGATAGTAGGGCACTGGTGAGTAAGATGATCTCCCTCGCATAGCTTACAAGGGAACTTAAGTTTGCACTTCAAACGACCAGTTTTCTCAACAATGTCAACATGACTAGCAGTTGCTGACTGTTTTCTCTCAGCATGACCTGTAGAGGCTGAGAATTTTCCCCCAACATGACCACCATAGGATGGGTGACTGGGTCCAACCTGACTAAGAGAGGTTGGTTGTTGAAAATCTTCAGGATGTTCAAAAACAAGATGACCATGAAACCAAACTCTTCACACCTCCACAATGGAAGGGAATTTATAAGTAAGGTGGTCTCCCTCATAAAGCTTACAAGGAAACTTGGGCTTGTGTTTTGAATGGGTAGTCTTTTCAACAGTGTCAACATGACTCGCAGTGGTTGAGGGATTGTCTTCAGCATGAACTACAGAGGCTGAGAGACTACCCCCAACATGACTTGCAGAGGCTGAGAGACTAGGTCCAACATGACTTGCATAGGTTGGATGGGCACCATCAGCATGAACAATAGAGGCTGAATGCTTAGGATCAGCATGCTTTACAGCAGTTGAGTGTGTGCCCCCAGCATGAACCACAGAGGTTGGGTGGATGGATCCAACATGACTTACAAATTTTGGATGGTGAGGTTCAACTTGAACATCAGAGGTTGAATGGGTTCCCTCAGCATGAACTACAGAGGCTGAGTGACTAGATCCGACATAACCTGGAAAGGTTGGCAGGATCCCACCAGCATGATCAACAGAGGTTGGATGGTGAATATCAACTTGACTTGCATAGGTTGAGTGCTTAGATCCAACATGACATGTAGAGGTTGGATAGGTGCCCCCAGCATGAACTATAGAGGCTGGGTGGTGAGTTTCAACTTGAATTGCAGAGGTTGAATGGGTTCCCCCTTGCTTATGTGCCGTCTTCCTATTCCTTCTTCTTTTACTCCTTTTAGACTGTCGGTTACTAGTATCAGTACTTTCACTACATGACGTAGAAGGAGGAGGAGAATCAACTACAGGTGAAGTGGAAGTAGTGTTTTGATGCCCTTGATATAAGGAGCTTACTTGAGAAGCATCAGGAGCATTCAGGACAGTTGGAGTGGAAAACAACCACACCGGTAGCCCTAGGATGAATCCAGGTAGATTCAAGGTGGCCATTAAAGGAACACCAACATTCCCCGTGAGAGGAATAGTACAAGGAGTTCCCAGCATGGGGATCTCTTGGTTGGTGTTCAAAGGGGTGTTAACCATAGTTTTAAACAATAAGACAAAGTCTAAGGCTGACAAGAAACCAAAAGTACAAAGCACACACCTAAAGGCACACTAAGTACAGACAAACCACACAGCACTCACTAAAAATTCCTAAATCCAAACAAACAAACAGGTATAATATATGCTTTCCAGAAGAAAGTTGGTAGACAGTTACTTGGAATCCCTATAGATGTTCTTAGGCACAAGCAAAGGAATCACCCACTGCCCTCCCACAACTTCTACCGGGGTTACCTTCCAAGCCCATCCAAGGTTAACCAGAAATAGCCTTTCGGTGTACCTATGTATGAACCCTAGATGTCAAAGAGACTAAAGGATACCTTAACTATATTGAAAATCTAGGGGGACATTCGCAATCCTGTTTCATACGCATGGACAGGGTAGCAAAGCCCGAAACCCTGTCTAAGACAGAATCCCCAGATGCGCAAAAACCTTGGTCTATGCTTTGACAAGGAATCAGAGGGTTATCTCCTCAGTCCAAGTCTCCACATGGCCTCGTGCTTAACTCCCGTTTGAGAGGAGATTCCCAGATATAATCAATGTATAAAAGGATTTACCAATTGATTGGCCAACTACGTATGAAATTTTAACACTTGTGGGGAGTTTAAACTCCCTATCCCACAAGTCTAGCCTAAGCTAGTTGGTGTATGACCCTATAAATAAAACTTACTAATAATTTTTAAATTATATTGTTTATTTTAAGGGTTGTTTTTAGTCAGAGGGTAAATGGCGTGAAACTTATGTGGTGTTTTGACTCAAAGTTGAAACCAAATGAATAATCAAAGAGAAAAGAAATGAAAAAAACAAAAACTATTCTCTTTATTTTTCAAATAGAAACTTGAAAGCCACAAAAGAACAATTCTTTTTATTTTTTATTTTTTCAAAAATAATGATATGCCATGCAATCTATACTAAAAAACTAATCTACATGCATATAAAGCAAACATGTGTTTTTGTCTTTTTATTTTATAAATGCAAAAAAAAAATTACCTACAAAGCAAAGTATGCAGATAACAAGAACAAAGCAAAAGGAACTTTGCTATACAACCGCCAAACAGACTCTAGAATGCCCTAAAGTCAATATAAACCCTACTTGGAAGGAAGGCTTGCATAAAATGCAAGTCAACTATTTTGGCATGGTGAAGTTAACCAACAAAAGAAGAAGGAAACCAACACCAACAAGCTTCTGAACTCAGACAAAGATCATTAACAAAGGCTGACTATAAACATAAGCCAAAAATAATGCCAAGCAAAGGATGTGGGGGGAAAGAGCAAAGCACAAACCCTAATGCTATAAAAAGGCTTACCACATAGATAAAGAACAACCAAAAGGGATGACACTAACTCCCTGGAGTAATGCACCTGCATAGGACCCCAAAAAACCTACCAAACAACCTTCAAACATAAGAAAAACCACAAAAGAGGAAAAAACATTGTTTAAAGGGGTATACGCAAGTTTCACTACTGACAGGTCATGTGTCATACACGAGTTGAAAATACAACAATTCGCATGTACAAGTACATGTGGGTTGTACCACTGATAAGTCACGTATCATACGTGAGTTGACAGTATATAAAGTTGCATGTACTAAACCAGACATGTAACTATTCAGTCTGCAACTCGGGTATGGGTGGAAAAAATCCCAAAAAAGGTCAAAAACTGCCTTAGGAAGGTAGGGGAAGTGTGCTATCACACTTAGAAGGTGTTCCTAAGTGGCAAGAAAGACTTGAAACTTCACAAAAGGCTGAAAGAAATACAGAGAAACCCCAAATAGACAAGGATATCCCTAGTGGAGTTGCCAGTTCTGTTGTAAAGGAAAGTTTCCTATGGCTAGGGTTTAAGAGGCCATCAATGTACTGGGGTTGAAAGGTGGATGCAAATGGTTCTGTAGGAAAATATAAACAAGATTCAAATATTAGAATGGTTCATACCGTAACAAACAAAGGTTGATCCAAGCAGCCCTTCAATCCTCTTCTTGCTCCTCTTGCTCCTCTCGCTCCAAGAGACTTGTAAAACGAATTATACCTTCCTCAAACCAATATGACCACATATAAAGCAATGATAATCAAATAAACATGAAATAATGATCTAACTAACATCATCATATGATCATAAACAAATATTCAATCAAGCATTGAACAATAATTTGGGAAGAAGAAGGACATCACATCTTTATTAATCTTGAAAACAAGTACAAGTATACCTTCTCTTCAAGATCGGCACCTCACAAAACCTTGATCCAGTTCTGCTACTTCTCTTCTCCAAGGAACTCAGCCTCCAAGCTCTGCAACACAAGGAGATAGCTTATAGGAAAAAGGTGTGGGCAAAGAGAGCCATGGTTCCTCCAGCATAACAATGCAAAGATTCCAGTCCCCTCTCATGGACCTCCCTACCTCTATTTACATGCTTAATGAAGAGTTAGGGTTGAAGACAAAGTAGTTATCACTGAAGGATTCAGTTACATAACTACCCAAACTACCCGAATTTCAAAATATGTATTTTTTTAACATTTTCAGGAGGCGTACGCGGGTTGCACAAACAACAGTCGCATACACAAGGATGTATACATGGGTTGCATTGCAGAAAGTTGTGTATTTAAGGCGTACGTGACTATTATATATAGCAACTCGTGTATGTATGTGGGTTTCCTTTATGAAAGTCGTGTACACATAAAAAAACTCATTTTTAGGGTATTTCTAGGCATTTTCATGCTTTGGTGTCTTCTAGAAAGTTTTAGCTAACTGAAATATCTTTCAAACGGTGCAAACATGAGGTCAAACGGAGTTAGAAAACTCACAATATGGGTCCTCCAAGTTAGGTGTTTTTTCAATGACTTTCATGAAGTGTCGTCATGGAAGTGTCGACATGCGACAAAATCATGTGAAAGTGGTCATAGGCAGAGATGTGTCATTTTGAGCTATAAAAAATACTCTTGCAAGTAATTTCAATTTTTCTAGGAGTTGGTATAATCATTGTTGTTGATTTCAATTTGGTTGATGGGTTTGCATGTAAGCTCTCTAAATTCTTGACATCTAATAGGTATTCCATTAAGTTATCTCTTTGAGCCAACCCCTCTATCTATTGATGATCAAATGTTTTGTTCTTGTTCAGTTGCCTCCTCTGTGATATGATGTGATGTGGATCATAGTTGATTTTGGTGTCTTTCATGAAATTCATATCTTGTATTAATCCTTCAACTACTAGAAGTGCATATTTATTTCTATAATAAAGGGACCTACCTTTAGAGAAAATTTAATCTCGGAGGCGTTTCTAAAGCTCAAGAAATTATCATTTTATACAATAATTTTATGCATGATAATTTCAAAGAAAATATGTTGGGTGTCAAAAATGCAGGAAAAATGTATGGCTCGTGAATGGAACCATAGACTCTGATAATGGTATATTCCTTTAGAGGGAACCAATCTCCAGTTCTTCTGTCTGGGATAAATTGCAGGACTTCTTCCATCTCAGGAGGCACTCTAGGCATTTTTTCTTGAAACATTACTCTGTATACCTCTGACATTATAAAATTCATATAGTTGAAGGTATTATTTTTTATTTCGGAAGTAAATAGTATTTCTGGAAATTTTAGATTCTCCTCATTAAAGAATAAGAACATCCTAACCAGGTAGGATTCATATATGAAATGTTTGGTCATGTGGAAACTCACTAACTAAGAATGAATATTCTCAGCTAGGAATTCATTAAATTTAAGGAAAGATGACTTACTAGACTCAAACTCATACTGAGGCATACTTAACATAAATGATAGACTTAACAAGACCTCTGGGACAAACGTAGTAGTTTCCAACCCTAGAAACTCACTCGACAGGGATATGACCCACAGGGATTCTTCATTGAACAAGTTATATTAAAGAGAAATTTTTTAGTTTCCAAAGATATATCAGGCTTAAGACATTTGGGATAAAAAAAAAATCTTCGACTGTGGCATGTATGAATTGCTCAATCATATTTTCTTCAGTGAAATCTTCCAAGTTTCAGGTGAATGACTAGGCTACTTCCAGAAAGTCTCTAACGACTAGGGAATTGATCGGGAAAATTATTTTAGACCCCATTTGAGTCCATTATAACACATTTAGAATGGGAATATTTAGACACACACCAGACTACGAAGTCCAAGAAATTAAGGGATTGGTATGGACAAAAATACTGGAAATAATACTTTTGGACACCGTGCGGGTCAATTCCCTATTCCTCTAAGGTTTTTAATCTATTTTTAGATCATGCACCAGAAAAAAGGAGAGAAATTTGTCAAAAATGTCCCCATCCCTGTCCTCAATCTTTTCCTCCAGTTTGTTGAATTCATGGGCCTATATCTCAACTTCACCTTCCCCTTCCATTTTTAAAATAACTTAGTGGGTTAGCTACGTGGATTTCCTCGAAAATGATGATTGGGAAAAGTGTATTTGACTCGACTTCCAAACTAAAAATAGAACTTCTCCACTTGATTTTTCCCTTTATAATATTCGTAAATAAGTGGTTTTGGGACCGCAATAGGCGGTTTCTCCCTACCGCCTTTCACCCAACGGAATGATTCTCCGCCCAACACATGGAAGGCAGTAAAATGTTTGTTGGCCCGTGACTTATTTTCTCTCTGTGCATGTTGTGGGCATGGAATCAACCTCCATCGTTGATATTTTTCCCCTCTCATCGCGCACCATTGACCAAATATGATATTTAATTCCCTTCAATGGTCATTTTTCCAATGCTTTTCCCTCTTGTTTCCTGAGCAACTTCCTCCTTCAGATTCCCTTCTTGACGTCTATCCTTTCTCTCCCCAATACAAACCGTCCATATTTTCACAAGATACCACTAGTATCACGTCCCCACCCCTCATACTAATGATGGAGAGGACGCAACCAACACACTGTTGCTATCAAACGGGAAAAATAGCCCCATGAACATAAAAGCGTAATAAATAAAAATCATTGAACATAAATATATACACAGATGCATAATGCATTCTACAACGGAAGAAAAATGCATTCATTCAAACATTCAACATGTTCATATCAATTCATAAAACCAATAGTTTACAGAGATTAAGCACAAGAATACTTATCTTGAAAGAAGTTGGCCCGCAACTAGCTATGTCGTTGAAACATTCCACCTAATTATAGGCCAGTGTGCTCTTTAATCTCTCAGCATCACTGCCACCCCCAAGCTGGGCATGATTCCGCAAGGCACTAGGGAACAACAGGCTCACACATAGCCAAAACCATACATTCACGGTCAAGCCAAGACAGCGTTGGGTTTCACAGACTGTTAAGGAAACAAGCCAATTGCATGGAGAGGTCCTTGGACTTACTCAGCCAAGCCAAACCATACATCAAACACATAGCCATCCAATTAACAGATGGTTCCTTGGGCTTACCCAACCAAGCCAAACTGCTAATCAAGCACAGACAACCATTTAACTGATGGGTTCCTTGGACTTACTCAGCCAAGCCACACTTTGTGTCAAACACACAATCAACTAATTGATCAAACACAACCACACACAACTGTCGGATATGAACAAAACGTTTATGGGAAACCAAAATGGAATGGATGAGGGGAAAATGGCCCTGCATGAGCAAATACATTTTCAAGAAACATTCTTTGGGCTTCCCATAGGTAAAAACAACCTCATCAAACCCTCATATCATAGATCTATTCTCCCATCTGCTGTGCATTACCAGAAACGGAATTTGCAACCACAAATGACCGAGTAAAATGGGGAAAACATCCCTCTAGCAGCAATTCGATTTTCAAAAACCTCTAGGGGTTTCACGTGGGGCAAAATGGACTCAACAACCACCCAAAAATCATGGGTCTCTTCTCCAATTCGTCAGTGACCCAAAAATGAGTTTCCCAACTTGGAGAAAATAGGAAAAATGTAGAAAAACATGAGGGAAGCTCCCAACTTGCTCACATTGGAAAAAACAGCCTTCTCAAACCCCAAAATCGTGTCTCCTTTCTTCCCATTTTCCCAGAAACACAGAAAACAAATTATGGGCATGGAGAAGTGAAGAAACAACATCAAATCGTGAGGGAGAGAGAGCTCAGTCACCTTATTGATGCATGAGAGAGACAAAACTCCACGAGGATGGGTGAATAATGGCTTGGGCATGTATTTCCAAGCATTTACTTGCCCCACAAGTCAAAAACACATTTTCCAAAAATGGGTGGCTTCCCAAATTCGAATTTTGACCTCCATGCCTTTCCCATCCCAAGGAAATAACTTCCCCAACCACTTCTAATGACTGGGCACAAAAGGACAAAATGGGTGGTTGACAACTTGATGGGTTTTCCCCATTCGCTCAAGGGTTTGATTATTCCCCCCCTATTCCTTATGAAATCATGCCCCCATCTCTTTAACGTTGTGGCGTATAGCTAGTTGTGGTATTTTTATTAACTTGCATTTTACATGATGTCTCAAAATGTTGTGCTTGGATAGCACAGAAACCATTGGCATTGATTTTAATTGCCGAAACATAAAACACTAAATCCATGGTGGGGCATTCACCTTTAGCTCCACACCACAATTTAATACAATATTTACATCATATGCAATTTAATACCATGGGGTCAAAACTGAGGTGTTACAACTAGCATCTAATTCATTTATTTTATTCACTTTTTGCCTCTAGCATATGGTTCTATGGGAAAAATCAGGTTTTTAGTCTCCCCTCAAGCACCCAACTTCTCGTCCCACGGTAATATTACTAGGATTTAAAATATAACCTCTTGATCTCCCCTTAAGCTCCTCCCAGCCATTATAACCTATGCTGTGCTAACACCTGGTAAGAAAAAAACACGATATTATAAGGTGGTTCTCATCCTTAATCTAGAAGATCAAAAGTATATTTTTTCTTTAACTAGTGTAGAGAAGAAAATCAACATTGATAAAATAAGAACAAACTATCATTAGTTCCATAGTGAAAGTGAGAATTGAGCAAGTCCTAAAACTTCGTGGATTGGAATCATTTGTAATGTTTGTGATTTTAAGAGGGTTGGAGATCATTAAAATGTTTTATGTACACCCACATAATATCACAATTTCAGAATATTTGTTACAATACTAACCTTCATAACTTTTTAATTTATCAAAACTATGGTCATCTCACAATGTTTCTTTTAAAACTTTTCAAGTGCACAAATAAAATTCTGAAACAAAACAACTCATTCCTTACCTATTTTAAGGTTTGATAAGTAGATGTTAAAATTAGTCGTCATTGTCATCATATATATATATATATATATATAAGAGTTGGTAAAAAGCATACATATATAAGGGGGAAATGATGAGTAGGTAGTGCTCTAACCATTAAATTTATGGGTTACTACACTGGTAATTTAGGTAATTTAGATAATTTATATTTCTATTACCTTTGAAATAAATAAATTTTAAAAATAAATCAATTTGAATTTAATTTTTTTCTTCAATTAAAGACAACAAGGAAAATGAAAAATTAACCACTCAAAGATTAAGATATCTTTATAGGACTCCGTTGTCTTTTTCTATATTTGAAAACTCTGTTTTGATCAAATACAAGAAGATGGTCTCTTATTGATCCCATACATCAATTTAATATACTAATAATATAATATATATTTATTTAACAAAAAATTATTCAAAACCAATAATTGCAACATCATTCAATGCTCTCATGTGTCATAATGCAAGCCACCTCTATGCGAACCTCGGTCTAGTAGTCCATTTAATGAATAACAAACTTTTTTTTTCAAACCGAAAAAAAAACAACTTGATATCCCAAGTATAGAATCAAAGTTGTACAATCTATGTTGATCAAAACTTCAAAGCGATTGCTAGGGACCAAAGTCCCAACCAAAAAACAAACAGTTATGTACCTTACACATTTACATGAAAATTTTGAAATAAAATCTAGAAAAGTAAAGACATGAACTTTACACAACTGTTAGGCATCTGACCACAAATCCAATAAAGAAGAATCACTAATCTCTACTATAATAATAAGTCATGGATCCCAAACTACACAAAAGGAAATCTTCATACTCCTTCAGGAATCCCGACATCCTACTTGGAAAGGCTATCTTCCAAACCCTTGAATCTTTTGTATATGTGCTTGATAGTGAAAGTCAAAAAACAGTCAAGAAAACTGAGGGTAATGGCACCCCAATGTTCTAATCTCATGACCTTCAAAGCAGTAGTACTTAGGACCCGATCTTCCCCATAAATATGAATATTGCAAATGTTAACAAACCCCATAAATCGAACAACTCCACCCCATTATTTGTCCCTTCTCCACAACCTAATTTGATGAGGAAGAGATGATTATATCCAATGAGAGGACCATACCTGCTCCATAACCCCTATAATTTGCAACTCCATCATAGAAACACCATGGAAAGTAAATCCCCAAGGAAGGATCAATTAATTTCTTTGTGATTTCCTTAACCTAAGGGTTGGAGTAGTCTCTATCAAAATGAACCACCTTCTTACCAACAAAGGATGGGTGGATAGTTATATCCTCGAAGATGTTCTTGTTTCATTCCTTCCATATTTCCCATGACAAAAATAGGGGCAAGGTTTTCCAAGCAGGTTGGTTGTGCATCCAATCCCAGGAGCTTCTGTCCATTGAATATTTAAAACAGAAAATAAACCACATTCCTTCAAAACATAATACCACACTGGAATGCAAAACGATCCAAGACCACCTTGCAACCATTCCCAATGCAAAAAGTGAGTCACTTCCCTATCCATTTCACTAATCTTGAAAAATCAAGCCAATTATTTGAATCTTGGATCACTACCTTATATTCCTTCCTATCCTAATCCTCAAAAGGTATATTCTTTAAATATTTGGAGAAAAACACTTCATACCATAGGCCCTTACCTATAAGAACTAGCCAAAGAGATTTTAGATTCAATTCTTTACAAAACCACCAGATATTTTAAATACCCCGACCACTAGCCTCGATGGGAAAATAGATAGTCTCCCATCTTGCCAAGTGATACTTCCCATCCTTTGAATGACCCTCCCACAAAAACTACATCATTTTTTTTACAATAGTGTCAATGATGGATAGAGGTAATTTTGTATTAGTCATCCAATAAATAAGGATTCCAACAAGAATTTATTTGATTAGGACCAAACGACCACCAAGAGTGAGCCACTTATAACACCAGCACTTTATATGTCGCTCAACCATTTGAAGTAGCCATTGCTAATCACTAATATGGTAATAGTTTGCTTGAGAAAGAACCCCATATAGAATAAAACATTTTCAATGGGATTGTCTTGAAATGGAAACAAGTCCTGACAAGTAACCAAAATTTCCTTCTAAATATTGTGATGATACAAGTAGGATTTTTTCAAACTAGTCTCCATTCCTGGCACTATGAAAAAAACCTCAATAATATCATTTAAAGTAGCCCACACTTCCTCACATCCTTCACCAAAGAATACTATGTCATCGACAAAGATAAGATGTGTAATATTATTACCTGTAGTAACTTGAATCCCCTTGAACCTATTGGAATGTTTGGCTTCAAGTACCATTCTTTTGAGCTCCTTAATAACCAGTGGGAACATTAATGGCTATAAGGGGAAGCTTTGTCTAATCCCATGAGAACTGCTTAATTTTTTTGAAAGTAACCCATTGAAAAGAATAAGAAATCTAGTCGAAGTCACACAATCCATAGTCCATGATACCACCTCCAAGGGAAGGAAAATCTGGAGGATAACTAAATGAAGAAGAATCCAATACACTCTGTCATATGCCTTTATGAAATCCATCTTACAAACCATTGCTTCAATGCTTTTTTATTTTGAGAAAATGCAGAATCTCTTGTGCAAATCCCACTGCATCCATCATTTGCATATTCAATAGAAATCCAAACTGTTCATCCTAAATATACCTAGAGAGGACAAGCTTGATCTGGTTCATTATGACTTTATAAATAATGTTGTAGACAAGGTTACAGAGGAAGATGGACCAGAAATCATTGAAAGTAGAAGTATTAGATTACTTTGTAATGAGTGCAATGTATGTGTAGTTAATATCCCTTGAAATGTATCCTTTCAAACGTGATTCCTCCACCACTACCAGAATATCCAATCCCACTAAATCAAAAAAATAGAAGAAAAATTATACGGTCCAATCATATACCCCATGGCTCTTATCCTTATCCAAATTCTTCAATATGGCAGCTAATTCTTCCAATGAAACCTCTTTACCTATCTGATCTCCCCTCCTCCTCTAAGAAGATCCTCAGATAATGTTGAAGGATGTTCAATTGTGCTTTGATATTATCTAGGCCTAGATTCTTAATTAAAAGTTGGAAATTTTCCTGAGTAACTTTTTCCAATTTCTTTTTAGATTTAAAAACATTATGTTGGTTTACTTATGGGCAGACCCGGGTTTCCTTTAATGTACCAACAATACCCCTAGCTCACTGGCCCTTTCAGCAACAGACCACAGAACATCCTGAAGTCTCACCCAAAGTGATCTTAGATGGGGTGGCTGAAGACTCAAGTGTCCTCAACCGGGTTCTGTAGCATCCTAGGGTCTCGCGACTCTTCTTAGCCAGCGGGATCTCCCTGCGAGGGTGATATCTCCTTCTAGCTGGCACTGATAGGGAGTGGAATCTTATCACATCGCAGCCTCTATAACGATGCACAACTTTCTCTTCTACTCAACCCTTCACCTGTGATATCCCACACCGCAGCTCCTCCGACAGTGCGATATCACCTTTCTATGCTGTGATATCTTCTACAGTAAGACTCAATGTGACCCTCAAGGTCCAAAGGTCTTCTCTCTGGGTACAATAACTTAGTTATCCTTCGACAGGGTGTCAAACATCCTTACTTGAGCTTCTACAGTTCAACACACTTAACATCAACTATACTCAATCTTGCTGGACTAAATATGCAGGAATCACTTAACACTGTAATTGTTACTGTCGTGAATCAAGCATTGATAAACTCATACACAGAATACTTGATATATCCAACTCATGATTAACCTTCCATGTTACTGTAAACTAAAGGATAACATACATTCATTCATTAACTGATAGCAAAGTTCATGTAACGAATAACAGATAGCAACTAATTAAAGCACAATCACATGAAACAGTCACACAACACACTGATTTTACATGGTTCACTCCCGGGAAGGAAGCTACATCCACAGGAACTAGTTTTTATATTATATCTTGAGAGAGTAAACACAGTTCCGCTGCAACCTATTGTGCAGCTTGAGATCTTCTGGGAAACTCCGTGCACACAGCCAGGAGACCTTCTCTCCTAGACCTCTTCTCCTTCTATATTGTCTTCTCCTTACAATATACTCTTCCTCTCTCTCTCTCTCTCTCTCAATCCATGAAGATTGTTACATTCATGCTCCAGGAGCCAGCTACTGGTTACAGTAAGATAACTACAGACTGAATAAAAGAACCAGAGCTCGACTCAAAAGATAGCTAACTGACTATCTAACTGGTTACTAGCTACTTGTCTATCTAAATGTTTGGCTAGCTAACCTTTCATAATACAAAATACATGCTTATATAGGCGGCCCGAAGGTCTCACCCTATTACAACACTGTGGGCCTTTCCCAACAGTAACCCAAAAACCCTAACTGTGACAGTCAGCCTATCTATACTTTTAACTACCACTTTTCATCACACCACAGCTTTCTTCAGTCTTCCACGCTTCCCGGCGCTGATCGTGGGTATGGGCACCGCTTCCTCGGTCGCTCCCATTCTATCCTTTGTCTTCAATACCTTGGCCTACTGCTCCTTTTCTATTTATGAGGGTGTTGACGGGCATATGTGACTATGCACGTAACGGGGAAGACAACCCAGACCGGGATCCTTAGAGCAGGTTCCAAGCTGTTTGGGATGGTTGTTTCCGACAGGTTTAAAGGCTCTGTTAGCCTAAAAGTCCAAAACTAAAACGAAGCTATTGTTAAATCTATTAAATACCTACAAATATACACAACAAACTTGTTAACAAATGTATAAAATTAAACTAGTTAATCTAATTACTAATGAATTATTAATATAATTAATAATAATCTATGAACTAAATCTATGCAATTAATCTTAACTTATAATATAATAATCACAAAATTAATCAAATATTAATATGTTAAAATAATTACAAAATTGTATTATTAACAAATATACATTAATTACAAAAATCAAAGACTAATCTCACAGCAATATAAATATTAAATTCGGATTTAATGAATTGTTACTAACATAATGAGAAGAAAAGAAATTGTGTTATTTTGCTGTAAGTTTAACCTTGAATGTGATTCACTGGCTGTTTTCCATAAAATAGTTTAAAGAAACAGCATATTAATCTATCTTCGATCTTATCCTCATCAAAAGTGAAAAAAAATATTAAACCTGGAATCAAATTATGCTGATAGGAATACTGCATGAATATACTTGATAATATTTAAAGAAATTTAAACATTAACAAAACCATACAGTAATCATTACATATTATATAAATAATGATATCATTCATTAATTAAACAACATGACATATCAGCAAGATCAAAAACATTAAAAATCGATAATCGTACAAGACATATATATTTGCAAAATTCTTTAGAGAATTATAACAAACATAGATAAAATAGAATAGAAATGACAAGACTGATAAATATCAAAACTATATGCCCAGTATACAAACTAAAAACATATATTAAAAATATCACCAGTTTAACATATCGTAGCTGAAGACAAATAGCTGTCTAAAATTGCAGATAAATCAAACCACAGTCTTGTTGTCTCCTCTCCATCAACTATCGACCTCAGGCAGCATTATTTTCTGAGCTTACAAGAGAGAAATCTCTTCAGCGTTGGCAGCCTCCACGTCCACCTCCCTTCCAGCAAATTCCAGTCTGCTTAAATAACCAAAAACAGAATCCAAATTAGGTTTTACACAGATGAAATTTTGCCGGTCGCAACTGCAAAAATGGCGTCCAGAAAACCCCCGAAATCTCCCAGAATCCATCACTTTTTGGAAAAATCCTCGTGAGTACAACTAAATGGGTCCGTTCTGAGAAAAAATCATGTCGCGGATTTTTCATATCTATCTCCATTTGCTCAAAAAGTGGCCTGGAAAAACGCCTGTTAATTGAGGACGCGTTTTTAATAACTGACAGAGAATAAAATTCGTCTCCTGGCAATTTCCAGAATCATAACAATCTCCTTAGTATCTGCACATGAAAAACAAAAAACCTAATAAAAGAAAGAAGTGTAAACAGAATTCAATCATGAGAAAATAAATATCTTAACTAATGATCTTTCCAGCTCTTTTGCCGTTTTCAAAATCTGCGATTTGTTTCAATATGTGCAATTAAAACATTTTAGCATCTACAGGATATTTGTTTTATCATTATTAACAATATAATAATCCATAGATTCGTCTGGCATCTCTCAAATCTCTACAATATCGGAGAACAGATAGCTAATTTAATATGAGAATCCCGTTGTGAATAAAACAAAATTTACAAACCTTTCCTTTGAATTAATAGCTCCTTCAATCTTCATTGATGTGCCGTTATTCAAATAACCGGTGGATAAATTAGACAATAATCTTCAATAAAAATGAAAAGTATGCTCATTTCTAAGCCTTTATAAAATTCACATTAATTCCTGGTGTTTTTGCAAATATGATAAAATTAAAATAAAGTGTTAATTATACCTAATTTTTCTAGGTAAACATTTAAAAGATCAAAGAACTTTATTTATTATATTTATACAAAATAATTAAAAGATTTATTTATTTTGTATAAATAATAAAAAATAAATAAAGTCTATTAAAAATATACTTATTTGATCTTTATTTATTCAACACTTTTAATAATGTAGCAAAAATAATAAGATAGGCTTAGTAAAATATTTTTCAAACTCTTAATTGAATGCATGGTTTTATCTTTCAATATCCATCGTTAAATGAATCAGAATTACCAAGTTGAATAATTGAATCAAAATTACCCATTTATAAGATTTCATCAATACCATAATCAGCCTCCCAATTTCAAAACCTTATCAACATTTATGATAACAAAATCACATAATAAAATTAAATGATAAATATTCGGATAAGAAATCACTACTAGGTTATGACAAATTATTAACACTTATCCACTCAAAATAATAATTTCAAAATAGTAATTTTGTCAACTAATCGATAGTCTGCAAAGGTTTTCTTTAAAAACATTGAATTTCATGTTTCAAAAGCTTCTGGAATGTCACCATTTTAGTAACTTTTAATTATTTAAGTTTGCTATTTGAAATTCAAACATTTCATCAAAACAAAATACAATTTTGTTTGATGAAATAATGTTTTTTAAAGGCTGTTGGGTAGGGGCACAACAGAGGGTAACTGAGCCCTCCTGTCTTCGCTACTGCCTTAAGTGCAGTGGTTGAGCCCTCTCTTCTCGGCCGCTCGGGTACCGTTTCCTTTGACTTTCTTCTTCCAATATAGCAGCTTTTCCTGTAGCTGCGGGGCCCTGCTCCAACAGTCCCCTAACACTTACTTGTGGCTCATCCCTGAGCCACTAACAGCTGGTTTCTCATGCTGTAGCTTCTCCTTGGCTTCCTATGAAGTCCTTGTAAGTCTCTCCCGAAGTCCTGTGACTTCTTTATCCATAGCTTCGACACACTCTTGTGCCGTTTTCTCTAAAATAGTGTCAACACTTTCCTTAAGTGAAGCTCCAGAAATGAATGGCGGACCCTTTATAAGCTGCTAAATTTGTTTCAACGACCTCATCTCCTGCTACCTTGGTCATGTTTGTACCATTCACCTCAAATTCGACTGGAACTCTTATCCGAACAGACTCATCCAAGCCATCATCATTCTGAATATAGGGAAAGTGGTAAAACTTCCATGAGGAGACATGTCCTTTTCCAGCTTTAATGTAACTACCTTCTTTGACACTTTTTGTATCTCTCTCATTTTCAAAATCTCTGCTTCGTTCCTTTCCCGTTTGCTTTTGTTTTTCTAAGTCTCGGATGCCTGTTTCTTGGTCCTTTTTTCTTTCCGTGAGATCTTCTGGGAAACTCCACGCATACAGCCGGGAGCCCTTCTCTTTCTTATTCTCACTTTTCTTCTTTTCTATTTTCTTATCTTCAGTGATCTGCTCGTCTTTCTTCTTCTTTGCTCTGGGCTGGACTCTTCTATTATCTGAGCTTGACTCCTCATCCTTGGCGTCTGTCTGACCTGTGGTGTACCTAATTTCACAACCTTGGGCGGCGTCATCATAGCGGACACAAGGCCACCACACTGGAATATTTGCACAATGTCTTCTAAAGGTTCTGTCTCGGACAGAAACCACTCAGTGCAATACTCTGAACTGGCAATGGCTGTGAAATTGGGGAAAATCAGCACTCTGTAGCTGGAGTATCTCTTCTCAGGTAAAACTCTTCAAATTGCTCTATAGCTCTCAGAAATTGCAAAAGTAACCCTTTTGTATGAATGATCTCTGTATTTATAACGAAGGTGATAATCTCTGAAGCAACGGTCATTTGGCTAGACCCGTCGGCGGTATTAATTGCATGGACAAGATAGCACCTGTCGTTTCGATCCTCATTAATTGCTGAAAATCCAATCAAATTTCCCTCAAATATTGCATGCAGGCGCCGGTCTCATCGAAGATTTACCAAATCTAGAAAAATCATTATACTGTTTCCAAATCTAGGGCAACGTATACCTGTCATATCTAGGTTAACTGCTTGTCAGAAGGTGAAGTGACTAGCCCTCTGTCCCTTTTCAAAATCATCTAGGTGGCATGGGGAACATCGCATCGCTACGATTCCACACCACATTGTCTCGAACCAAAGTGTCGGCATGAACTCCGCAACGTTCAAAAACTCCACAAGCATCCTATGACTTGCACAACATACACTTTTCTGATGCAATTCCTCACATTTAGAACCTTTTTTTTTTTAACTACCGGTGTAGACTAATTACCGGTGCAATGCCTCCTTTCAACTACACTGGATATCTGCACTTCATAAACTATCTGAGTTAGGGCTGGGAGGTGGAGTGGCTATCACTATAAAGCTTAATCCTACTACCATTAATCAAAGTGGGAAGAAGGTCCCCGTTCAGTTTGCCGAGCTGAACGGAACCTCCATTTGTAACTTGTTGAACCTGATATGGCCCCAACCAATGCATCTTGAACTTCCCTGGAAACTTAACAAACTTACTGTCATAGAGGAGCACTAAGTCTCCTGTATGAAAAATCTTGCTTTTGATGTGCCTGTCGTGCCAAGCTTTCTCTCGTGCCTTTTGCACTTTCTGATGAAATCCTGCAATGAATCTGTCTTCTTCTAAGGCAAGCAGCTACACTAGTCTTTCATTCATTGTGTCTATATCAGCCATCTCGTTAATTTGAGCAACTCTTAAACTGGGAATAATATATTCCATAGGCATAACAGCCTCTTGTCCATACACCAAGCTGAAAGGTGTGTGTCTTGTAAGTTTCTTGCATGTAGTCCTATAAGCCCATAATACAGCATTAACCCTGAGGTCCCAATCATTTCTTTGGCTGTTACAGATCTTAGTAAGAGTGTTTTCTAGAATCTTGTTAAAGGCCTCCACCGTACCATTAGCTTGTGGGTGGTAGGGAGTGCTCTTATGGTGCTGGATCTAAAATTCCTCCGTCAAGGCCTCAATAATATGATTCAGAAAATGTGTGCCTTGATCACTCATCAAAATTATTGGACATCCAAATCTACTAATGATGTTTTCAAAAATGAACTGTGCAGCTGTAGCAGCATCACAATTCCTTACTGCTTTGGCCTCTGCCCACCTGGTGAGGTATTATGTTCCTATGATGATGTATCTCGCACCAGTTCATTTTCCTGGTGGGTTGATAGGACCCACGAAATCTATAGCCCACTTGTCAAATGCCCGCAACGTAATCTGTGGTTGTAGCGGCATTTCATCTCTCCGTGAAGGTTTTCCTACCCTCTGGCAGATATCGCAGCATCTACAAAACTCCTTAGTGTCTTTATACAAAGTAGGCCACCATAATCCTACAACTAGGATTTTCTGAGCTGTCGGTTTTCCTGCAAAATGACCTCCTGCGACACCTGAATGTGCTTCTCTGATAATGGCCTCTTTCTCATGCGGCATCACGCATCTGCGCAAGACTTCATCTGGACCCAACTTGTATAATTGTCATGCGATCAAAGTGAAATCTGCTGCTTTCACAACTAACTGTTTCTTTTGCTACTTAGTAAAGTCAACTGGTGCCCACCTTATAGTGAGAAAGTGAATAATATCTTCGTAATACTCATCTGCGATCTGGATAGAAAACAATTGCGCATCTGGCAAATTATCCTCTAAATTACTTGGTTCTTCTCTTGAATCTATCTGCTACAGATGATCAAGTCTGGCATTTAATTTTCCTGGTTTTACAATGATTTCAAAATCATACTCCTAAAATAGGAGTAACCATCTACAGATCCTTCCTCCTAACACTGGTTTATTGACCAAGTACTTTAAAGCGGAATGGTCAGTGAACATCTTGAATGGGGAACCCAACAGGTAGTGCCTGAACTTCTGTAGAGCATACACCATAGCTAATCCTTCTCTTTCTGTGGTGGTGTAGTTCTTTTCTGCGGTAGATAGCTTTCTGCTTGAGTATGCGATAGGGTGATCAATACCTCCTTCTCCTGGCTGTGTTAAGACAATGCCCAGTGTGATGCCAGATGCATCCACATGTACATGAAATGGCTTGTTCCAATCTGGGAATACTAAGATGGGTGCTGTAACCATCTTCTCTTTAAGAGTGTCTAAACTTTGCTAGCATTCCTCATTCCATAGGAATTTCACTTCTTTTTTTAACAGCTTTTCCATAGGTGCTGTGATCTTTGCATAGCCCTTGATGAATTTTCTATAGTACCCTGTATGACCGAGCACTGTCCTCAATTGCTTGACTGATTTGGGTGGTGGAAGATTAACAATGATGGTAATCTTTGCAGGATCTACCATCAATCCTTGTCTGCAAACAATATGACCCAACAAAATACCAAATGGCGGACAGAATATACATTTCTTCATGTTAAGAGAAATCTGATATTGCCTACATTTCTCAAACTTGAGCCTTAAATCTCCTATATGGTCTTTTGTTAACCCAAATACAGTCCAATCATCAAAATAGACTTCTAAGAATTTATGGATGTATTCCTTAAATACAGCAACTACTACTCTAGAAAAAATAGTTGGTGCATTTTTAAGACCAAAAGGCATTACCATATACTGGAATGAGCCCCATTCTGTCGCAAAGGTGGTCTTATGTCAATCCTCTGGATGGATTCTTATCTGGTGATAGCCTGAAAAGCCATCAGTGAATGAGTAGATCTCCTGTCCTCCCACATTGTCTAAAACTTCATCAGTAAAAGGTGTCGAAAATGGGTCATGAAGCGATGCGTCGTTGAGTTTGCGCAAATCGACACAAATCCTAATTTCTCCTTTGGTTTTCTTTTCCTGCACGACCATGGGACTAACCCATTCGCTCTCTTCCATTGGCTCGATGATGCCTATTTCTAGCATCTTATCAATCTCATCCTTAACTTTTTCTTTATAGTGAGGATTCAATCTTTATGGGCGCTGCTTAACTGGCCTAGCATCCTCTTTCAATGGTATCCGCATGACTCCCAAATCTCCTACTATTCCATTCATTTCTATAAACTTGGTAGGAAATAAGTCCTGATAGTCGTGTAACAAATCTGCGATTTGTCCTACCGTTTCATCATCCCAATAGTCTCCAACAGAGGAAAACTTTGGTTCTATTTCTGTGCCAATATTGATCTTTTTAATCTTGATAGGTTCTGTGATAGTGGGAATTTCTAGTTTCGGTCCATCAACTTTGCGAGTGCCTTCTGACTCTGGAATGTTGACACTGCGAGGATTCTCATCCTCATCATCTGGATCTGCTATGAAGTTGTAACACTCTAGCGCATGTTCTAACTGGGTGGCCCAATCAGGCTGAGCATACACTGGTAGGGTACAGTCATCAAATATCTTAGTTTTTATAACATCTAGAGCCTGATCAATGCTTGGATACTCAGATTCAAAAGTGAAAGTGAGTAGAAAGCTATCTATCATAAGTTGCCATGTGATGGTTCCTCTGCGCAACTCGGTCTCAGTGTACCAGTTCCTTGGAATTATGTCTAAAGTGTGAATGAATAGGTGAACCCATTCATCCTCTGGAATGTCTGACCAACTCTGTTCACAAATCTGAATATGTGACCTGGGGTCACTTTCTCCTATATATTTCTGCTGTAAAGGCTTTTTTTCACTAGAGAACCTGATCGCCATCAGTCTCTTAAAATCATCCCATGATGTGATATGTTCTTTATGTGCATGCCACCATCTTGCAGGTGTGGCTTTTACTGGTAGGTCAATAGTTGTCATCCTCTGCTCCGAAGGAATTTCTTGTTCAAACTGTTGTAAAAAGTCATTGACATCCACTAAGCCATCAAACGACAGAATATCCCTAATCTCTACTCCAATCCATCGCAGTGACTTAGTCAGAGATGCACATTTGTGAGCTGAGACTTCATAAAGTCTATTCTACTAGTTTTCTAAACCAACATCCGAATCTGATGCGCATGAGTTGTCGCATCACCAACTGATATTTCCTTCTGCAGTGGGGTTGATGTAATCACTCTAGTTAGCAGTCATCTGATAGAGGCTCTCCATATTATGCGCCTCCTCCTTTGCTCTGATAGGTTCAATGTATCTAGGACCCTGGAAAGGATCCAACGGTGTGATGACCTGAATCTGATTATCCTCAAAGGTCATTTGTCTTTTCTTTAAATCGATAACAACCATGTTATCGATTTCCCAATCAATACCTAATAAAGCTGGGTACGGTCTGCTATCGCCAATAATTTCTATGACTTCAAAGTCTACAACGCTGCGAACTCCGTCAATGTCAACTGGTACTTGCAGTAATCGACCCAGTGGCGATACCCTCTGCTGATTGGCTGAATGTAGATGGATAGGTGATCTGGCTAACTTAGGGCTACCCATCTGTTCCCATGTCTGTTTAGTCAGAACATTTACCTCTGATCCTAAATCTAGGATTACCTCATCCATTTCAAATTCTCCAATTTGCGCTGTGAGTCTCATCTCTCTTCCTGTTCTTGTATGGCCCATAATAATATGAACAGCCCACTGCGCATGGCTCACGGAAGAAGACGACTGACACTGATATATGATGCGTTGAAGCTCTCCGATGGATTTCTCATTTCGTACAAGTTTCAAGCAGCTCCGCAGGAAGGATTGTACACTTCCTGTCGACTCATCCTCTTCGCACCTTCTAGATGTGGTAGCCTGCGATATCTGCATAGGACTAACGCCACAAGGTGTTTGTTGTGGTAGGCCCCTACAAGGCAGTACCTGCGATCCTGATGGTATAGGGTCAGTAAAGAAATTTTTTGCTTGCTGAAATGTTTCTTTGTTCTTCTGCAGGTCAAGTGGTGTTGATTTATTAGTGGCTTTGCGCACCCCCTCCGGACCTGTATTCTTTTCGGTATCCTGCGATGTCCTACTAGTAGAAGCACCGCTGCGAGTCACAATATTGACTCTTGGTTCTGGTTCTTTTTGTTCAGCAACAATAAGCTGAATGTTCTGGTTTACTGATGGCTTAGGATCCCTAATCTTGGCTATCAATATCGGACACTCTTCTATAGTGTGATCATAGGACTTGCAATAGTTACATGTTGTAGTACGGTTCTAACAATCCCTAGCATAATGTCCTACAACTCCAAAATTGTAACAAGTAATCGATCCACGGCCGCGGCCGAAGCCTTCACCATAGCCAAAGCCTCCTCCACGGCCTCATCCTCTGAATCCTCCACCACGGCCAACATTAGTCGGTTCATGCTATGGTCCTGCTGCTAGACCTGGTGTCTCTGACTGGACTCTGTACAAGTCATGATTTCTCTCTATCATGAGATCATAAGCTCTGTAGTTATTTTCATCATGTCCTACTGACTTACAGAAGTTACAATATAAGTTCTTAGGGGTTTGTACATACTTCTGAAGTAAAGGGAATTCTTGTGGTCTATGTCCTCTTGTTCTGCAGAGTTCACACCATGGCCCTTGGTTCTGTATTAAGGGGTTCGAAGCCCCACTTGCTAAATATTCAACAAATACTGGACAATTATCTTTAGTATGGCCCTGTCCTTTACACTTGGTACACCATAGTTCTTATGCAACCTCTTCCCCTTTCTTAATCTCATGTAGCTATAACGTGAGATTGGCTAACTGATTCTGTAGGTTTGTCATACCTGTACTAGTGTCAGCTAGAGGTGAAGCCTCTAGTTTCATTGCCATCTCCAACGCTTCATCCTGTGTACGGAGTCTCTGTTGCATTAATGGGAGTCTGATGTGAGGGAGCAGTGCTGCGATGAACCATTCCTTATGCTGCTCCGGTGCAAACTCAAAGCTAACTTGGTCTATGAGAGCTTTAAATTTCTGATCAAAGTCCCATACTGACTCTGTAGGTAACTATTTAATGTCTTTAAGCTTTGTGATACACTGTGACTCAGACTTAGGTTTCTTAAATTCTTTGATCATGGCGGTCCTGACTTGTATGAGCATTCTGGGCTGTGCTGATGTATACTTCATATACCATGTTAAGGCTCTTTATCTAAGTGTAGTGGCCAACTGGACAAGTTTAGTATTATCATCTTGGATCTGTTTAATAGTCCATACAGCTTCACATAGGAACCAGTGTTGTTCTGGGTCTTCTGCCCCTGTACCCTTAAAGGTAGGTAACTTCATGTCATCCCCCATTCTGTTTCTACGTGGTGGATTCTGAGTTGTTGTATTACTACCACTCGGCGGTGTAGATGTAGGTGGTGTAAAGGTAGTATGTACTGTATGTGAACTACTAGATGGAGTTCCTACGGGATTGTTCTGAGTCTCGGTCGTTTTCTGTGGGGTATAAGGGTGGTGAGGGATACCCCCTACTGGTATTTCTGTATTGCTTTGGCTCTGTTCTCTAGTATGGTCTGAACTGTCTTCCAAGAAGGAAGATCTGAAATCTAGTTTATACTTCTTACCACTACATGTACATCTAATTTCATCAAAATCACTCTCAAACTCTTGTGACATTACACTTACTGAACTTATTCATCTGAGAATATATCCATTACTCCTTTTTCATGTAATAATATCTTAATATACGAATTTAAAGAGTTCAAGTACTTACTGCGATATCATTTGAAGAAGTACCTCTGGGCTTCGCTGAAACTTTTTCTTTGATCAATTGCAAACTCGGTAATGAAGCCTTCCAGCAAACTTGCAAGCTAGAAGTCTACTGCCCGCGAAATGGGATTATCTATACTCTTCACGGTCTGAATCAGCTCCGGTTTCCAGACAATGTTTCTTTTCTTCTTGAATATATTCTTATCAGTCAACTTTGACAACCAGTTGTACAACTCGTTTGCATAGGTCGCAAAAAATATTTGATGCAGGTCTATGAAGATATGTTTTTGTAACCAGTCCTCTGTACTGAGCCTAGGACTCTTGTTTTCTGTCACAGAAAATTCTCTTCCCTTAGACCCAACCCACTGGTTGAGTTCTTCTTTAGTAGGATGCCAATAGAACATTAGCGCTTCAAGATGTTCAAAGCCAGCAACGGAACCATTTGTTGGCTTACTTATGGGAAAACCCAGGTTTACTTTAATGTACCAACAATACCCCTAGCTCACTGGCCCTTTCGGCAACAGACTATAGAATGGCTTGAAGTCTCACCCGAAGTGATCTTAGATGGGGTGGCTAAAGACTCAAGTGTCCTCAACCGGGTTCTGTAGCATCCTAGGGTCTCGTGACTCTTCTTAGCCAGCGGGATCTCCCTGTGAGGGCGATCTCTCCTTCTAGATGGCACTGATAGGGAGCGGACTCCTATCGCATCGCAGCCTCTAGAACAATGCGCAACTTTCTCTTCTACTCAACCCTTCACCTGCGATATCCCACACCGCAGCTCCTCTGACAGTGCGATATCTCCTTTCTATGTTGCGATATCTTCTACAGTAAGACTCAATGTGACCCTCAAGGTTCAAAGGTCTTCTCTCTAGGTACAATAACTCAGTTAGCCTTCGACAGGGTGTCAAACATCCTTACTTGAGCTTCTACAGTTCAACACACTTAACATCAACTATATTCAATCTTGCTGGACTAAATATGCAGGAATCACTTAACACTGTAACTATTACTATCGTGAATCAAGCACTGATAAACTCATACACAGAATACTTGATATATCCAACTCACGATTAACCTAACATGTTACTGTAAACTAAAGGATAACATACATTCATTCATTAACTGATAGCAAAGTTCATGTAATGAATAACAGATAGCAACTAAGTAAAGCACAATCACATGAAATAGTCGCACAACACACTAATTTTACGTGGTTCACTCCCAAGAAGGAAGCTACGTCCACAGGAACTAGTTTTTATATTATATCTTGAGAGAGTAAACACAGTTCTGCTGCAACCTATTGTGCAGCTCGAGATCTTCTGGGAAACTCTGTGCACATAGCCGGGAGCCCTTCTCTCCTAGATCTCTTCTCCTTCTATATTGCCTTCTCCTTACAATATACTCTTCCTCTCTCTCTCTCTCTCTCAATCCCTACGGATTGTTACATTCATGCTCCAGGAGCCAGCTACTAGTTACAGTAAGATAACTATAGACTGAATAACAGAACCAGAGCTCGACTCAAAATATAGCTAACTGACTATCTAACTGGTTACTAGCTACTTGTCTATCTGAATGTTTGGCTAGATAAAATTTCATAATACAAAATACATGCTTATATAGGAGGCCCGAAGGTCTCGCCCTATTACAACACTGTGGGCCTTTCCCAACAGTAACCCAAAAACCCTAACTGTGACAGTCGGCCTATCTGTACTTTGAACTACCTCTTTCTATCACACTACAGCTTTCTGCAGTCTTTCACGCTTCTCAGTGCTGATCATGGGTATGGGCGCCACTTCCTCAGTCACTCCCCTTCTGTCCTTTGTCTTCAATACCTCGGCCCGTTGCTCCTTTTCTATTTATGAAGGTAGCTGAGCCCTCCTGTCTTTGACGCTGCCTTAAGTGTAGTGGTTGAGCTCTCTCTTCTTGGCCACTCAGGTATTGTTTCCTTTGACTTTCTTCTTCCGATATAGCATCTTTTCCTATAGCTGCGGGGCCCTGCTCCAACACATTCCTTTGATTATCTTTAATGTACCAATTGAAATTGATAATTCTTTCATGACCGACAAATTTCTGGAAAAAATTAGTATTGCAGTCCCCTTGTTTCATCCAAATCTCCCTACTTTTCAGTTGCTAGGTGTCTACTTCTAAATTCAAGATAGAATTATTATTTTCTTCCAACAATTTAATGTAATCCTATTCTTTCTATGAGAAAACCATCTTCTTGTTACCCTTGAAAATGTCTGAGATTTCCTCTTTGACAAGAAGAAAATCCTATCTCTGTTAACACCAAAAATTGTCCACATAGCTCTCTATGGTCCAAACCATCATTATACATTATAATACCACCATTATTCCCTTCATTTTGACCTTCACAATTAAATTCCATCAAAAGTGATCTAACAAATCATTATTCTTTCCCCCATAAATACAGGGAAGATGGGAATTTATTGCAACATAACTCCCTGTTCTCCCAAAAAGGATAGAAAAACCCTAAAATGAGAATGGGTCTAAACCCATGTATAAATACAATACACTATGAAAAACCATGGGTCAATACAATGGGAAATAAAATCTTCAATAATCCTATAAATAGATTATGAAAGTCTCCCCACAACTATTCCAAAACAATTTGGTCACGAAACTTTTGATTCCTAAACTTTCTGACTTCCCACACCTTTCACCAAACCAACCCATGTTGCATGGCGAGATCACTTCATTTAACCCTTGATCCTTTTCTTGGTGACAACCCTTCTTGGAGATAAATGGAGACCAAGATCATAGAATCCGTCGGATCACATCCTAAAATAGTTGCAGTGGTCCATCTTATCGAAATGTATGTTTCATTTACGTTTTACTAGTTATATCATAAAATAAAAAATAAAACAAATAATTGTTTCTTATTGTAATAGTCAAGGTTGATCTCCTCCCTTGCACCATGAACTCTATCCATAGATCTAGTTGATCTAAGGTAGGTTCTTTTTCATGTAGTAGGGGAGAAATCCCCACTACAGTTTTCGCAACTTCGTTGGCTCGATCCCCTTGGGTATTTTTTTTGTAGGATTTTTGTTGGATTTTTCTACTTGGGTACCCTCAGTCATCACAGACCTGACCCCCCTGTGGTAAATCGAAACCATTCCTGTCATAGTTCCTGCCCCCCCCCCCTCGCCATAGCTGACAATGTTTCCTTAAAACAAATTTAGTTACGACTAGATTGGACCTATCTGATAGAAAGCTACGACCCAGGTTCCACTTTTTTATCCGATATGTGCAACTTGGACCTAAACTCCAGATCGCACTTGTTCACTATTCTCAAGTGACCCCAGTTGCTTCTGTGACCTAGTTTAGTGAGACTTGTCGCGCAGAAACCCTTGTTTAAGTGTGACCTGTGTTTTTCTATTGATTTTACATCTAAGTTGGGATTGTTTTACATTTTTGTGCGACCCAGACCGCACCTGTTCTACTGACAGGCACCACCTTCATTTTTTCTAGTTTTTTAATGTGTTTAAGACCTAATCCTGACCCCCTATCTGTGTTCTACCCCTTCATCTATTCTTTCCTTCTAGATTCGATTTTCTACAGCCCCCTAGTTTTTTTTGTGGTCCTATTTTCCTTGTATGTGAGCCCATATTAGTCGAGCTTAGTATTTGAGACCCCCAGTGTGTTTCCTATACTTTGTGAAGTTCCTTATGTGCTCATTTACTTGTGTACATTTTGTTATCTGGAAGAATTAGTTTATGTGTTGCAAAATATTTACTTTCATTGTTTTCTTTTTTTTAATCATATGCATCTCTGGCATGAGAGCGTTGGGATATAGAAATTACACTTCACTTGTGCACACATCTCACAACTTAAAATAAATTCTTTGTTCATGACCCTAAGCTGAGCCTAAAATTTATCTTAACTCAACCAGCATTGTAACCTCATTTGAGGACCAAAACAATATTGTAATTAAGTTAGGAAACTAGGATAGGAATCCAAATAACACCCCTTTGTCACCTACATCTGATACATAGGTTTTGTCTTCTAGGGATCTAAAATCCTCTATTATTTGTTGACGCAGTCATAACCAATTTTTCAGGGGGCTTCCTACTCTGTGGGGGTAATCCGTAATGAAGGGGTTCGAGAAGTCAGGGTGGAATATCGCACTCTGTTCTGTACCGAAGGCTAACCCTTCATATTCCTCCTCGTGCATGTTGAGGACCATATCAGGTGTCAAGGACCAAAGGGATGAAGTGTCAGGAAACCATCCTGAACATGTCATGAACAAGGTATCCTAGTTTCCAATCTCTTAGGGCTCTTTTACCTGAGGTCCCTCTCGGTAGTGGGTCTCTCTTAGCCTTTTTTTCTTCCATTTTGTATTGTTTGATTGTGGATTTCACCACCCAACAGAGGATATGATTTATGAGGGGCTTCCATCTTGTATCTAGGAACTTTCTTGCACTTATATCCAATAGGTTAGTGCATCATTTTCTTCATGGGTAGTGTTGTGTGTTGGATTTCTGGCCACTTTGTTGTAGACTCTCCTGTTGTGGCATGTTGTTACAGTTCAGTTTTAGAGATTAATTTTTGGCCTGTGTGCCACCATTTATCAGCTCTCCTTCTACACACTCAATTGTAGTTGTAATTTTGAGCTTGCGTTCAACACCCTTGAGCCTTCATTCATCAGATAGAACACCATCATTGCTTTACCACGCTAATACCATAGACTTAAGAGGCATAGCCCTTAATTTCGTTCCTTGAACCGTTAGCGCCAGATCTATATTCAGAATTATTTACCACCTTTGGAGCCATACACTACATCTAAGTCAAATTCAGATTCATATCAATCTAAACCTACCTTGTTCACTACCCCATCTAACCCCATGGTTGGTGCAACTACTAAACCCTTCTAGGGGGGTTGTTGATAGTGGAATTTTAATTGCTCCACCCATCATACTGGGTATCCTTCTTATAGACCTATAGGTCTTGGTTCTAGTGGGCCCCTCACCACCACACACACTGCTACTGGTCCGCTACCCACTAGTGGTGGCCCCACTCTAGGCACCAGGGTTCACATCATACCTACATTTATGCATGGGGGGAATTGAAACTTCTGCCACCATTCTAGTTATTCATATGATTCCATTGACTAATTATAATTTCAAAAGTCAACCCTACCAACCCTTGTTTACACGCGACAACTACATGCCCGCCAATCCCAGCACCATTGTTGGCCCTCCTAGATATAGTCCAGTTCCTAGTCTACCATTCATGGATAGTCTCAACCTTCCTGATTTGGCATAGTTGAAAAATTACCCCATCCTTCATGACTTGTTGTGGCCTTCCATGCCTACAAAACTCCCTTCGGAAATCCCTAACTTTGAGGGAAAGGCGGGAAAGGACCCTCACAACCACATTATGTCCTTCCACTTATGGTGTTCCTCCAACAAGATAGTGGATGACTCTATCCGCTTGCATCTATTCCAACACACAATCACTAGTGTTGCATCCAAATAGTACATTGAGCTACCCCATGCCACTTATCATTATTTTCCTCTTTAGCCTCGATGTTCCTCCAGTACTTCCAGTTGCTCATCCATTATGATGAGGGTGTGGAAATCATGTTATCTTGTAGACATAACACTACTACCCACATCATGGATCACATCCATGATGGTTTCCTTGTCATAGTTTGTGCAAAATCCAATTAGATGACAAGGTTTTCCTATATTGGTTCCTTAAAACCTTACACCCCTCTATCACAAAGGATGTTGCATCCGAGTGCCCACAAAATGAGAAAGAGGAAATCCTCAAAGCACAGTAGTTTGACCTTATCTATGACCAATCAGGTTACCTTTAGACCATCATACCTGATGCCCCTCATGTTGGCTCCTCACGACATGATATGTCGAGGGAATCCCATGCTATTGATGGGGTCATTGGCTCTGTCATTCAAAAACCCCACCTGTACATGACCTCTCCTTGGATGTCTCCTCAATCTGGTAACACCCCTAGTTCTTCCCAACTTGGATACGCCTCTGAATTTTCATGCATAGTAGCTCATTCTAGAGCCACACCTTCATATGCGTCTCTCGCACCCATTCCTCACAGTCATAGACTGAATTTCCTGGCACCTGCATGTAGTGGGAATATGGTAGGCTTTGCATCCCCTCTAGCTTCTCCCACCTATTCAACCTACACCTGCTCAGGAAGCGACTCCTCATGTTCCTGAAGGAAAGGTCTATGCTAAGAAGAACCTTCCTAATCAACCTGCCGCCAATAACCAACAAGGGCATGGAAGAAGACAAAGAGGTAGGAATTGGGGATACAACCAACCTCCAATGGGTGATCAACAACCCAACCCTTCTAATAATAACAAAGCAAACTCTCCTGCACAAAACCCCCAGCGTCCACCTATACCTATAAAGAACCCTCAGTTACGGATTAACCATATGTGTACCATTTTTTATTTTTATGGCCATTATACACATCACTACCTCCAGATGCATCGATTCATCCACCTATTATAGGTCAAAAATAAACAAGAAACTAATGTTTCCTCTCCAGCAAAACCTAAACCAACACTAGAAGGTCCTCCACCTATGGTCTTGCAGAACCCGTTACCGAATCAAGGAATGGTTGCAACCCAACCCTTGTTACCAGAAAATCCTGTAACTTCTTCTTCAAGTCAAGCCATCAATCTTGGTGTCCATCATCTTATGGCATTGTCATCTAATGTCAACTTACAGACTTAACAAAACCAATATGGGTCTACCATGGAAATCATTAATCCCTCCATAACATAACCTCCACCACTCTTGATATGTCCTTAAATTTTTCAATACACCTCATGGATGGAACCACCAAAGTCCCTCAGTTCCCTTTTTTCATATTGGGAACAATCCTACTGCTAGAGCCGCTCTTAATTGCAGTATTGTCAATTACTTAGCACATTCTCCCTCTGCCATGTCCACTCTGGAGTTCCTAAGAACTTGTCCTTCACAATGCAAACCTTGTTATCTTCTCTAGGTGTCATCGATCCCTCTGATTTCAGGTTGATCACTTTTTATTTGGATTAAGGAGAAAATCAGATGCCATCATGCGTATCCTTCTAGGTTCCTGTCACCATTTGGAATTTGGTCATTCATCAATGCATCATCGATCACAGTGCATCCATATGTGTTATGTAAACCTTCATTTGGTAGAAGCTAGGATCTCCAACCCTTGAACCCTCAACCACTGCCCTTTGTGCTTATGATGGTCGCGTTGCTCAACCACAAGGCGTTCTCTTGAATGTCCCCATTAATTTGGCTAAAAAAACGATGTTGATTGACATTGAGGTTTTCAATTCCCAACTAGATTACTACCTCCTCCTTGGATGTAATTACATGTATGCAATGAAATCCATTTATTTTACCATCTTCTGACCCTTGATGTTCCCCCATGATGAAAAGATCGTGGCTATCGACCAATTGAAATATTACGATCCTAAAGGACCGACCACTCTGGAGAATTTCCTCCCTACTATTGACACCACCATCAACAAAGTATCCATCCCTTTGCTATCTTTCGTTGATCCAGGCCTATTTACCAACACCCCTTTGACAAACACCTTTTTGTCCCTCCCACCTCCTCCTTTGATGATTGACATATCATATGTATGCACTATCACATCCAGTAACATCCTGACCTCATCGCAACCTCAACCGAAACCCCAACCACAAATCCTAATCCCATGGAATTATTGGGGTTCATTCCCCATACACACAATCTCCTTCCTCTTTCCACCTTCTAGAATTGTTAGTAAATCGGTCATGGCTACACTCAAGATTCTGAGATTCACTTTAAGCATTCCAATGGGGTACCTTGATCAACCCTCTCCCACCCTGTCACCAAAAATTGTGCTGACACCAGTCCAACCTATTGAGACGGTATCACACCCTCCTCGTAGTACACAGTCGACTGCTTCTGCATATACTTCTACACCCCCTCCACCCATGAAGACTAGGGGCAAGGCATCCAAAGCCCCAGTAGAACTACGCCCACCTCCTACTTGTGTTTTATGCAATGTTCTTGACCATGCAATGCAAAATTGTCTTGATTTGTCATTCCTTCGCACCCATATGAACAAAGTAGTTGAGACCAACGATACTCTAGTTGTCAGTGTACCAAACATCCCTGTGATCAAGAACAAATCGTTATGAACAAACCACTCGTTTGAATTTTGTGTCCTATATGGTCATTATTCCTATCATTGTCCAAACTTTCCTGACTACCAGTCTCTCCTCAGTGACCTTCGCAAGCACTCTCGTGAGTCCAAAATCACTGTCCTTGATGAAATACACCCTTCGACCTCTTCCTTAGACACCAAAAACACCTTTTATATTATCTCCACTTCCATTCATCCTTCCCCCTCCTCGGTCGTGGAAGATCCCTTTGATCTATCCAAGCGCTACTTTCACAATGATGAAGGGATCCTTGAAACCGTCGTTGGTTTTACCCTATTCCAGTTATTCCATGGCATGGAGTCAATCCTTTCCAGTGAATTCCAAATTCCATCACTTTGTATTTTCGTCGAGCTTCTACTTGATACTTCACCATTGAAAAAATTGATGAGGGTCATCCCACTACTCTCCAAATGATTGAAGTAGCTAAGATCCGGTCGAAGTCCCATTATGACTCCCATGTCCACCCACACACCTTTAGCAAGGAAGACCTCGTCCTCATCTATGACCAAGCTCGTGATAATACTAGAAAAGGGAAGCTCAAATCCATGTGGTATGGCCCTTATGTAATCCATCATTGTCTCATAAAAGGGGCATATCTCCTTACTGACTCCAATGGTCGCCTATTGAAGAATCCCTACAATGGGCTCTATTGGATTGCCAAATTGACACTCTTTTATACCTCTTTACACCCTCCATATATACCTCTGTTATCTTCATTTGATCCTTTTATCACACAAATCCTTCTACATTTTCACATATTCACCCAAATATTCAGCAAGATATTAAGGTATGATAATTCATTGATTTCCTTTGATTTAATGTTTAAATGTTATTTCTAGAAAGATTTGTGACTAATTACATTTTTGCAGCACACGTTAGCATTCAGTAGCAGTTAGTTATTTTGAAGCTTCTCTACACGTGGCTAGATTTCTCATACAACTCCGAGCTTATCCATCTCCAATTCCACATCCTCAATTCGCTGATGACTCATGTATAAATTAATGCAATCTTCATCTCTAGGCACTACGTGCCATAGAGATGAAGATTTCCTATTCAACAGCAAACCAAAGCACATCTTGTTAGCCATCAATTAAGGATTGAACAGTTGCATTCTTAATTAGCATATTGAGTTTGTTCCTATCAAATCGGTAATGGTTATCTCATCATGTGAGCTATATAAAGAGAGCCATAGATCGAAAATAGGATGGCAAGAAGATATAGAGAAGAGAATAGGTAGTAGTATGTATGTATGTATGTAGACAGAGATATGTAGACAGAACGAAGACTAAGGATATGTATGTATGCATAATACAATGAATAATCAATAAGGATTACGTTGCTTAATTGTTGGTTTCTCTTGATTATACAGAGTTCAATTCATATAATGTTATTCATAATGATGTACATGTTTCTTTAGATTGTAATCAATTTGTTTTCAGTTGTCATTATTTTCTTTATTACAGGAGTATGGTTGTAGCTTAGAAGTTATTTTGTAAGTCATTTAAGGACTTGTGGCTTTCTTGGAAAGGATCCACCAAGAACACCATAAGCCTTTCTTTTGTAAATCTAGTTTTTGTATAGAATAGATATGTTAATTGTTATTTTCTGTTTTTATTAAAAAGAAGAATTGTAGTTAGTAGGATTGTTAAGTGACTGTAAAAATAGATTCACATATGTTTGAAGTTAGTCATCTTATTATTTGATAGTTATGGAATAATATTCATAGCATTTGTTAGTTTAGAAGCGAGCTCGGGTAATAGGAGAAGTTTAAAGATATTTTTTTAAATATTTAATATTGTAGGTCTGATTTGTTTGCTATAGATTCAAATTCTGAGTTTGAAAAGTATACATTAAGTCTGTGAGTCTTGGTTCCCAATAAAATAACCTTCATTATATTTTCATTTAAATTATAGGATATACGAATGGCATTTATTTTCATTATGGTTCAAGGCTTTAAGTTTATCCAATTCTGTTTTTAAAGATTAATTGTATTTATTCTGCAAATTATATTTATTCTGCTTTAGTTTTAAAATATAAATTAGTTTTCAATAGTTTTGGTCACATAAATAGTTCATTTTTAAGATGAATCAATAAAATCTGGAATAGTATTAGAACTTCTTAAAAATCCATCGACGTAATAAGAGTTTTTAAAAGTGTTAAATGATAAATCAATTTTATTAGTTTGCTTTCTGCAACTTACTCTATTTTCTGTGTCTTAATTCACTTTCTATAACCTATCTGTTTTCTGTGTTGATAAATAGTTTTATATTTATTTAAGTTTCTGGTTTATGTTGGATAGTTCTTAATTTATGCTTCAATTTTAGAGTTGTCTTGAAGTTAATTTAAAAAGTATTTCCACCTTTATAATTAGGATAGGATAGGAATTTGAATATTTTGTAGATGTGAGAGTATTCTAATTAATACTAGGACTTTCAATTTGGATAAGTTTGATAACTAATAGATTAGAAGTCTTCTTATTATGCACTTTGAATAAATCCCTAGATTATAATAATTCAAATTAGGGTAAATTAGATTAGGATAGGCCTTAATCCTACATATACAGTGTTTTCATCTCACAAGTTACCTTCCTGGGTTGATAATTAAGTGTTGTATTAGATAGTGCATATTTAGCCCCGACATTTTTGGCGCCGTTTCCATGGAGTTGATAAAGGGATTAGCGTCTAGATAGGTTTTTTTTTATATTACACAACAAGGGGGAGGGGAGAACGGTAAGATGATAGGTAAGAACCTGTGCATCCACTACAGTAGGCTACCCCAAAACCTTGTTTCTCCTTTTCTGCACAAGGTTGTTTGATTTATTTAGAGTGTGTTTCTCTTTCTACAAATGTAGATAGTTTACTCTCACATAGTTAGTTTTCAAGCATATATGTTTTTGAAATTTTTCTTTTCCTCTAGTTGCTTTTGATGTAAGTGTATTTTTCCTTTTAATAGTATGCAAGATTTCTCTTTCTTCAACAAATAGTAGCATTTCTTTCAAATATAGATGTTTTTGGTTTCATAGTATAAAGTTAGATTGATTTTATTTTAATTTTTGATTGCGTATTAGATTATCTAAATATTGGGCCAGTTTTACACTCACAACATTTAAGTTCAATTTCTTTGCTTCTGAGTTAATTTTACTTTTCTGCACTAAATGCATTTGATTTCCTGTTTTCTATAAATAGTTTTAAAATTTGAACTTTACAATTGTGTGTTGTAAGAACCATGCTACTAACCCACCTGTGAAGTAGGACCTTTGATCCAGTACAAGTTTAAATATGTTCAAAAATTTGTTGAGTAGAGAAGGGATCATTACTACAAAGGATTTCTTTAATCCTTGTTGCAACATTAGGTCCATATCTGGAGGGAAATCCATTTTCCAAAGTGGGCAGCAGGTCTATAAGTATCCTCAGCATGAAGATACTGATCTACACTTCTTATTTGCTGATGAAGCTCAAGAATCAGGGGAAGTAGCTGAAGGAGAAGAACAACTAGAACTTGAAATTACAGAATTTCTTGCTTGCCTGGTACCAGAGGAAGAATATCAACTAGGCTTGGAAATTAAGGATATTAAAGAAGAAGACCAAGCTAGTCAAGAATATATTAAGTCATGGACTGAGTCAATTTTTCAGTTCCATCATTTTACTCTTCAGCAATTTTTGAAAATCAAATCATATGAAAAGTTGGTTCCTCAGGTCATGGTATTTGTTCATATACATTATGTGAGCAAGAATGTTTTAAAGATCTTGATTCGTAGGTGGTTACACTGGAAGTACTCGTATACTCGAAAAAATATTTCTAATTCCAGTAGTATAGGGTAGTGTAGGGAATAAAAAATAAAAGGAAAAATAAAAAGTAAAGAAAAAATAAAGCTTTACTATGAAAACCAATTTTTCTGGCACAGTCTAGCAAGGGTCTAGTTAGAAAACCAGGAGACTGGATGGCTAGGCTCCATAATAAAGTTGTTGATGATACTTCAGTTCTGCAAAATTATCTTTTGTTCTGTGCTCAGCTGGATGATGGGATATTTATTAGCTACTCTCCTTTCAGCAAGTTTCAACCCATAAACTCCAAAACACTTTCTAATCTGAAGCTTGAGACATTTTTAGGTACCCTAGAGCCTGCATGCCTTAATGGCTGGCATCCTTGTCATTCGATAATGGAATTCATTAATGTTTGTTGGCAAGAGAATTCTACAATTCATTTGACTCCAACAAATCTATTCATGACTCCTAGGATGTACCAAGTTCCTTGATTTCCATTAACATTAAAGGTGGAATATCTCGCATTGGTTAACAACTCTCCTTATTGGTTGGTAATCCAATGATTTCTATCTATCTATGTTCGACATCAACAAATTTATTCACATAGGTAGAATTGCACAAGGGAAGGACGTGGATGAATACCTTGCAGTTATTTACTCTGTGGTTGTAGCCTTCATACAGAACAACCTATTCTTTTTCTACATAAATCCAGTAACATTCAGCATAGTAGACAACCTCTTAGAAAAAATGTTCTCAGTTTTATAGCAGCGCAATCTTTGGAAGAAAAGCAGGAGCACCTTGTCACAGAAACTCCACTCTGCCATAGAAACACCATTATGTCATAGAAATGGCAACATGCAGCAGAAACTCTTGACATTCAAAATACTTTTGAAGAATTTTGTCCTTTAAGGTAATATCAATTTAAGGTAACGATCCTTTCTTTGATATATATTTTTGCATTAAATTTAAGGAAATTGTATCATGAATTATACCTATGTACTTGCTAAGCCCATTCCCTCATATTATTTACCCTATACTCTCATTTTACCTTTAGTTGTCTTCATGATATTTTAATTTTACCTTACCTCTATCTATCATCATTTGATAATCATCCCTATACCTTATAAATGAATCTTCATCTCTATGGCACGTAGTGCCTAGAGATGAAGATCTTATCCCTTTGAAAATATATGATTACATTCTCTTATCCATGCAACCTTTGATTTTCCTAAACAACATTTGATCATTTCACTAACAGTTCAAAAATTTTCATAAGCTTTTTATGCACCATGTACTTGAATGATTGTCAAATACGAGGCTTATGAATTACTATTATACCCATTGAATTAAAAGCCCTCGATAAATTTGTGAACACTTGTTTTATGCTTGTCCAATAATGCTTACCATTTTCGTAGTTTCAGGTTCATCTTATGCTTTTGGTCTAAGTTGTAATCTCAAAGAAAATTATGGGGCAAAAGGGAGATGCACACCATCAACCAAATTATGTTTCTATATTAGAAGGGTTTCCCGAATTCAACGCCTGGAAGGAAAGATTTGAAGGTGTCTCGTATCAATTTTTTTCAGAAATTTCAAGGGCATGATGACGACATTACACTGAAATCTGCCCAGGTATTTAATGGGAAAGTCATCCACATTGGTGATTTTATCATGGCGGTTTCAAAGAAAATGGTTTCCTGTGCTACTGATCTGCCTCGTCAAGGAGAACGTTGGTTTAAGAGTAAACCCATAGAGCACACAGTGTGTACTAGGTTTTTAACAGAAGAATATCAGTTTTTAAACTGGAAGAAGGGTTTTCCTCGAGACTGGATTCAAGCTGAATGGTGTAATGTGGTCGATTTGTTGTAGAAGTATTTGACCTACGAAGGAAGGTATGTCACCACCCTAAATTAAAATATTCATCTACTGTTGTATTTTGAAGCAGAACTGGAAATGAATTTCCCCTATTTCCTATACTAGAGTTTAGCTAAGATGTCGAGAAGGGTTCAAAAGCATTCTGGTAACCCTTATAATAGTCTTTATCATCATGGGTTGCTTAAAATTATCATTCAGGATGAACTACACCTCTGAAAGGATAGTTGGGTAAATTTTGTGGAAATAATTCAGGGTCTTCCTTCATCTGCAAACCCTCATTCTCCCCACATTCCTGTTTCTCCTCAGTATGAAGGTCGTGAACTAGCAGTTGTCCCTGACCCAGAGCCAAAACCACCCCTCATTGAACTTTTCTCCTCTGTATTACGAAAACCCAAAAAGAAACAACCTCAACTGAAAATCCCTAATGTCACAGAATCCCCAATGCAGTGTCAAACGACCAGAAGCATGACCAAACAGTTCATTAAACCCTCTAATTTAGCCCTCAATGTAAAACCATCTATTTTTCTTGATCTAGAGCAATCTCCTAATTTAGAGCCAGGTCTTCCTGAGAAAAATACACCAAGTCCACTTCCTCCATCACCGCCTCAGGAATTGATTTTGTACATGTTGAACCTTTTGATTTCATCCTTCCTGATTTTGGTTTTGAACCCATGCATGAAGATATTCCTGTTCCAAAATGTGGCCATGTAGAATATGATCCTAAACTGTTTAATCCCGAACAGTTTGATTATGGTTCTTCTAATGATCATTCACCTACACAAGAACCTTGTGAAGAAAATATACCTGAAGCCTCAGCCACTTCAGCCATTCCCTTTGTAATTGCTCAGCTGCAGAAGAAAAATAAGGAGATTGTAAAGCTTAAGGAAGCGCTCAGGTTGTATGAACGAATCCAACAAGAACAAAATATATTGCTTGCAGAGACTAAGGCATATAATGAACAATGGAGAGCTTATAGTCTTAAGCTCCTACAGAAGAATGAAAAATTGAAAGGAAAGCATGATAAAGCAGTTTCAGGTATAAAACGCCTTTAGAAATTAGTAAGGAACTAGAGATTTGAGGCCCGTAAGCACTTGTCTCATATTAGTATGTTGAAAAAGAAATTGAAATCTCGATCAAATCCAGCTGGTAGGAACTTGAACATTGTGTTCAATGCCACATAATCCTTGCCAGTGATATTAAAACTCAGTTTTGAAATTTTGAAGACTGTATCTGGTTTCTTTGCATGGGACATGCAAACAGATAGGTGTGGGAGAGAGGTTTGCCAGGAAACAGGATAGTGAAGCACTGGATATCTTTGATTTTGTCAGCAAGGTTAAAAAATCAGTGTTGAAAATTTTTGAGATTTTGAAAAGACATGTTTGTATGAGGACATGCAAATACTCAGGCATGGGAGTATGTTGGATTGCTAAATTAACACTCTCTTATACCTTTTTACACCCTCCATATATACCTCTGTTATCTTCATTTGATCCTTTTATCACACAAATCCTTCTACATTTTCACATATTCACCCAAATATTCAGCAAGTTATTAAGGTATGGTAATTCATTGTTTTCCTTTGATTTAATGTTTAAATGTTATTTCTAGAAGGATTTGTGGCTAATTACATTTCTACAGCATGCTTTGATTTCCGTAGTACACGTTAGCATTCAGCAGCAGTTAGTTATTTTGAAGCTTCTCTACACGTGGCCAGGTTGCTTATACAACTCCGAGCTTATCCATCTCCAATTTCGCATCCTCAATTCGTTGATGACTCATGTATAAATTAATGCAATCTTCATCTCTAGGCACTACATGTCATAGAGATGAAGATTTTCTATTCAACAGGAAACCAAAGCACATCTTGTTAGCCATCAATTAAGGATCAAACAGTTGCATTCTTAATTAGCATATTGAGTTTGTTCCTGTCAAATCGGTAATGGTCATCTCAGCCTGCGAGCTATATAAAGAGAGCCTTAGATTGAAAATAGGATGGAAAGAAGATATAGAGAAGAGAATAGGTAGTAGTATGTATGTAGATAGAGATATGTAGACAAAATGAAGACTAAGGATATGTATGTATGTAGAATACAATGAATGGTCAATAAGGTTTACGTTGCTTAATTGTTGGTTTCTCTTAATTATACAGAGTTCAATTCAGATACTGTTATTCCTGATGATGTACATGTTTCTTTAGACTGTAATCAATTTGTTTTCAGCTGTCATTATTTTCTTTATTTCAGGAGTATGGTTGTATCTTAGAAGTTATTCTGTAAGTCATTTTAAGGACTTGTGGCTTTCTTGGCAAGGATACACCCAGAAGACCATAAGCCCTTGTTTTTAAATATAGTTCTTGTATAGAATAGATATGTTAATTGTTATTTTATGTTTTTATTAAAAATAAGAATTGTAGTTAGTAGGCTTGTTAAGTGACTGTAAAAATAGATTCACATATGTTTGAATTTAGTCATCTTATTATGTGATAGTTATGGAATAATATTCAGATCATTTGTTAGTTTAGAAGCGAGCTCGGGTAATAGGAGAAGTTTAAAGATACTGTTTTAAATATTTAATATTATAGGTCTGATTTGTTTGTTGTAGATTCAAATTCTGAGTTTGAAAAGTATACATTAAGTCTATAGGACTTGGTTCCCAATAAAATAACCTTCATTATATTTTCATTTAAATTATAGGATATACAAATGGCATTTATTTTTGTTATGGTTCAAGGCTTTAGCTTTATCCAATTATGTTTTTAAATATTAATTGTATTTATTCTGTTTTAGTTTTAAAATATAAATTAGTTTGCAATAGTTTTGGTCAGAGAAATAGTTCATTTTTAAGATGAATTAGTAAACTCTGGAATAGTATTAGAACTTCTTAAAAATCCATCGACGTAATAAGATTTTTTAAAAGTGTTAAATGATACATCAATTTTACAAGTTTTCTTTTTGCAACTTACTCTGTTTTTTGTCTTAACTCCCTTTCTGTAACCTATCCATTTTCTGTGTTGATAAATAGTTTTCTGTTTATTTAAGTTTATGATTTATGTTGGATAGTTCTTAATTTATGCTTCAGTTTTATAGTTGTCTTGAAGTTAATTTAAAAAGTATTTCCACCTTTATAATTAGGATAAGATAGGAATTTGAATATTTTGTAGATGTGAGAGTATTATAATTAATACTAGGGCTTTACATTTGGATAAGTTTGATAACTAATAGATTAGAAGTCTTCTTATTATGCAATTTGAATAAATCCCTAGATTAGAATAATCCAAATTAGGGTAAATTAGATTAGGATAGGCCTTAATCCTGCATATACAGTGTTTGCATCTCACAAGTTACCTTCCTGGGTTGATAATTAAGTGGTGTGTTAGATAGTGCATATTTATCCCTAACAGGCTCTACCTCAAGAGATTCCATGCCTAAGTCGACCAGCCTGCATACCCTTGTATCATAGTTTTTCTTTCTTTTTTTTCATTGTTTTTTACACAAGTCTCACATTTTATTTCCTTGGTTGTTGGCACATGGATCCTACCTTTCCCTCCTATGTTGGCTTTACTGATGGTGCAAGCAGATGGTCTCCTAATCTCACCTCGGCTTTGTGGGCCATTTATTCCCTGTCACATGAGTTGATCTATATCGACAGAATGTGTGTTGGTATCACTACCAACAACCAAGCCGAGTACAATGGTGTCACTGGTCTCCTGACCATCGCCCTTCACTTGGGTATTTGTCGCATCGATGTCTTCCTAGACTCCCAGTTACATTTCTCCCAGTTTAATAACTACTACTGAGTACATGATCCCCGTCTCTTTAGAAAACTTCTTGCACATTAGACACTTGGTTAGGCATTTCAAATCCATTTCATTCATGCATGTTCCCAGAAGTCTCAATAGTGTAGTAGACCAAATGACTAATTACATTCTAGAGTGGCACATCAATCATAGCATATAGAAAATAAACTACATCATGCATCATTATATTCATGCATACATATGTCATATATATCATATAGGAATATCCATAATCATAACAAGAGACTCATCAAACACATAAAAACACAAAAATATGCATCCACGTGAATTATATCATAGTATCATAATTAGTACAAAAAGAGAATCTCCACATGCTTTCTCATCAGATAATACATATCATACAAAACTTCCCTATACTCAAATGCATTAGGGGGAATCATTACAAGATGCCAGTCCGAGTCATCCTCATCTGACTCTGTGTCCTCCTTAGTGTCCTTCTCCTCATCCAAGCTCTCCTCCTCCATCGACACACCTCCTTGTGTCATCTCTCTAACATACTCAGCAACAACCCCGATCCTCCTCATCAAAGAGATCCACTTCAGATGAGCTCTGTAGCATGTGGCGATCAGATCATCATCTAGGTATCCCATTGTAGGGTAAGGTCCCACATCTGCACATGCACACAGTATGTCATCAGTATCTTCCACATGTAGGATATAGCGACCACTATGCTAGTAAACTGTATATCATTGAAACCACAAAGAGTCATGTATGTGTACCATCAGGTCCCCAGACCTATCATGGAGTTTGAGGCATCTCCAAATCTCCTCGGTAGTTTATGCATGTGTATGCATAGTCCTCCATGAGGATAGGAAGTTTCTTCCACTATGAAAAAATCTCGTGGGTGAAGAAACGACCTACCAAGCCACCTCCCTCTCTGATCATCATCTCACACCACCACCTCATCTGAGGCTCCTGTGGTCCCCCCTTGTTTATAGGACTTCATTTGGTCGAATCCTTCTTCTATGCACCACAAATTCATCTAGTGTATGTTTTCACGCCATTCACACGATCGGGTTCAGTTTTCCGCATATTTTCCACCTCTGCAATTCACATCTCATTCTCTCCCTAGATTTTTTTGGGCCATTTCCAGGAGTTACCTTGATTTTTTTGCCACCAGGAAATTTGAACCCCTTCTGCAATGGCATGTTCACAAGCCCTCCACTCCATCCATACTGTAAACTTGGAATTATTTTACCACCATTCATCATCCCGCAAGGAGGCCCCACCAGTGTTCGACTGTTATTTTTTCTCCCCATTAGGCATGATCCCAACATCATCTCTTTCACTACATCGAACACTTCCTCCTTTCCTGATGAACCATTATGGATTTTATGTTAATCTCTTTTCTAACTCCTTAAATAATGAAAAGACTATCGAGCACGCTTGCCTCCTTTCACGCTCATTGTAGTATTTGAAATGGCATCTATGTGGCCTCATTTATCCCATTTTTTGGACTACATAGACTAATTAAAGAAAAGGACCACCCTAGCACCTTCTAGCTAGGAACGATTCCCTTTGCATCCTTTTATTCTTTTTTGGACATTGGGACCGTAACTTACAAAAAAGCTCATTTGGTTTGTATTTAAGATATTTTCCATCCCTCTCATAAAGAAAAGATCGTCGAGCAAACTTGGTTTCATTAATGCTCATAAAAGTGTTTGAATGACTGTCCAAGGAATATAGGTTTAACCTTTTCATCCTAGTTGGACTACTTATGGAAAAGAAGTCTCTTTTCCCCTTTTAGTATGGAGAGTTCTCCTTTGTACACTTTTATTCTTTTTCAGACTTAGGATACTAGTGTATGAAAAAGAGACAAATTGGATTCTTCTTCCTATTTTCATACTCTCTTGGGATCGAAAACACCATCAAGCATTTACCTTCTTGGGATCAACAAAAATACATGATATAGTATCATACTGAGCATAATTCTATCCCTTATTTGAGCTCCTTAAACTATGAAGAAGTCCCAAATGGTGCCTCTCATTTCCCACATATATTGCATATAGTCTCCCATTATGACAACTTTCCCCCATTGGGTCACCTTTGTTTAGAGTAATATGCAATGAGTCTCCATGGATCCCCTCGATATCACTTGTCTAGTTACTTCCCTAAGTATATCCCATTGCAGTCATCTCCCTAGTTCCATAGCTATGATTCCCTCCCCATGAGTCAGTGTCATATGCTTCCAGTTCATTCTTGTTGTTATACTCTAAACAAAGGAAGTTTGATTCCCCTATACTCCCATGCCCGTGTTCCCCATTCAGTGTCTCAATTTCATTATTGTTTCATATCTATGGTTTTCCCCCTCACACTTCTATCAAGGAAACCTCATCTCCTTGGTATTTTTAGGTCTCCCTTTGTCGACGTCAACACATATATTCCAGAGGATAGACCCATAGGTCCCTGTATCTTGGCTTCATCCACCTCATTGATGGGTTCCTTGAACCACTTTACAGGAGTCCTTAGTGCCTTTTTGGTTGGGTGTGTCTCACGTGCTCGACTTCAGCTACATTAACACACCATTGAGATTCATACAAGGTATTGAATCCTTTATTTTTTGGTCAAAGACCCCGGTTGTCACCTGAATCTATCACATTAGTGAGTCTATTTTGGGACCCATACAGTTTCATGTCCCTTGTGATATATGGGTTGCATTGGAGACACTGTTCAAGAGCCCCTCAGTGTCATGCTTCTATATATCTCTAGTATCAGATGTCACTTATTGTACCTCAGATATTCTAACTCTCATTCATTGAATCCATGCAGTTGTGTACACCTTTAGATTCAGCAGAGTATCAATTATTGTGATATTGCATTTGAAGAGAATTCCATTGTTTATATGTACCAGTTATTCATATCTATATTTGTATTCAACCTCGCATTGATTCCACCATTATGTACTCCCAGTTGTATGTATTGATCGACTCCCATTTTTTGAGCCTTTATCCCCATTTGTATATTGAGACATTGATACAAGCATGGGTATGCCTGCCTTGTCCATATATATGTTTAATATTATATGTACCTCATCCATTTTTTAGAAGTAATTAAAATCAAAATTCACTATAGTTTGATTAGGGAGCCTCTGAATCCTCCATGGTTCCCTCTAGTTTCTCCATCGTTGTCACCATTTCTCCCTTGATCCTATGATCTCTCTAGGCCATATAATGATCTTCTACCCTCACACATCAGGGGGTAATCTGTTAACACCAAAAATTATCCACATAGATCTGTATGGTCCAAACCATCATTATACATCATAATCCCGCCATTATTTCCTCCATTTTGACCTTCACAGTTAAATTCCATCAAAATTGGTCCAAAACATCATTATTCCTTCCTCCACAAGTACAGGGAAGATGGGCATTTATTGCAGCATTACCCACATTCTCCCAAAAAGGACCAAAAAACCATAAAATGAGAATGGGTAAGAACCCGTGGATAAATACCATACACTATGAAAAATCATGGGTCAATACCATGGGAAAGAAAATATTGGATCATCCTATAAATACATTATGAAGGTATCCCCACAACGATTCCAGAAACTTTTGATTCCTAAACATTCTCACTTCCCAAACCTTTCACCGCACCATACCACAGTGCATGTCAAAGTCACTCTATGCAACCCTTGATCCCTTTCCCGGTGACAAGCCTTCTTGGAGATAAATGGAGACCAAGATCGAGGGATTCGTCGGATCACATCCTCAAATGGTTGCAATGGCTCATCTTATTGAAAGGTATGTTGTATTTTTGTTTTACTAGTTAGATCATAAAATAAAATATAAATTAAATATTTATTTCTTATTGTAATATTCAAGGTTGATCTCCTCCCTTTCTCCATGAAATATATCCTTAGATCCAGCTGATCAAAGGGAAGTGCTTTTGTACGTAGTAGGGGAGAAATCCCCAATACAATCTCAAATATTGTTTTTTCTATGCATTCGATCTAGAGACCACCTACTTAAGTTTATTCAACTTCATCAAAAGACCTATTGTAATGTCCCAAGTCTGATACGCAGACCTGAACACTAACTAAATCTGCAAATTAAATTAAATTTCTGATAGTTGAATTAAATCCACTCAGACCACATTCAGACTAGGCAAATAAAGGTTTCTTGCTGGGAAAATTCGCAGAAAAGGGAGTAGGAAGTGGGAAGAAAAAAAAATGTGATTTTGGAATATTGAATTCCTTTCCCCTAACACATTTTTATAGGGGACCATTCAGGTTTTAGATTCCACTATGCAGAAACCTACTCCCATGCTTCTGGGTCACCCAACCGTGAAACTAGGGAAATTCCTTATGTTCTTCCTACCAGGGACTTGGGGAAAAGTGCAGAGGGGGTATCAGGCCTGCATACATCAGAAAATATTTTTTGTAATAGTTTCTGATAGATCTGGAGTTTTTTGGAGGATTTAGGGAAGAATTGGCAATTTCAGACAATTTTGGCCTAGTGAGACCCTACGCAATGGAGGATCCCAAAAGATAGTATATAAAAAATAAAAACTGATATGGATTTATGTATGGTAATTTGGGTCTATCATTGACCCACATTAACTTACAGAGCTGGATTTGAGTGGACAGAACTTAGTTTATAGAAGAAATGGCAAAACTAGTCATTTAAAACTAGCATTCTAGCTAGGGTACAAAATAAAGCAGATAATTCTTAGCAGATTGACTTATGTACTATATATTAAGTATAAAATAGATTAATAAAATTTCAATTAACATATAAAATTCCTCAAATCATTCCCAGAACCTTGCTTATTCCTTATTGCACTCAGATTCATCAATTTCCCCTATTACAATGATAAAGCAAGCTTTTTATGTGAAACTGAGAAGGTAAAATTTCAGGGACAGATTTATTTCGACCTGATAAATATAAATCACAGATTTATATGCTCTTATACATCATAAATAATATTATATACTGACCATTACATAAGGAGACTTCAAAAATGGTGGGCAAGAGGCCCAAAACATAACTAGAAAAGGGTTGAGAGTGTAGGTGAAGCATGGGATTCACTGGAACTCGAACTGAATGTGATGGAGCCTGAAAAATATGTATAATAGGACTTAAATGGCAGAACCTCAAGTTATCCATACCTACAAATAGAAGAGAATAAGACTAAAGGATTGGGGAAGGGAAGGTTTGGGGCTCATCTCCCAAGTGTCTGAGGCTCATCACTGAGAAAGGTATGCTCACATAAGCGTAGATCAATAAACACATAAACCAAACTGTGTGAATGAGCTTGAATTTTTCTTTAATATAAATCCTCTGGGTGACCTATTTAGCAAGTAGAGGCAATAGGTGACCTGTGAGAGCAATTCAACACCTAAATCCCTAACCCTAGCCAAGTCATGGGCACTCCTTGAGAAAATTGGAATGTAGGGGCCATGTGGAGATGTTTCCCTACCTAATTCATCCATATGACTTATCAATTCTCCCTCCTTATTCAAAGAGTTGCTAATTTTATCAATGACATATTTTTCTACCTTTCCTGCTTTTGTGTTGAGCCTCCGAAAAGGAAACTACACCCTCCTTAGTAAATTGGTTCCTAATTTTCTTTGTGAAAGATTTTCTGACTTTCCTTCTTTTGAGAATGAGTGTCAAAAATAAAATTGTGCCCTCCTTAGTCAATTGTTTCCTTCTTTTATTATGACAATTTTTTTCATAGGTTTTGGGAACTTTCCATTTTCTCTCTGACTGCTTTTGTCATAGAGTTTCCACTTTCTTAATCTCCTCCCTTGGAAAGTTGGCTTGCCAATTGTGCCTGAAATGGCCACATGTTATTTCCACAATAAATATAAATGATAAATAAAAAATAAATGCATGCCTCAATAATGTTTATTTAGCAACATTCTCCTAAGTTAATTAATTAATGCCTCATAAATAATATTTGGACAAAATTCCCTAGGTGAGGTAATTGATGCATCTTTGACCCCTGAATGTGTTGGTAATGGTCAACATTTTTATGTCCAAAAATATGGGGACATGACACCTATCATGGAAGAAACATTAGCATCAAGAGTAACATATCTCTAGAAGCGATGAATCAATTTGGTAAAATATTCATCACCTAGCCAAACATTATTAAATTTAAAAGGGAAAAAATAGTTCTTTTCGAAGCCGAGCTGTAACACAAACAATAGATGATATGATACCATCAAATCAATTGACCAGGATCAAATACAGAAAGTCCTCTCTACCAAGCCTTTTTCCAAGAATAAATGATCCAATCATTTGGAGACCGTTGCTTCACCCACCCTACCATTATTTCAATTCATGACGATTGGGTTCGAGACCACATCAATGAGGTTCTTATCTTCAAAAAAAAGTTTGAAATGACTAGTTAATGGATCACATTTAGTAGTGCAACCCCAAGTATCACTATCATCTAACGTGAGATTGAGGTCCCCTCCCAAAACCATATAGGAGTGGTTAAGAAGTCAACAATTATCCACCCTCTCCTAGAAGGCCTTACATTGTACATACAAACAATATCAATTTAGAATTTTCACCTCTACATCCAACCCCCTGATCTTACCTTCCAAAAGGATGCCACCAGTAGTGCCGAACGACTTTAGATATGCCAAGCAAGGATTCCAAATCTCCAAATTCCCCTATAAATTGCAATGGCATCATATGCACAACACTCCCAATCTGGGATAAGACCCAACAAAATTCACACGCATTATTGGAAAGATACATGGTTTCTTGATACAATACCAAATCCAGATGAGACTACTCAAAAATTCTCATGAGTGTTGATTGTTTGCAAGGGCCCCTCCATCTCCCAAATATTAAAGGACGAAAAGTGCATTAATCCACAGAGAAGTTAGCCTTCTCTTCTCTAAGGGGAAAAAAAAAATTATCTTCCAAATGATGAGTTGCCTCTTTAAGCTGACTGGAGAGAGGAATATATGCAATCTTCTGACTTCTGCATGAAACCTACTAGGAAGAACCTTCAATAATATTCTTTTTCTTTTTCTTTTCTTCGAATAGAAAAATCCTGAAAACATATAGAGTTCAGAGGAAAGACCCTATCCTCCCTAGGATCATCATAGAATATATATAAAGGGACCATGGATGTATCCTCTTGTTCTTAAAAGAACGACACACCACCACTGTCATCCTATTGGCTAACATCCACAAGAATAGAGAAATCCCCCACAATTAAGTCCTAGCTACATGACAACCCATAAAAAGAATGGATTGGAAGAGTTCATAACTAGATCCAAAGGATCCCCATCCATCATATGTGAAAGACCCTTTGAGTTGGCATGCTCAAACAATAAAAACCTTGAATGCATCAAAGAAGGGTTTTGACCATCTCCATATCCCGCTGGTAAAATCAGAGGGGGAGGTTTCACCACTAGTTTTAACATATCCCCATCCACCTTCCACATAGGACCAGAGGGATACTGTCAAATTATGACACTCTAGATCCCTCAAAATTATTGGTCTTCTCATACAAATACATTCTATACTGCAACAACTTGGAGGGATTTGGACATTCCCCTTGTCCTCCCATAATATCAACAAACCAGAGATAGTCGACCAACACTTGGGGACAACCAAGTAATTTTGTGAAAACACCATGAATAATTTCAAGTTCAAAAATAGAAAGAGAGTTATATGCAAGAGAGGGTAAGGCACCCAAATTCATAAAATCGAATAAAAAACCTATTTCTCCTGAGCTACAAAAGGTTGCAGATGCTAACTGCATGGAGGGATCCCAAGATGTTGTAGACATCCATGATCACCCATAAAATCCATAGGCCCCAATGGGAGGGGAACCTTTTTCCCACGACCTTGTGTGACCTCTAAAGGGTCCATAAGAGTAGGACATTAGTGCTTCATATGACTAGTCTCTCTGGAATCGAAACACCAGAAAGGAATTTTTTTGAATTCCAAACACTTGTAGAAGGTCTAGTCTCCCTAGTGAATCACCGCATCGGTAGGAAAACCCTCGTTAACTTCCATCTCCACCAAGAAGGAGACAATCCTTTTTCTACCCAAAAAATCATATCCTTATCTAAATGAATCAATCTCCCAATACGTTACGCAAGGTCCTCAAACACCGGTTGAGACAACAGTTGAAGTGGAAACCTCAGTAAAATGAACCACAAATGATGCAACTTCACTGGTTCTTTCTCAATGTTAAAAATAGGGTGCCACCGGCTAAGAACAAGAGAGCCCCCACCTATGAGCCACGGCTTGGATAAAACTTTATATGTTGCTTCCACCAAGAGGAAGTGAAAGCATAACTAGGGACCTAACTAGCAATTTTAGCTTAGGCGCATGGTTTACCAGTGGTTTCCACATGACTTTGATCCATTCCACAAACTTCAACTTGTTCAAAGTAGTGTACTCCAGTTTTCCAATAAGGGAACACAAATCCAAACATGTGACCCTATCCATCTGAATATCCTGACCAGTTGTCATATGAACTTAGTTCATCCCAATCTTTATATATCTTTTGAAATAATTTAGTTTTCTCCCCAGGTTAGGTTTATAGGAATAGTATGAATAGTGGAACATCTCTGGGATAATCATTAACTTCCCAACCACTGGAAAACTTGAGGAGACTAGAATCCCATTATTCAAGCTCCCAAACTTGGCCCCCACATGAAATAAACACTCCTCCCACCCCTGAATAGGGTTAGAAGTAGAAATGTATCCTTTTAATGGGTGCAATTTATGTATAGTTAAGATCCCCTAAAATGTATCCTTTCAAACATGATTCCTCCACTACTACCAAAATATCCAATCCCACCAAATCAAAAAAATAGAAGAACAATTCTACATTCCATTCATCCGCTCTAGGGCTCTTATCCTTAGCCAACTTCTTCAGTATGACAACTAATTATTCCAAGGAAACCTCTTTACCTATCTGATCTCCCCTCCTCCTTCGAGAAGATCCTAGGATAATGTTGAAGGATGTTCAATTGTGATTTGATAATATATAGGCCTAGATTCTTAAACCAAACTTGGAAATGTTCCTGAGTACCTTTTTCCAAAAAAAATTTAGAGATAAAAACATTCTTTTTAGTATCTTTAATGTCCCAAATGGAATTGATAATTCTTATGTGGCTGGAAAATTTCTGGAAAAATTTAGTATTGCAGTTCCCTTGTTTCAACCAAATTGCTATGCTTTTCAGTTGCTAGGATTTTGTTTCTATCTTCAAGATATAATTATTCTTGTCTTCTAACAATTTAATCTACTCCTAATATTTCTATGAGAAAACCATGTTCTTGTTCCCCTTGAAAATGTCTGATATTTCCTCTTCGACAAGAAGAAAATCATATCTATGTTAAAACCAAAAATTGTCCACATAGCTCTCTATGGTCCAAACCATCATTATACATCATAATCCCACCATTATTTCCACCTTTTTGACCTTCACAATTAAATTCCATCAAAATTGGTCCTGAAAATCATTATTCCTTCCCCCATAAATACAGGGAAGATGGGCATTTATTGCAACATAACCCCCATTCATCCAAAAAGGACCAAAAAACCCTAAAATGAGAATGGATAAAAAACCATGGATAAATACCATACACTATGAAAAACCATGGGTTGATACCATGGTAAAGAAAATATTGGAAGATTGAGAAAGAAACGTTTGATTCCTAAACTTTCTCAATATTCCTGAACTTTTGATTCCTAAACTTTTGGTCATGAAACTTTTGATTCCTAAACTTTCTCACTTCCCAGACCTTTCACCACACCATCCCACGTTGCACGTCAAGATCACTCTGTGTAACCCTTGATCCATTTTACGGTGATAACCCTTGTTGGAGATAAATGGAGACCAAGATCATGGGAGTCATTAGATCACATCCTCAAATGACTGCAGTGGCCCATCTTATTGAAAGGCATGTTTTATTTCTGGTTTACTAGTTAGATCATAAAATAAAAAATAAAATAAATATTTGTTGCTTATTATAATAGTCAAGGTTTAGCTCCTCCATTTCACATAGGTACTTTTGCAGGTAGTAGGGGAGAAATCACCACTATAGTTTTGGTGACTCGGATGGCTCGATCCCCTTAGATCTCTATTTTTGCAGGTGTTTTTGCTGTCTTGTTCTACTTGGGTATCATTTTTCGTCACATATTTGACCCCCCTGCGGAAGATCTGAACCAATCTTGTCATAGTTCATGCCACCTTGACCCTAGCCGACAAATTTTCCTTAAAAAACTTTCACTTACGACCATATCACACTTATCCGGTAGAAAATTGTAACCTAGGTCACACCTTTCTTCCCGATAAGCATGACCTAGGTCATGCCTTTTACCCTGATCAGTGTGACCTGGACCTAAAATTCAGATCACACATGTCTAGGCTTCCGAAGCGACCTTGATTGCTTATGTGACCCAGTTTAGTGCGACTTGTCACACAAAAACCCCTATTAAGTGTGACCTATGTTTTTCTATTGATTTTCCATCTCGCTCACAACTATTTTATAGTTCTGTGTGACCCTGACCGCACATGTTTCACTGACAGGTGTGACTTGCAATTTTTCCAGTTGTTTCAGGTGTTTGAGACCCATTCCAAACCCCATATTTGTGTTCCACCCCTTCCCCGATTGTTTCCTTCTAGATTTTATTGCCTACAACCCCCTGGTTTGTTTCATGGTTCTCTTTTCCTTATATGCAATCCCATTGTAGTCAAGCTTGGTAGTTGATACAGCCCATGTGTTTCCTACACCTCATGAAGTTCATTATGTGCTCATTTTCTTGTGTATGTTTTGTTATCTAGAGGAATTAGCTTATGTGTTGCAAAAAATTTACTTTCATTATTGCTTTTTATTTTTCAACACATGCGTCTCTGACATGAGAGCGTTGGGGTTTAGAAATTACACTTCACTTGTGCACACATATCACACCTTAAAATAAACGCTTGGTTCATGACCCCAAGTTGAGCCTAAAATTTATTGTAACTTAACCAACATTGTAACCTCATTTGAGTACCAAAACAATATTGTAGTTAAGTTAGGACACTAGTGATAGAAATCCAAATAATACCCCTTTTCACTTACATCTGAGACATAGTTTTTGTCTTCTAGGGAACCAAAATCCTCTAGTATTTGTTGACATGGTCATAACTAGTTTATCAGGGAGCCTCTCGCTCTGCGGGGGTAAGCCGCAACGGAGGGGTTCTAGAAGTCAGGGTGGAATGCTGCACTCCATTCTGTACCAAAGGATAATCCTTCATAGTTCTCCTTGTGCAGGTCGAGGACCATATCAGGTGTTGAGGAACCAAAGGTTGAAGTGCTAGGAAATCATCCTGAATGTGTCACGAACAAGGTAGCCTAATTTCCAATCTCTTAGGGATATTTTACTCGAGGTCCCCCTCACCAGTGGGATTCTCTTAGCCTTTGGTGCTTCCATTTCTTATTGTTTGATTGTGGATTTCACCACCCAACACAGGATACAATTTGTGATGGGCTTCCATCTTGTAGCTAGGAGCTTAATTGCACTTATACCCCATAGGTTAGTGCATTATTTTCTTCATAGGTAGTGCTCCTTTTTGTCTTTCTGGCCGCTTTATTATACACTTTCCTGATGTGGAACGTTGTTTCAGTTTGGTTTTAGAGCTTTCCTTTTTTCCTGTGTGCCACCATTTATTATCTCTCCTTCTGCACACTCGACTGTAGTTGGAGTTTTGAGCTTGTGTTTGACACCCTTAAGCCTTCATTCATCACATAACACACCATCACACCACCATTTCTCCACCACACTAATCCCAGAGACTTAGGGGGAATACCCCTCAATTTGGTTCCTTTAACCTTCATCGTCGAATCCATATTCGACATTGGTCACCACCTTCAGAGCCATGCATTGCATCTAAGTCAGATTTAGATTCATATCAATCTGAAGCTACCTTGTCCACCGCCCCATATAGTCCCATGGCTGGTGCACCTCCCAACCCATTCTAGGGGAGGATATTTGATAGTGGATGTGTGACCGCTCCACTGGCCATACTGGGTATCCCTTCTTCCATACATATAGGTCCTAGTCCTAGTAGGCCCCTTGCCACCCCACACACTATTGTTTGTCCACTACCCGCTAGTTGTATCCCCACTCCAGCCACCATGGTTCACACCATGCCTACATTTATGCATGGGGGATTTGGCCCTTGTACCACCATTCTGGCTATTCACACCATTCCAGTGACTACTTCTATTGTCAAAAGTCATCCCTACCAACCCCATTTGCACATGACAACCATTAGAGGAAATTTCAACTCAAAATGGGCCTTTCAACCCTAATTAAAATTCCATTTCATCATGTGTTAGCCAATGAAATTGATTTAAATTTGAAATACTGTATAGTTATTAAACAATTTTTAATATAAATTTGGGGATAGGTATCATAAAAAAAAACTACTTTTTTGTTTGTATTTTCGACATATCTCCCTATGTTTTTACTCAAATTTCAATCGAGAGAGCTCATTGGATGTAGAATTAAATTCTACATCCAACGATTACCCACTTGAAACACTTTTGACGGACCCTACTACCCCAAAAATAAGAAATACCTGAAAAATGTGAGAAGTGACATCATCACTCACGTTTTTTCAGGTATTTCTTGTTTTTGGGGTAGCGGGGTCCCTCAAAAGTGTGTCGAGTGGGTACTCGTTGGATTCAAAATTTAATTTTGCATCCAACGAGCTCTCCCGATCAAAGTTTGAGTAAAAACACATGGATATATGTCGAAAATACAAACAAAAAGAGTATTTTTTTTTATTTTCTTCCTCCAAAATTAATAAAATATTATTTCATTATTTTAACTATTATTTTATTATTTTCCTTAAGAGGCCCATTTTGAGTTGAAATTTCCTCTAATGTAGATTCCTACCAAACTCAAAACCATTGCTAGCCCTCCTAGATCTAGTCCAGGTCCTAGTATACCATTCATGTCTAGTCTCAACCTTCCTGATTTGGCATGGTTTACGAATGACCCCATCTGTCATGACCCGTTGTGGCCTTCCATGCCTACCAAACTCCCTTTAGATATCCCTAAGTTTGAGGGAAAGGCGAGAGAGGACCCTCAAAACCACATTATGTCCTTCCACTTATGGTGTGCCTCCAACAACATAGTGGATGACTCTATCCACTTGCAGCTATTCCAGGGCACACTCACTTGTGTTGAATCCAAATAGTACATTGAGCTACCCCATGCCACTTATCCTGTTTTTTCCTATTTAGCTTTGATGTTCCTCTTGTACTTCCATTTACCCGTATGTTATGATGAGGGTGTGGAAATACTGTTATCTAGGAGACAAAACACTACTACCCACATCATGGATCACATCCATGAGTGGCGTCGTCACTGTAGTTTGTGTGAAATCCAATTAGATGGCTGTATTTTCCTTGATTGGTTCCTTAAAACCTTACTCCCCCCTATCACCAAGGATGTTTCATATGAGATCCCACAAACTGAGGAAGAAGCAATCATCAAAGCACAACAATTCGACCTTATCTATGCCTAATTAGGTTACCTTTACATGATGCCCATCATGTTGTCTCCTCACAACATGATATGCCAGGGGAATCCCATGCTGATGATGGACTCATTGGCTCTATCACCCAGCACCCCCACCTATACACGACCTCCCCTTTGATTCCACTTGATTCCAGTAACACCCCTATTATTTCCCAACATGGTTGCGCCCCTAGATTTTCACGCATAGCAACTCAGTCCAGATCCACACCTTCAAATGCGTCTCTCTCACCTGTTCCTCACATTCATGGACTGAACTTTTTGGAACCTGCATGTAATGGGCAGACAGTAGGATTTGTATCCCCTCCATTTTCCCCCGCCTACTACCCACCACCTATGCAACCTACACCTGCTACGACCCTGACTCCTCATGTTCCTCAAGGATAGATCTACGCTCAGTAGAACCTCCCAAATCAACCCACCCCCAATAACCAACAAGGGCATAGAAGAATATAGAGAGTTAGGAACCAGGGAAACAACCAACCTCAAGGGGGCGGTCAACAACCCAACCCTCCTAACAACAACAAAGCCAATTTTGCTCCACAAAACTCCTTGCATCAACCTAGACCTAGGAAGAACCCTTAGTTACGAAATAACCATCTGTGTACCATTTGTGATGCTTATGGCCATTATACACATCAGTTCCCCCAGATGCATCGAGTTTGTCTCCTATTACATGATGAAAATCAACAAGAAATTAATTTTGTCGCTCCAGCAAAACCAAACCCAGCACCACAAGGTCCTCCACCTATGGTGCTGTAGAACCCGTTATTGAATCAAGGAATGGTTACAACCTAACCCTTGGTACCATAAAATACTGCTATCGCTTCTTCGAGTCAAACCATCGATCCTAATGTCCATCATCTTATGACATTGTCATCTGATGTCAATTTATAGACTCGACGAAACAAATATGACTCCACCATAGAAACCATTAATCCCTCCATGACATATACCTCTACTGCTATCGATATATCCTTGCATCTGCCAAGACCCCCCACGTACAGGACTGCCAAAGTCCCTCAATTCCCTTGCACCACATCACGAACAATCCTACTACTAGATCCTATCTTAATTACTATATCGTCGATTACTTGGCACAATTTCCCTCTACCATGTCCACTCTGGAAGTCCTAAGAACTTTTCCTTCGCAACACAAATCCTAGTTATCTGATCTAGGTATCGTCGATCCATCTGATTCCAAGTTGATCACTTTTGACTTGGATCGAGGAGAACCTCATATGCCATCATCCCTAGACTTCCAAGTTCTTGTCACCATTAGAAATTCGGTTATTCATTGATGCATCATCGATGAAGGTGCATCCACATGTGTTATGTCAATCTTCATTTAGCAGAATCTTGGATCTCCAAACCTCAACCACCACCCTTCGTTCTTACAATGGTCACATTGCTCAACCATAAGGCATTCTCCTGAATGTCCCCATTAAGTTGGCCAAAAAGACCGTGTTGAATGACATTGAGGTTGTCAACGCCCAACTAGATTACTACCTCCTCATTGCACATAGTTACATGTATGCAATGTGAAACGTTGCTTCTACCATATTCTGACTCTTGATGTTCCTCCACAATGGGAATATCATGATTATCGACCAATTGACGTATTATGATCCTAGATGACTGGCCACTCCATAGCATGTCCTCCCTACTATCGACACCATCATCGACAATGTATCAATCCCTTCCCTATTATGTCATTGGTCCAAGCCTATTTTCCAAGGCCCCTTTGACGGACACCTTTTTGTCCCTCCCACCTCTTCATTCAATGACTGAGATATCAGATTTGTGCGTTATAACATCTAGTAAGATTCTGACCTCATCACAACCTCAGCCGCAACCCCAACCAAAGACCCTGAAGAATTATTGGGGTTCATTCCCCCTAAACACGATCCCTTTCCTCTTTACACCTTCTAGAATTTTGAGTAAACTGGTCCTGGATACACTCAAACTTCTAGTATTCACTTTGGAAATTCCAGTGTGGTACCTTAATCCACCCTCCCCCACCCCGACACCACAAATTGTGCTAACACCAGTCCAACCAATTGAGACGGTGTTACATCCACCTCCTGATACACAACCGACTGCTTCCACATATGCTTCTGCACCTCATCCTCCCATGAAGACTTGGGGAAAGGCATTAGAAGCCCCAACAGAACCACGTCCACCTCCTACTTATTCTTTATGTGATTTCCTCGACCATGTGATGCAAAATTTTCCCAATTTGTCATTCCTTCACACCCACATGCGCATAGTAGTTGATACCGATGACAATACAGTTTTCAATGTACCAACCATCCCTTCGATTAAGAACAAATAGCTATGAACAAACCACTCGTGTGCATTTTATGGCCTATAGGATCATTATTCCCATCATTTCCCAAACTTTCCCGAGTACCAGTCCCTCCTCAGTGACCTTCGCAAGCACTCCCACGAGTCTGAAATCATTGTCCTTGAGGAAATACACCCTCCAACCTCTTCCTCATACACCAACAAAACCATTTATCTGATATCCACTTCCATTCATCCTTCCTCCTCCTCAGCCATGGAAGATCCCTCTGATCAATCCAAGCACTACTTTCAAAATGACAAAGAGATCCTTGAAACCGCCACTGGTTTTACCCCATTCTATTTAATCGGCAGCGTGGAGTTGGTTCTTCCCATGGAATTTCATATTCTATTACTCTGCCCTGTCGTCAAGCTTCTGCCTGATACTTCTCAGTTGGACAAAAGCATACTTATTCTTGAACAAATTAATGAGGACAATCGTGTTTCTCTCCAAATGATAGAAGTAGTTAAGACCCAGTCGAACTCCCATTATGACTCCCACATCCACCCATGCACCTTTAGCAAGGGGGACCTCGTCCTTGTATATGACCAATCCCATGACAAGACTGGAAAAGGGAAGCTCGAATCCATGTGGTATGGACATTACATCATCCATCAATGTCTCATCAAAGGGGCATATCTCCTCGCTGAATCCAATGGTCACCTCTTGAAGAATCCTCACAAGGGGATCTACCTCAAGAAATTCTATTCCTAAGCCAACCAACCTGCATACCCTTGTATCACAATTTTTCTTTCTTTTTTTGCATATTTTTTACCACAAGTCTCACATTTGGTTTCATTTTTTGTTCCAAATGGATCCTACATTTCCCTCCTATGTTGGTTTCATTAATGGTGCAAGCATATTGTCTCCTAATCTCGCCTCGGCTGCGTGGGACATTTATTCCTTGTCACATGAGTTGATCCATATCGACGGAATGTGTGTTGGTATTGCTACCAAAAACTAGTTTGAGTATGATGGTGTCGTTGGTATCCTGAACATTTCCCTTCACTTGGGTATTCGTCGCTTTGATGTCTTCCTAGACTCCCAGCTGCTTGTCTCCCAGTTGAATAACTACTATCAGGTACGTGATCCCTGTCTCTTTAGAATGTTCTTGCACACTAGACAGTTGGTCAGTCAGACATTTTGAATCCATTTCATTCATGCATGTTCCTAGAAGTCTCAATAGTAAAGCAAACCAAATGGCCAATGGATTTATAGAGTGTCACATCAATCACTGCATAAAGGAAATAAACTGCATCAAGCATCATCATATAGTCATGCATACATATTTCATATACATTATATAGGCATAGCCATCATCATAACAAGAGAATCATCAAACACATAAAAAGAAAAAATTATGCATCCATGTGCATTCATATCATAGTATCATAATCAATACAAAAAGAGAATATCCACAAGCTTTCTCATCTAATAATACATATCATACAAACTTTCCCATGCTAAAATGCATGAGGGGGAAGCATCACAAGTTGCTAGTATGATTCATCCTTATCTGACTATGTGTCCTCCTCAATGTCCTCCTCATCTTCCAAGCTCTCTTCCTTCATCGACACATCTCCTTGTGTTTCCGCTTTGACATACTCAGCAGCAACCATGATCCTCCTCATCAAAGAGATCCACTCTAGAGGATCTTTGTAGCATGTGGAGATTATATCGTCGTCTAGGTACTTCCACCCATTGGCAGTGACCACCTCCAATAGCCTCTCCATGTATATTCACAATGATTCTAATGTAGCACTCCATCACCTCCTCTTCCTGTGAGAAGGTGGATATAAACCCTCCACCCTACCCCTACATCGCTCGTATCACCCTGGAGGGTGCGTTCCTACGTCTGCACATGCACACAGTATGTCATTAGTATATACAATGTGTATGATCTAGCTACCACTATGCTAGTAAACTATATATGACTAAAACCACAAAGATTCATGTATACATACCATCAAGTCCCAAGACCTGTCCTAGAGGTCAAGGCATCACCAGATCTTCTCAAAAGTCCATTCCTATGTATGGATAGTCCTCTATGGGGATAGGAAGTTGTCACCACTGTTCAAAAATATCCTGGGTGAAGAAAGGACCTACCAAGCTGCCTCCCTCCCTGATCATCATCTCACGTCACTGCCTCATCCAAGGCTCATGTGGTCCCCCCTATTTATAGTCCTTCATTTGTTCAACTCCTTCTTTCATGCACCACAGAGTCATGTCGCGTCCATTTTCACGCCATTTGCAATGTTGGGTTCGGTTTTCTGCCCTCTGTCCATCTATGGGAATAATGTATCATGATCTCCAGCTTATTTTTTCAGGCCATTTCCTGGAGTTACCTCAATTTTCGTGCCACCATGAAAGTTGAACCTCTTCTACATTGGCATGTTCATGATCCCTCCACTCCATCCATACTACAAACTTGGCATTATTTTACCACCATTCAGCGTCCTGCAAGGAGGCCCCACTAGTGTTCCACTATTATTTGTTCTCCCTGTCAGCCATGATCCAAACATCTCCTATTTCGGTACATCGAACATTTCCCCCTTTCCTGAATGACCATTATGGCATTTCTGTTAATATATTTTCTAACTCCTTAAAGAATAAAAATACTTTTGAGCATGCTTGCTTCCTTTCACGCTCGTTACAGTATTTGAAAGGGTGTCTGTGTGGCCTTGTTTATCTGTTTTTTCGGACTACATAGACTAATTAAAGAAAAGGACCACCCTAGCACCTTCCAGCTAGGAATGGTTACCTTTGCATCCTTTCATGCATTTTTGGACATTAGGACTGTAACTTATGAAAAGCTCTCTTATGGGTTGTATTTAAACTCTTTTTCATCCCTCTCATAAAGAAATGATCGCCGAGCAAACTTGGTTTCATTCATGCTCATAAAAGTATTTGAGTGACCGTCCAATCAGTATAGATTTAACATTTTTTGACCTGGTTGGACTTCCTATAGAAAATAATTATATTTTCCCCTTTCAGCTGTGAGAGTTCTCCTTTGTACACTTTTATCATTTTTTGGACTTAGGAGACTATTGTACGAAAAAGAGATCCATTGGATTCTTCTTCCTGTTTTTAGACTCTCTAAACATGAAAACACCATCGAGCATTTACCGTCTTGGGCTCAACAAAAATCCAGGATATAGTATCATACTAATGATACTTGTATCCCTTCTTCGATCTCCTTAAACTATGAAGAAGGCCCAAATGGTGCCTCTCAACTCCCACATATATTGCATATAGTCTCCCATTATGGAATATTTCTCCCATTGGGTCTCCTTTGTTAAAAGTACTCTTCGATGAGTCTCCCTTGGATCCCCTAAATATCACTTGTCCAGTTACTTCCCCAAGTATCTCCCGTTGTAGTCATCTCCCTGATTCCACAACTATGATTCCCTCCCCATGAGTCAGTGTCATATGCTACCAGGTCAACCCTGTCATTATACTCTGAACAAAGGAAGTTTGAATCCCATATACTCCCTTGCCCATATTCCCCATTCAGTGTCTCAATGCCATTATTGTTCCATATCTCTTGTTTTCCCCCTCGTGCTTCTATCAAGGAAACCTCATTTCCTTGGTAGTTGCAAGTCTCCCTCTGTTGACGTCAACACATATATTCCAAAGGATACACCTATAGGTCTATGTATCTTGGTTCATCCACCCCATTGATAAGTTCCTTGGACCACTTGAAAGGAGTCCTTAGTTCCTTTTGGGTTGGTTGTGTCTCATGTGCTTGACTTTAGCTACATTATCGCACCATTGAGATTCGTATAGGGTATTGGTTCCTTCATTTTTTGGTTGAAGACCCCGGTTGTCACCTCCAATCTAGCACATTCGTGAGTCTATTTTGGAACCCATACATTTTCATGTCCCTTGTGATCTTCAAGATGCGCTGATGACAGTGTTCGAAAGCCCCTTAGTGTCATGCTTCTATATATCTCCAGTATCATATGTCACTTATTGTACGTCAGAGATTCTGAGTCTCAGTCATTGAGTCCATGCAGTTGTGTACACTTTCTGATTCAACAGAGCATTATTTATTTTGATATTGCATTCCAAGAGAATTCCATTGTTTTTATGTACCAGTTATTCAGATCTATATTTGTATTCAACCTCCCACTGAGGGCACCATTATGTACTTCCAATTGTACGTATTTATCTACTCCCATTGTTTGATCCTTTATCCCCATTTGTATATTGAGACATTGATACGAGCATGGGTATGCTTGCCTCATCCATATATATGTCATAGATTATCTGTATCTCATCAATTTTTTAGAAATAATCCAAATCAAAATCCACCGTAGTTTGAATGAGGAGCCTCAACTCCTCCACGGTTCTCTCTAGTTTCTCCACCATTGTCACCATTTCTCCCTTGATCCTATTATGTATGTTGACCATACGATGAACTCTTGCCCTCACACATCAAGGGGCAATCTGTTAACACTAAAATTTGTCCACATAGTTCTCTACTGTCCAAACCATCATTATACATCATAATCCCACCATTATTTCCTCCATTTTTCCCTTCACAATTAAACTCCATCAAAATTGGTCCAAAACATCATTATTCATTCCCCCATAAATACAGGGAAGATGATATTTTATTGCAACATCACCCCCATTCTCCCAAAAACATTAGGGGAGTTTTGAGGTCTAAAATGGGCCTCATCAGGGAAATAATAAAATAAGAATTATAATAATAAAATAAAAGTTTTATATTTTGGAGGGGAAAAAAAAAACTTCTTTTTCTTTTTGTATTTTTGACATATCTTCTTATCACTTCTACCAAATTTCAAGTTTGGGGACTCGCTGGATGCAGAATTTTGTATTGACCCATGGTTCTTCATAGTGAATGGTATTTATCCATGGTTTTTTACCCATTCTCATTTTAGGGGGTTTTGGTCCATTAGGGGAGTTTTGAGGTAAAAAATGGGCCTCAAAGCAACAATTGTACCATTAAACTTCACTTTATAAGAACCTATAGGATTCAAGATGATGATGTCAACCATAAGGGTAAAATTTGTAAAAACAAATGGAGGGAAAAAGAAAAAACTAATTTGTTATCTTATTTTTGGCATATCTCCTTATGGATTCACCCAAATTTTGATTTTAGGGACTCGTTGGATGAAAAATTTAATTCCGCATCCAACCCATACCCACACGGCATACTTCTGAGGTACCCATGACACCCAAAAATGAAAATTTCAATAAAAAAACGAGATCCTCCTATAAATACATTGTGAAGGTCTCTCCACAATGATTCCATAAACTTTTGGTCATGAAACTTTTGATTCCTAAACTTTCTCACTTCCCACACCTTTCACCACACCATCCCATGTTGCACTTCAAAATCACTTTGTGTAACCCTTTATCCCTTTCTTGGTGACAACACTTTGTCACGTCCCTGTTGAGCCCCTATCCACTAGTGTAGACTAGACCTTGAGTTTATGTCAATCTGGAGTTTGTAGACTTAGAGGCATATCCCAAATATAGAGACTCAAAGCTAGACCTAACTAGAAATCCAGTTTACCTATGAAACAAACTATTGAAATCTAGAATGTTGTGACTTGAAATACAAAAACTCCCTTATAGAAGCAACTTCATTTGATCTCTGAGTTAAACAGCAATTCATATGTGAAATGTTCTGAGATAAAGAAAAACAAATTAAACCTAACCCTAAAATATAGATCACAATACTCTAACTATTATCTCAATACTGAAAGCAATCAAACATTAATTTCCCTTACAGGAAGACATTCACAATGTATAACTGTTCTCAATACTTCATCATTGGATAAGCAATGTACAGTGATTTGATATTGAATAAGAAGTCTGAACCATTCCTACAGCATATGAATGATTAAATAACAGAGTTTATAACCTTGTCCAAACAATCCAACTCGTTCTGCAATGTTAAAGTGAAGAAATCGAATTCTACGGGAAATAAAACATACCACTGGCAACGACTTGGCAAAGTGGGTCCTCCAATTCCTCATTTACACATGCAGAGAGAAAATCACAGAGCTTTAAACTTTGATTGTATTCACCATATTAAATTGAGCATACACAGTAATCAAAATCCATGGTCTTGATTCCAGAATGATGTGCGTTTGTAATCCAGCAGGGTCTTTTTCATATGTTTGATCAAATACTTATACAATCTTTTAAAAAACTAGAAATGCTATTAATATGGAAGACTAATAATGACATACAACCCTCGAGATCCTCCATCAGATCCATCAAAATAGACCAAATCAGAATTGTCCTATTTTTATGCTGAGTGGTAGCACAAGTGCTCATCTTTGACCGACATTGACTCGACACCTGTGAGAACCATATCATCTATTTGTTGGAAGTTTAACCATCCTTGGACATCGAGGATATTTCTCCCATATCTCAGTTTACACCTAGCTAGCCTGCAAGTATCCAACCTAGGAGAAATTACGGGAAGTTAGCACATCCTGTAATTTTGAATAAAACCTTAATTTAAATGCCTTAAAAATCTCATAATTCAATTTGTTAAGAAGCAACAACATGTATACCTTTGAGCAAAGTTTTGTGAATGAAATTAAGGCTTTATGAATCAGTATGAAGGTTTATGGAGGAAAATAGAAGGTATTTAGATGACAAAAATAAGTCAAAATGGTGCCCAACATCTCCCCCAAGAGGAAGCTATTGCATGTTCTCATGCACAAAAAGTATCCCAAAAAATTTGACCCTGCTTATATCATGACCAAAATTTTGTTGTTGACCCTCTGCTTTTAATCCCCTGACTGAGATGATGCATCTGTAGAAGCTCAAGATGCATAAAGGACTTTCAGTTTCTCATACTTGGTTTTGTAAATCTTCTTTTGTTTATACCATCTATATGCATGCTTGGAGATTCGTGTTCTTTGAACTTTGAGCTTCCAGTTCCTTTCTTTTAACTTTTCATTCCTCGGTTCTAATTCCTTTACTTCCAGTTTCAAACTCCTAATCTTTTTACTATTTTTGGAAGTTTTCTTCTTTTCCATCTTCATTGGAGGTTGCACAGAATTGGTGTCCATCCCCAATTCTTCATTCTCATGTACTGAATCTCCCTTCTTTTCTTCTTCAATAGTTTGTTTCTCTAAGAAAGGAGAAGCTAGATATTTTAATATTTCCTGTCTTGGATGCTTTTTCTTTTCTTTTTCTTGCTGATCCAAGAAGATATTGATTTTTTTGTCTGCTTTATCATTTCATCAGTTTCTTGGATATCTTTTTCTTCATGGACCTACCCTATCTCACCTGTTAGATTTTCTTCTTGACTTCCCAAGGTTTGTATGTATTCATACTGTTTCTGTTGGCTTTCATCATCCTCTTCTAGTGCTGACTTATTTCGAGCTTGCTGATACTTCCTTGGCTTTCTCTTATAAGTGGTGAAAATATGATCTTGTTTTTGAAACTATTTTTCTTCTCTCATCACACTCCTGGTTCGTATCCTTCTCTGAGGCTTTTTTGAGCTTGCTTCCTCAGAGTTGTCTTCATCATCTGTGATCATAAACACCCCTCTTTTTTTCTTTTTCCCCTTTGGCAGTTTTGAGCTTGTTGCTTCAGGGTTTTGTTCTCCATCCTTGGGGTATGTTATCATCAATAATTTGTCTTCTTTTAAACCTTCTTCAGGTAGCTCTTCTTGTTCTTCAAACTGATTATGAATTAAAAATTCTTGCCATGTCAGATTTTGCTTCTATAACTCATGTGTGATGATTATTTTGATGGGTCCATAGTGGAAAAGGCTCATCATTTTATATTTTGCATGCCTTTGAATAGCCTTAGCCATCTTGGAAAGACTCTGTAATAAGAAATGGGGCATATTAATCTCACAATCACCTCTTAAATGATGCAATAGCTTGATATGATAAAGATATACAATACTAAATCGGCTTTCACAGGTGATGAATTTTTGTATGATATAGGCTATTTCATCCCAGGGATGAACCAACCAGCTCCTTGGTATTCCTTTCTTCCAGTTCACTGATCCTGCCCTTGACCTGCACAGAAAGGGTATCCATGCCTTCTCCTTGAATTTTTTAGTTTTGAAGAATCTCTCTCCTTGCTGTGGTAAGCCAATAATTTGTGCCAAAATGTCTTCAGACAGTCTGAAGTTCAAATTTCCCACTGTAGCCCTTTATCCATCAAACGAATCAGCAAAGGATAAGCTAACATTATCATTGTGCCCATCAAACTTTTCAAAAAAAGTCACCCACTATTTCTTTTCAAAGATTTCCATACATTTCTCATGAATATCAGTGGGATTGAATTTCTCTGGTTCTAGTCTAGATGCCATTTTAAAACTTTGATAGGAAAAAGAAATATGCAACAGAAAACTTCAACCTTGCAACTTTTAGCTCTGTAAACGCTTTCTTATCCCAAAATGATACTCTGAAATTAGAATTGTTGTTGGTATAGCAAATTATTTGGAAAAAGGTTTAAGTTTTACATCCCCTCTGGTGTTATTGCCTTTCAATTCCTCCTACGCAAATGCTTCTTCAATAAACTAGTGATCCACACCTTCTTTTCACTGTAAACTGTTACCCATATATGTCTTTGTATTACACAGCAATCGGGGCTTTGTAGATGAAAGAGTTAGGTTTGGTTCAAAGAAGAATGACCAAATATGCAATCCCGATGTCACCAGTTCACAATGCGATTTTCGTATATTTTGTATATTTTCGTGGGGGCATACAACCACGTTCTTTATAATCATTATCTGAACATGCCACTTTTCATCCAATTACTAGTTCAGCTATAAATTCTCAAGGAGAAAAATTAAAGGTAAGGTTTAGAACTAATTCATCTCTATACAATGCGCTTCAGTTCTTTTGCATACCCCAATGTTTGATTAATGAGCTGGAATGAAGGGATTTCCTCACTTGGAGTGGACTCTTTTCACCCTTTGGAAATAGACACAACCATCTTTATATCAATGTTCTATATTCCATATATATTTTAACTTAATGCATAATGCACTAATATCTGGAGTATAAATATATATATATAAAAATTTGAATTCCATTTTTTCTTTTTAAACATTTCACTTCCTGTTGAGAAGGAAACCCTGCCTGTAGAATGCAGTGTATGTTTTGGCCATTGAAAATTTGCTTCTAGGATTGATTCTGACCACCATTTTGACCCCTATAGGTAGGATAATGAAAAGTAAATGAAATGCTGGCAAGGATTGTGAGGGTGATGGAATAGGAAATCAAGCTTATGAGGATAGGTAGATATGTCATTACTTAGAAACAAAGAATCATGCAACTTTTAAAGCACAAAAATTAAAATCCTTACAGACTTTGCTTGATATCCCTTTATGCTAAGCTTGCTGCTTGATGTGGCTGGTTTGCAATTTGTTTCTGATTCCCATATGTCCTTCCAATGTCTACTTTTAAATATGTCTACCATCTCTGATCCTTTCTTCTTTGCTAGAAGTCAGGTCCCTCTGTTTTGCTGGAAATCAGGTCCCTCTGCATAGGAAAAGGGCTTGGAACTATCTCAGATTCCTTCTACTTTGCTGGAATTCAAGTCCTTCTGCATTTGAAAAAGACTCGGAGGGTTCCAAGAAAGAAGAAAAATAGAAAGCATGAAATGCTTATCCCCCTCACAGGCCTACTTATTGACTTGTCCTCAAGTCAAACAAGAACTTTATTATTGAAAATAAAACTGCCTAAGAGGCATGAAATTTTGAAAATATTTTTATGGATTTTCAATGGCCAAGCGAACCTGGTTTTCCAAGGAAAATTCAAGTTTATGTTGTGCCAGTGGCCTGGTTTTCACAACTAAACTCCCTTTTTTTTTCTTGTTTTTGTTTTTTTTTTATGTTTTGTTTTTTTTTTCTTTTTTTTTATATATTTTTTATATCAAATCAGAAAATAGCTAAGAAGCAAGTGAAGGAGAAACACCAGTGTGTTTATCCAGCACTTCCATCTCTCGTTGCTGTGAAATCTACTGTATGAAATATTCTTTGTTGATAGGCTTGGTATAGAGTTTGAGCCGATGGCCATTGACCACAAATGTACGTGCTTCATCATCGATTGTTTGGAGTTTGACTGAGCCATTTTCATATACTTCTGCAATTTCATATGGACCAAGCCAATGAGTTGTGAATTTGGCCTTGCAGTCTTTGAATTTCGAATCAAACAATAATGCCCAGTCACCGATGTGAAATTGTTTCTTTTTGATAAACTTGTCATGCCATTGGGCTCTCTGTTGTTGTATCAAAATAGTGTGTTCTATTGCAGCCTGTCTCATCTCATCTAGTTGATTCAATTGAAGTATTCTTTCATGTTGTGCTTCAGAAAGATTCATACCCAAATATGCTGCTAACTTGAAGGTATGAATTTGAAATTCTATAAGTAGGAGGACTTACTTACCATAAACGAGCTGATAAGGAGAAAAACCAATACTGTTTTTCCAAGTGATTCGGTATTCCCATAAAGCTTCAGTAAGCTTAGCTGACCAATCCTTCCTATGCATCTGGACAGTTTTGGTGATGATTCCTTCCAAAGTCTTATTTGTAGATTCCACCTGGCCATTGGCTTGTGGATGGCAAGGTGTAGATTTTCTGTGCATAATCTTTACTTTGCTGCTATCTCCTGCACTAGTTTAGAAGTAAACTGGGCACCCTGATCAGTGACAATCTCTCTAGGAACCCCAAATCTAACAAATATCTCCTCAAAAAGAAATTTTACCACGGTCTGTTCTATGGCTCTAGGTGATGGTTTGGCTTCCACCCACTTTGTAACATAGTCTGTACATACCAGAATGTACTTCTTCCCTTGTGATGGGGGATGAATCGGACCAATGAAATAAAGAGCCCACTTTTCAAATGGTTCTATGAGGATTTGTGGTTGGAGTGGAATTTCATCATATCAGACTGGTCGTCCCATCCATTGACAAGTATCACAGCTCCTAACATACTTCTTAGAATCCTTGAAAATAGAAGGCCAGTAATACCCCAAATTGAGTATCTTGTATGCTGTTCTTTTCTCTGCAAAATGGCCACCACACGGTTCATCATGACATGCTTTCAAAATATCTAAAACTTCATCTTGTCGTACACATCTCCTGATAATTAGATCATATCCACTGTAAAAGAGATCACCATTGACCCATATATGCCTAGCACTTTGTTTAATAATATTTTTCTTTTCTTTGGATGATATAGATGGAGGTAGCTGTCCTGATGATAAATAGTTGGCAATATCAGCATACCAAAGAGTGATAACAGAAATTGCAAACAAGTGTTCATCAGGAAAACTATCTAAAACAGGAACAACCTCACCAGTATTGTGTGAGCAGGACAGAAAATCTGCCACTTGATTTTCTTGTCCAGGCCTATCTAAAACAGTGATATTGAATTCCTGCATTAATAGTAACCATCTGGTTATCTGACCATTAGTGATAGATTTATTCATTAAATATCGTAAAGCTAAATGATCTGTGTGGACAAAAATTTTGTAGCCAGTAATGTATTGACAGAATTTGTTTACAACATGAACTACTGCCAACATCTCCTTTTCAGTGACTGTATAATTCAACTCTACAGGTGTCAGATTTTTACTGATAAAATAGATAGCATAAGTCATGGTATGCTCTTTATGTCCCAAAGAGGCCCCTATTGCAGTATCAAATGCATCAGTAGAAATATGGAAGGGCAATGTCCAATTTGGTCCCCTTAAAATGGGAGCAGTTGAGAGCTTCTCCTTAAGTGTCTGAAATGCAGATTGATAGTTAGTATCCCATTTGAAATGTACATCCTTTTAAATTAATTTAAACAATGGCAGAGCTATCTTACTGAAATTTGCAATAAATCTACGATAATAGCCTGCATACCCTAAAAAGCTTCTTACATCTGTTTGAGTTGTTGGTTCAGATAGATTTTCAATGATTCGAATTTTAGCAAGATCTACTTTTATTCCAGATGAAGAAATGTGATGTCCTAAAACTATCCCTTCAGTCATCATCATAAAACACTTTTCGTTGCTAAGGGAAAGATTTGAGTCAACACACCTTTTTAAAATTTTCTCCAGGTTTGCTAAGGAATCCTCAAAGGCATTTCCATGCACAGAAAAATCGTCCATATAAACTTCAACACATTCATGAATTAGATTTGCAAAAATGGCCAAGACTGCTCTCTAAAAGGTAGCTGGGGAATTACATAATCCAAAAGGTAAAACCTTGTAGGCATATGTGCCCCAGGGACATGTAAAGGTGGTTTTGTCCTAGTCCTCTTTGGCAATGCTAATTTGATTATATCCACTGAAACCATCTAAAAATGAAAAATATTCCTTTCCAACTAAGGCATCTAACACTTGATCAATAAAGGGAAATGGAAAATAATCTTTTAATGTTGCCTTATTTAACTCCCTATAATCTACACATATCCGCCATTTACCATTTTTTTAGGAACAACAACCAAGGGAGAAACCCATTGGCTATCAGAGATAGGGTAAATAAATCCTACTTTTAATAACTTCTGCAATTATTCCTTGACTATCTCTTTTAGTATGGGGTTCATTCTACGTTGCGGTTGTCTGAGAGGCCTGATTTTATCATCTGTGTAAATGTGGTGAGTGCATGTTTCATGATGAATGCCTAGCATGTCAGTGTATTCCCAAGCAAATGCATGGGAATGTTTATTCAGAAAGGTAATCAACTGTTCTTCCTGTGATGTAGTAAGATGTGCACTTATATTCAAATGTTTTCCTGGACTGATTTCAACTATTTTGCTTTGGACATCAGTGATTGAATGAACATTAAAAATATCATGAAGTGCCAATGCTAGAGAATGTACTGTGCAATTTTCCTGAAAATTCTATCCCAAAACTTGATCTGCTATAGCATACTGCATGTCTCTTAATTATTCAGAAATATCAGGTTCAGAAATGAAGTAATCTAGCAAATATTCGTTGTTTTCTTCTTGAAAATCAAAGAACTAATTGATACTTAGGACAGGATGAATCACTTCTTCTTCCTGTTCTTTGGTCTCATTAATCCATGATAACTGATCTAATGCAAAAGGTCTTTGGGCAAAAGGATAAAGTGTAATTTGTTTTCTCTCTGTCCCATGTGAAATGAGCATACTTCCTGATATACACCCTATGAAAGCATCAGCTGTTGCCAACCAGGGTCTTCCAAGAATCAATGGATGCCCTCCTAGATTAGAATTTGGTTGCAACACTATAAAATCGACAGGATACTCCCAGGAGTCTAAAGAAACAATGATATCTTCTAAGATCCCTTCAGGTGTGGTTTTAGACCTGTCAGCTAGTTCCAAAAATGTAGTGGTTGGTCTGAGATTTTTCAAGTAAAGGTATTCCATTGTCTCTAGTGTCATGACATTAATGGCAGCACCTAGATCAATCAGTGTTTTTGGAATTGAAAAATTGTTAACAGTAATTGTAACCATTGGGATTCCAGGATCTACATACTTTTCAATAAAAACAGTGTTAGACATTAATCCTGCTAGATTGCCCACCACATGAATTTTTTATGGATCCTTCCTTATTTTATTAAGACATAATTCCCTAACTGCTTTAATATAGATTGGAATATCCTTTATAGCCTGTAGTAGGGGAATTTTGACACATACATTGGTTAACTCATTCAAAACATCAAAATCAGGTAGGGAGATTGAAAGTTTTTCTTTGACCAACCTTTCTGGAAAAGGAGGTATATAAGGTATTAATGTTTTCCTTTTTTACTATGATTTTCTAACTGTGATTTTTCTATATTTAATTTTTTTGGATTTTTCTCATTTTCTTTTTGTTCTTCTAAAATAATAGGAGATTCTTTTTGTAAAGTTTTTCCAGATCTTAAGTTGATATTTTGAAGTGGGAGGATTGAATAGGGGAGTGCCATTCCATCATCAACATTGTACATGGGTTTATCCATTTTATTATTTGGATTTGGGATTGGCTGGGCTGGCAATTGTGTTGTCCGAGGTGGAGGCTGATTGGATGGCAATTGAAGCTGTTGAGGTTGTTGACCTAGTTGAGGAACCAGATTGGGTTGTTGGAAGAATGGGGCTTGATTCTGCTGGTATTGGGGATATGTAGAAGGTTGTTGATAGGGCTGTAAATAGGCATGTTGATATGTTTGGTTACCATGAATATACCCTCTCCAATTTGGAGCAGATTGGGCTAATTGAGGAGACCAAGTTTTCCAGGGCATGGGTGCACTCCATGAATTCTGAATAGGAGTTTGATAATTTGAATGAAACTGCTGCATAGGATCTTGAGACATACCTAAAAATCGTGGCTGCCAAGGTCTTCGTTGTCCCATAAAATAGAGAGACTCCATGCTTTGATTCCCCTCCATTCGAGCTGCCTACAATTCTTTCAATCTGGGGAAATCATCAGTTTTGTGATTTGAAATACAAAAGCCACAAATTTGAACAATATTCAAAGGACATTCTTTTAATGGGTGTTTCTTTCTACATTTAGGGCAGAAAATAGACAAGGCTTGATCTTGTTGGTCCTATTGTTCTTGTCTCTTCTTGGTCTTTGATGTTTCGACCTATGTGCCTAAGGTACTCAATAGATCAGTCTTAAAATATTCTAACAGATTCCCAAGCTCAGCTCTAGATATGCCACTGGTTGCAGATTTAGTTACTTTGGTAGTTACATCCCTTTTCCCATTTCTAGCCTTCCCTCTTGAATACTTCTGACATAAGTCTTGTATCTCATCAAAGGGTAAGTAGGAGATGTCACCTTTGCCCATAACATTCAAAATATCCAAATATTCTTCTCTTATTCCTTTTAAAAATATTGTCTGAATGATCTTAGGTGTCAAAGAATTGTATTTAGATTTCTGCAGGTTGTATGAGAATCTTTCTAGATACTCTTCCAAGCTTTCATCTTCCTGTTGAGACATTCTGAAAATGTCATCTTTTAGATCCTTTGATCTGCAATATGCCTGATATTTTCTAAGAAAGATTTTCCTCATCTCATCCCAGCTAGTTATAGAATTCTCTCCTAAGCCCATGAACCATTTCAAGGCAGTTGCTTTAAGAGTAGCAGAGAAAAGACGAAGCTTGTGGGTGTCATCAGTATATCCATAAGTTCGACACAAGATATCAAACTTGAATAGGAAAGATTCCAGATCTTCAGAAGTCATACCATAGAAATTTGGTAGGACAGATGCTGGAATATTCTTCATTTTTACCTCTTCCCCTAGGGTGATGCTAGTGTCTAAGATGGGGAATTTAAAGGTGGCTTCCTGATCTTCTTCTGTTCTTTCATCCCTCTCATGTATCCTCTCTTCTTCCATGTCATGTCTCCTCTCTTCTTCCCTTCTCTCTTGTCTTAGTTTATTTTCCATTTCTAACCTTCTTTCATACTCCCTTCTCTGTTCTGCAGTTGGCCCTTTTGAGGTTTCTTCCTCAACCATTTTAAAAGTATCAACTGTTGTAATGAATCCTTTTTTATCAAAAGTTCTTGTTCTATTTTTGGGGGGTTTTTGATAAATCATCATTTCTCGTCTCTTTGTCTTGACATAAAACTAAAATCTACTCTGTGTTTTTTTGAATTTTTTTTCTTTTTATCAGAGAACTAAAGTTCTTAAGTTCTTCTTCTAAAATGCCTCCCCGGCAACGACGCCAAATGTTGAGCTCCTATCCACTAGTGTAGATCAGACCTTGAGTTTATGTCAATCCGGAGTTTGTAGACTTAGAGGCATATCCCAAATATAGAGACTCAAAGCTAGACCTAACTGGAAATCTAGTTTACCTATGAAACAAACTATTGAAAGCTAGAATGTTGTGACTTGAAATACAAAAACTCCCTTACAGAAGCAACTTCATTTGATCTCTGAGTTAAAAAGCAATTCATATGTGAAATGTTCTGAGATAAAGAAAAACAAATTAAACCTAACCCTAAAATATAGATCACAATACTCTGACTATTATCTCAATACTGAAAGCAATCAAACATTAATTTCCCTTATAGGAAGACATTCACAATGTATAACTGTTCTCAATACTTCATCATTGGATAAGCAATGTACAACGATTTGATATTGAATAAGCAGTCTGAACCATTCCTACAGCATATGAATGATTAAATAACAAAGTTTATAACCTTGTCCAAACAATCCAACTCGTTCTGCAATGTTAGAGTGAAGAAATCGAATTCTATAGGAAATAAAACATACCACTGGCAACAATATGAAAAGGTGTGTAGACTTGGCAAAGGGGGCCCTCCAATGCCTCGTTTACACACGCAAAGAGAAAATCACAGAGCTTTAAACTTTGATTGTATTCACCATATTAAATTGAGCATACACAGTAATCAAAATCCACGGTCTTGATTCCAGAATGATATGCGTTTGTAATCCAGCAGGGTCTTTTTCATATGTTTGATCAAATACTTATACAATCTTTTAAAAAACTAGAAATGCTATTAATCTGGAAGACTAATAATGACATACAACCCTCGAGATCCTCCATCAGATCCATCAAAATAGACCAAATCAAAACTGTCCTATTTTTATGCTGAGTGGTAGCACAGGTGGTCATCTTTGACCGGCATTGACTCGACACCTGTGAGAACCATATAATCTGTTCGTTGGAAGTTTAACCATATTTGGACATCGAGGATATTTCTCTCATCTCTCAGTTTACACCTAGCTAGCCTGCAAGTATCCAACCTAGGAGAAATTACGGGAAGTTAGCACATCTTGTAATTTTGAATAAAACCTTAATTTAAATGCCTTAAAAATCTCATAATTTAATTTGTTAAGAAGCAACAACATTTATACCTTTGACCAAAGTTTTGTGAATGAAATTAAGGCTTTATGAATCAGTATGAAGGTTTATGGAGGAAACTAGAAGGTATTTAGATGACAAAAATAGGTCAAAATGGTGCCCAACTATCCACACATCTCCACCAGAGAGAGGATGCGACATTACCACTAGCAATCCGGGAAAACTAGCCCCATGAACGTAATATGAAAGGCAATGAACTAATAACATACATAGACACATGAATATTTAACATATAGCAGAAGAAAAACACATTCCATTCAAGAATTCAGCAAGTTCATATTATTTCATAAACAAATATCGTTGCAGAGATAAAATGCACAACAATACTTATCTTGAACGAAGCTTGTCCCGCAACTAGCTATGCCACTGCAACTTTCCACCCAACCATAGTCCATTGTGCTCCTTACTCTCTCATCATCATTGCCACCCCCGAGCTAGGCATGATTTCCACAGGGAACTAGGGGACACATGATTACACACAGCAAGGCCGAAAACCCATAGTCAATCCAATAACCCCTTCCAAACACATTCATCCCACTAATAGATGGATTCTTGGACTTACTCAGCCAAGCCAACACAGGGATCTACTACTCAACAAAATGCAAGTTCTGGGTATGAACCAAAAACATCCTGGGAGCCAAAATTGACAACGATGAATGGGGATAACAGCCCTGTGACCAAAATCAACTTCACAGAACGTTCTTGGCTCCACGTGGGTAAGAGAACGACTCAACAACCACTCATAAATTCATGGTGTCTTCTCCAATTCGCTAGGAATTACCAAAAATGGTTTACGGCTTGGGAAAATGAAGAAAACAACTACCCACATGACGGAAACCACACACACAGGAAGCTCCCAGCGGCTTCAGAGAGCCCCAATGTGGATGAATGATGGGTGAGAAAAATTCCCAGGAGCCCCCAATCGTGAAGGAAGAACACAACAGACCAAAAACGTGGAGGAAAAATAGCTCTTCAAGCTTCCACTGTGTGAGGAAATGGAGAACGCCATGCGTGAGGAAAAATGCGGTTGCTTCTCTGAGTGAATAATCCGCTCCCCCCTTCCACATGAGGGATAATGGGTGAGAACTCTCCCCTTGGGCATGTGTGTGGTTAAAGACTGACGGACCTGCCAAAAATGACGGTTTCCCACACCTCCCAAGCCCCAAAGAAATAAATCTCCAACTAACTCCTTGGAGAATTAAGTGGTGGTTGAATAAGACAAGAAAAGGTGAGTAAGACAAAAAGGTGGTTGACAGCTAGATGGTTCTTCTCTTGACACATGGCTTTTTCCCATTGGCTCAAGGTTTGAAAATTCTCACCCCCCACCTTATCCTTAGGAAATCATGCCCCCATCTCTTTAATGTTACATTGACATAGCTAGTTGTGGGTATTTAATTAAATTGCATATTTACATGATGTCCAAAATTATAATGTGTTGATTAGCACAAAATACCATTGGCAACGATTTTAATCGCCGAAACATAAAACGATAAATCAATGGTGGGGATTTTGCCTTTAGCTCCACACCATGATTAATTACAATATTTACATCATATATATTTAATGTAAACGGGGTCAAAACCGGGGTGTTACACCCTTATTGGAGATAAACGGAGTCCATGATCATGGGAGCCGTTGGATCACATCCTCAAACGGTTGCAATGTCCCATCTTATTGAAATGTATGTTGTATTTATGTTTTACTAGTTAGATCATAAAATAAAAAATAAAATAAATATTTGGTTCTTATTGTAATAATCAAGATTGAGCTCCTCCCTTGCACCATGAACTCTATCCTTAGATCCGACTGATCTAAGGTAGGTGCTTTTGCACGTAGTAAGGGAGAAAAACCCACTACAATATCAAATCCTAGTTTTTTTGTGAATTCCATCTAAGTACCACCTACATAAGTTTATTCAACTTCATCACAAGCCCTATCATGATAGAAACATTAGAATCGAGAGTAACATATCTCCAGAAGCGATGAATCAGTTCAGTAAAATATTCATCACCTAACCAAACATTATTAAATTTGAAAGGGAAAAATAGTTATTCTTTTCCAAGTCGAGGTGCAATGCAATCGGTAGATGATCTAATACCATAAAATCAATCGACCATGATCGAAAACAAAAATCGCTCTCTACCAAGCCTTCTACCAAGAAGAAATGATCCAATCATTTGGAGACCGTCACTTCCCCCACCCTACCATTCTGCGAAGTCATGACAATTTGGTGTGATACCACATCAATGAGGTTCTTATCTTCAAATAATGGTATGAAATAACTAGCTAATGGATCATATTTAGTTGTGCAACCCCAAGTCTCACTATCATCTAATGTGAGATTGAGGTACCCTCCCAAAATCATATAGGAGTGGTTAAGAAGTCAACAACTATCCACACTCTCCCATAATTCCTTACATTGTGCATATGACTCATAGCAATTTAGAATTTTCACCTCCACATCCAACCCGCTCAACTTACCCTCCAAAAGGATGCCACCAGCAATGACAAAAGGCTTCAGATCAGCCAAACAAGGATTCCAAATCACCAAAATTCCCCTAGAAATTGCAATGGCATCAAATGCACAACACTCCCAGCCTGGGAGAATACCCAACAAAATTTCACACGCATTATTGGTGAGGCACATGGTATATTGAAGCGATACCAAATCCAGAAGAGACTATTTGAAAATATTCATGAGTGTCGATTGTTTGCAAGGACCCCCCAACTCCTAGAGATTAAAGGACAAAAAGTGCATTAATCCACAAAGAAGTTAGCATGCTCTTCTCTAAGGGGCCAAAAAACAAAGTTACATGCCAAATGATGAGTTTCCTCTTTAATATGAGTGGAGTGAGGAATATATGTGATCTTCTGAATTCCGCATGAAACCTCCTAGGAAGCATCTTTAGTAATCTTTTTTTTTCTTTTTTCGTATATCGACATCCTGAAAACGTATAGAGTTCCGAGGAAAGACCCCATCCTTCCCAGGATCATTATAGAATATAGATAAAGGGAACTTGGATGTATCCTCATGTTCTTACGAGCATGACACACCACCACTTTCATCCTATTGACTGAAATCCACAAGAATGGAGAAATCCCCCACAATTAAGTCCCATCTACACAACGACCCATTAGAGAAAAAAAACGAAGTGGAAGGGTTCACCACCAGATCCAAAGGATCCCCATCCATCCTCTGCAAAAGACCCTCTGAGTTGGCCTACTTAGACAATAACAACCCTAAATGCATCAAAGAAGGTTTTTGACCATCTTCATGTCCCGCTGGTAAAATCATAGGGGTAGGTTTCACCACCAGTTCTAACAGATCCCCATCCACCTTCTGCATAGAAGCCCCAATATGGACCTGAGGGATACTAATAGATTCTGACACTCTAGATCCCTCAAAATTATTGGTCTTCTCAGGCAAAGATATTCTAGACTGCAACAAATTGGAGGGATTTGGACATTCCTTCCATTCTCCCACAATCTCAACAAACCCAGGACAGTTGACCAAGACCCGAGAACAACCAAGTAATTTTGTAAAACCACCATGAATAATTTCAAGTTCCACAAAAGAAAGATAGTTATCTGCAAGAGAGGGTAAGGAACCCAACTTACATAAAATCGAAGAAAAAACCTCTTTCTCCTGAGCTACAGAAGGATGCAGAGGTGAACCGCAAGGAGGGATCCCAAGATGTTGTAGACACCCATGATCACAAATAAAATCCATACACCCCAATGGGAGGGAAACCTTTTTCCTACGATTTGTGTGACCTCTAAAGAGTCCCTAAGAGTAGGACATTGGTGCTTCACATGACCAATCTCTCTGCAATTGAAACACCAAAAAGGAATATTTTTGTAGTCTAAACAATGGTAGAAGGTCGAGTCTCCCCACTAAATCACCACATCGGTAGGAAAACCCTCGTTAACATCTATCTCCACCAAGAAGGAGAAAATCCTTTTGTCTACCCTGAAAAGCATATCCTTATCTAAAGGAATCAATCTCTCGATACGTTGAGAAAGGTCCTCAAACACCGGTTGAGACCACAGTTGAAGTGGAAACCTCAACAAAAGGCACCACAAATGATGCAACTTCATTGGTTCTTTCTCAAGGTTAAAATCAGGGTGCCACCAGCGAGCTAAGAAAAAGAGATCCCCCAACTATGAGCCATGACTTGGATAAAACTTTATATGTTGCTTCCATCGACAAGAAGTGAAAGCAGAACCAACCCCTAACTAGCAAGTTTAGCCTAGGAACATGGTTTACCAGCGGTTCCCACATGACTTTGATCCATTCCACAAACTCCGACTTGTTCAAAGTAGTGTACTCTAGTTTGCCAATAAGGGAACGAGAAGCCAAACATGTGACCCTATCCAACTGAATATCCCAACCAATTGTCATATGAATCGGTTCTTCCCAAGCTTTATATTTCATTTGAAATCGTTCGGCTTTCTCCCTAGGTTAGGGTTGGAGGAATAGTATGAACAATGGAGCGTCTACGGGACAATCGGTAAATTCCCAACCATTGTCAAACTTGAGGAGACTTGAATTCCATTATTTCGACTCCCAAACTACAGTTTCCCAAGTCCGAGTGGGAAACTGTAGAATCCGCCATCTCTGATTAGACTGTAACCGCCAAGAAAATCACTTCAGTCTAGTTATTTCTTCATATTTTAATTTTTTTTTGTTCAAACTACGGGAAATCTTTTAAACAACGTTTACGAATAACATGCATAAAATGAATGAAAATACTAAAGAGATATTATATAATTACTAACCCTTATCAATAAATATATATCCAAAATGATTTTATAATCATAATCATGATTTACACACAATAAACTTTTGTTCAGTCATTTTAGATTATATAATATCATTGTTATGAAACCTTAAACATGGAACATTCATGTGTACAAGTTTAATGCTTAATTTTTTTTCTCAAAATGAAAAAAAATTAAACTAACCATTTTTTAAGCTTGACATTTCAATATTGTCAAATAATTATTTATAGTTATGTTTCCTTTAAATACGAACATAGATTTGATATATTGATGATGATGATGATGATGGTTAACGTCCTGTTTTGGTCTATCGGACTTAAAGAAACGAATTAATTAGTTTGTTTTAAAATTGTATTCCTATGCTCAAAGAGCTTGGAGAGAAGCGTCACGAGCTCATTATAATTTTGACATGTTAAAAGGCTAGGAAGGTTGGTATCGCAACAAATATTATGAAACTGAGATCTAATGTGGGTGTATGCAGGGCACTCTAAGAGGAAGTGATTTTCATCTTCAATGTTCCTATTCTCACAGAGATGGAAGATCCTCTCCACCCATGGTGTTTTAGGAACTGTCCAACGACCTGTTTCACTATGGAGCTCATAAGAGTTCATTCTTATCTTGGCTATATTAATTTTTTTCTTTGAAATGGTTAAAACAAAGAGATACGTTTGATCTTCTAGAGTAGGGTTGATGACCTCCTTAAAATATCTTAACTTTCTTTTAGCCTCTTTAAATATTTCTCACACCACACTTTCTCTTTAAACTTGGAAGTAACAATATTTTTAATGTTATTAATGTTTTGCAATGAACATTTTCGTCGATCTCCCAGTGATTTAACCAGGCCCTGGTATCTTTATACCAACCTCGCTTTAGCCTTAGGTGGTTTTGGCTGGAATTAAAAGCTAGCTTAGGAATTCTATGGTCTACCATGTTATTGATTTTGTACTTGTACAGCAGGAGCCTAGTCATAGCTAGGCTCTCGATAGGGGAAAGACCCACTTCTATAAGGAGAATAGGATATGGTGTATTGCTTTTAATTTTGAGGTTATATGTTATAAAACGCTTCTGGATTTGCTCAATCTTTCTCCAGGACTATCTAGAGATGCTACAACCCCAAACCTCACATCCATACAAGATAACATGAGAGACTAAAGTTTCAAAGAGGAGCTTTTTTTTATTCCACATCACAAGGTTTGTTGCTTTACAATTATTTTCAAGACCAAAATAAGCTTTCCACCCTCCATTAATCATTTTCTCAATGCTATAGTTTCAGTTGAGCTTGCGATGAATATCAATTCCTAGGTATTTGTAAGAAGACAACTCATCCAAGTTGCTATTGTCATACACAAAATTAGCGCAAGTGTCCTTCTTGGATTTGATAATCATAACTTTTGCTTTGTCAGTGTTGACAGGCATACCCATGGTAGAGCAAAAATCCTTAAGAATTCATAGTTGCTTATCAAGATTAGATGGACACCTTGCCAGAAGAACAATATCGTCTGCATAGAGAAGAAGGATGATGACTATTCCAGCTAAGAACATGCCAACACAGCCTGCTTCTTCTAAACAACCTTCTAGCTTATCAATGTAAATGCCAAATAGGGTAGGGGAGAGGGGGAAACCTTGTTTAACTCTGATATTACACTTAATATCTTTTGACCACCCCTTGCTACTCTTAAACTTGGCAATTACATTCTCGTATAACCTTATTGCGGCATCTTTCAACTCGAAAGGAACCTTTAGCTCTTCTAATCTATTCCATAGGTTATGTCTAGGTATTGTATCGAAAGTCTTTCTAAAGTCCACAAAGCAACATAAGAGATTGGATTTATCATTACGACACTTCTCCACAATGATCCTACGGGTAACGAGGTGGTCCGTTGTTGAGTGTTGCCTTCTAAAACCTGCTTGGCCTTTGGCCTGCTTACCTTCACTTTCAAGCCATATGTTGATCTTCTTTTCCAAAATAATACCATATAACTTGGCTAAGAGGGGGCTAATCATAATTGTCCGATAATTAGAGGGGTTATTTGTACCGCCACTTTTAAAAATAAGTTTGGTAAGTATTTTTAATTGCATTCATAGGAAGTGTTTTATAATTCATTATGGAGGAGATGTCATTTATGAACTTACCTCATAACAACAAAAACATATACTAGTTTAATTTTAAAATTTAACATAAAATTTATATAAATTTAAAACTAGCTTAAATCCATCTTAAATCGAGTTCTATCAAACACTAATAAGGATCATCAAATTTATTGAAGTGTAAATTTTTTCTTAGATCTTAAAAATTAAACTATAAAAAAAAACTTTACATAATATATATTAACTTAATTTTAAATGTTAACATACAATTTATATAAATATAAGACTACCTTATATCCATCTTAAATCCAATTCTATCAAGTACTAATAAAATTAAGTTTTATAGACCTCAAAAATCTTAGTCCTTTTAAATATTTAATAAATAAATATTTAAAATAAATTTATATGAAATATATGATAAATAAAATTACATTGTAATTAAAAAATATAAATGTCAATACTATTTTTTTTTACATGGTTAATCTTCATGCTTATATCAATGAATGGACCTCGACAATTTAGAAACTCTTGAAGAGAGTGAAATACAATAGAAAGTTTGTTTATGAAATACTTTGTTTTGTGAATATGTTTCAGTTTTTTGGGTTTTCTTGTATAAAACATTTAACTCAATTATATGAGGATAGATTTATTTTATACATTTAATTCAAGAATATAAAGAGATGTTTATTTTATATATCTTCATGCTTATATCAATGAATGGACCTCGACAATTTAGAAACTCTTGAAGAGAGTGAAATACAATTGAAAGTTTGTTTATGAAATACTTTGTTTTGTGAATATGTTTCAGTTTTTTTGGGGTTTTCTTGTTTTGTGAATATGTTTCAGTTTTTTGGGTTTTTTTTATAAAACATTTAACTCAAATAATTGAGGATAGATTTATTTTATACATTTAATTCAAGAATATAAAGAGATATTTATTTTATATATATTAAAACTTATTAACATAAAGTATAGTTATACAATGGGATAAATATATATAAACTAAGTTGAAATAAAAAATACTATAATTATATATAAACCAGAGATTAAAAAAAATTATGTATTGGATGTATGGATATTTTGTAAGTTCATAAAATTAATAAATAAGTGTATACTGATCTTATAATCTTATTATTAGGTGGATTTTTTTTAGGAGATTATCTAAATCTTTAACAATTTTGGTTTACAAAAGACTCTCAAACTACTTTTATTCTTTCAGAGTGAAAAAGAATTTAACTTTATATTAAAAAGTTGAAATTGGCCCATATATAATAACTTTTACAAAATAATCCATCATATATAAACCACAAAACCACATAGGTTACGGAGTAACTTCACTCTACAGAATAGTTACAAGATCCAAAACAACAAGCTCAGTACTGCTGCATACTTAGTGACTGAGTGACAAAACTCAAGCCGAAAAAACTCCAAACCTATAACTACAAAGAAACTAAAACCACAGTCCCTTATTAAATAGTCATAGAACCACTAAAAACAAATCATGCCAAAGCTTATAGTTAATGAGTCCATCTCTCTAATCTCAATCTTAAATAACCTGTCTGCTACATAGTTCAGTTCTGCTAAAAAAAATATATATAGCATGCTGCAGAGTATTAAATGCTGCAGCAGCTGCTTTATAGGCCATTGGATCTCCAAAGATCCAATGGCCTATAAAGCAGCTGCTGCAGCATTTAATACTCTGCAGCATGCTATATATATTTTTTAGCTATTTAAGTGAATGCCAACATGTGCACTTTTGACTTCCACTATATATATATAGACTGGAGATTAAAATAAATATATACTGGCCTTTTTGAGTCTGAGTACTGGTTAAAGCTCATCCAGAGATTCTTCGTACTGGTTGCACTGGAAGCTCATCCAGATCCCGCGACCATCCATCATCAAAGTTGAGAGCATAGCCTAAAGCATCATATTTGAATCTCTGGTATGGATTCGTAGGAATCAATTTTCTGAACTCGGCTCTCAGCTTCGAGAGCAGATGCCTCCAACTGATTTTACCACATCCCATAACCATGTTTTCGGTATCCGTAGGAATAATATTTCTGCACAGGAGGCCCTTCTTGGCTCTGAACCAAAACCGCCACCATTGCCACAGCTGCTTGGAGCAGGAATTCAGAGATGGACCTGGACCTGCATTCAACAATGGACGTTCTTCTTCATTGTTACAGACAACAAGCAAGCGAGGCATTATTTTATCCTCTTGAAACTAACTCACAACACGATGGGTATGGGATCTGTCCACCGCAATTTTGCATTCGCTTTGTTGTAACCGATCTCTCATATGACAGCACGGAATGATGTTGCCATTAAAGCTCTGCACAGAACAACCTGTTGCCCTAGAAAAACACCGAGAAGCCAGCTGAGGTTTCGGGCATTCTGACGAAGGTGGGAGGTGACAGGGCTTTCATATATAGTAATAAAATATTAACATGATTATATATATATTTATTTTAATTAATTTATATTTATGTGTATAGGTATATAGATATTATTTTATATCTTGGATTTGTTTGATTGAATTAACAAGATTAATCTAAATGTAACAAGTGTATACCAGGGATTTATTTTATGGTTTTTTTTATCTTGTTTTGTCATGCTTAAATGCATTTTGATTAAGATTTAAATAAGCTTTAGTTAAAGGATGGTTAAAAAAACTAGTAACAATTTGTCTTTGTAATCTGTTTTTGTTTGTTAAATAATATTTGTTTTGTATTTATATAAATTTTAACAATTTGGTATGAATAATGAATATAAGATTATATATTTTAATCTTTATTTAATACTTCATTATCTTTACAAAACTAAATGGTTGATTGTACCTATTGACATCCATCTACCACTTTACTTGTAGCTATGCTAATTTTAAAATCATTTATAAAAAATGCATTAACTTCAACTCAAAATTAATATATAAAAACTTTAAAATTGTAAACATTTGAATTATGAGAATCAACTTTTTACCATGCCATTCATCAAGTTGAACAACCCATTTTGAATAAAGACAAAGGTCTACCATGCCATTCATCAAATTTAAGAAGAAAGTCCTAATAAAAGGAGGAGGTCTCACATAGACGGCCTAGCCAAGAAGTCAATGAAGCGTTATCAGTGCTACCATGGTTTATTAACAAAGGTTTCAAATCAAAGGGCTTAGCTAGGAAACTACTCGAGTAAGCATTATCTGGTGGAAGTTGAAAAGAATTTAAAATTGAGTGTTTATTAACCAATATCTCACATCAAAGGGCCTAGCTAAAAACTAGAGTAAGCATTATCTGGTGCATCTCACGAGGTGAAAAGAATTAAATTTAAAATTGAGTGTTTATTAACCAATATCTCACATCAAACGGCCTAGCTAAAAACTAGAGTAAGCATTATCTGGTGCATTTCACGAGGTGAAAAGAATTAAAAAATTAGTGTTTGTGGAGGAAAATAATTTTTAAAAATACGGTATTTTATTAATAATTTTGATATATATATTTTTAAAGTTCTGTTTTGATTAGTATATATTTCATCTTATGTCATTATAAGCTATTTGTATATAAATAATTAACTTTGAAAATATTTGTGTGATACTTGTTTTCTAAGAGTCAATTTTAACTTGATGGATGTATTTATAAGTATACTTTGATTTTTTTTATATATTAAATGTTAGTATTTTTTAATGAAAATAATAATAATAAATTTGAAAATATAAAAAAAAATTAAGTACAAAATTGAATATGGTAATTGTTTAGAATTATTAAAATAAATTTCATTTACCTTAATTAATCTAATATAATCTCATTAATAATTTTGGCATGTAATTTTCATACTATATAATTTTTAGTATAATTTTATATTTAAAGTTATGGCATTGTAAGTTATTTGCATATGAATAATTAATTACATACAATCTATTGAAAGTATAAAATTAAATATCTTAATCATTTAAAATTATTAAAATAAATTTCAATTATCTTAATTAATCTAACATAATTCACATTCATTTGTATATTTATAGATCCAAGTTGAAAGCAAATTTAGTTTGGAGAATTCAACTATATTTTATTTAGGGAGTTGAGAAGTGGCTCAAAGAAATATTAGGCTTAATGAACATAATAAATTTACAATGAACTTATGGTTGATAGCTCTATATATTAGATTAAAATCTTTAGTATACTATGTTGATGAAGGTGAGAATAGAAAAAAAATATCCATAGGTGTTTTTCCTCTTAAAAGTTTAATTCCATTGTAATCATGGAGGTTTTTCTCTTAAAAGTTTTACCACGTGAATAGTATAGCATATCAAATTCACACCTAAGTACTCACATATGCTTACCCATTGAAGGTACAATGTGTAGTACAATACTATGATAACTTCATGTGTGACATGCTAATGATGATACAATACCTCCCAAGCACTACATTGATGTGATGAAGCACCTTCCTAGAGTTCCTCTCCTCTTAGCACTAGATGAGGGACCTCTTTTGGATGTCTAACACTTAGCCTATGTACAGCATGAGTGGGCCTAATGGTTAAGAGCATGTGTTTCTTCTTAGGAGGTCACAAGTTCAAATCCAAAGGGGGGTAGTGTATGTACACCTCTGTAGACTTTAGCAGTTAAATCATTGCGCAAAGGGGGGTCCCTTGTCCCACAAATAAGGGGGTCTCATACACCAAATTGGTGTCTCCCTTAGCAGTGACCTTAAAAATAGATTATTATTGTTGTTGTTGTTATTATTACTTAGATGGGGCTCTTGGATGTCGTATTTCCTTTTGTCTCTCATACTTAGCTACCAATTTGGTTCACTTTGACCCTTGGTGCCCAAGTTGGGTATTTCCTAATTTTATGGATTTGGTTAGATACATAACCCCCAAATTAGATTTAGATCCATATATCACTTGGGATGACCCATTTAGGATCCATATCAACCCAAATCCATTTGGAATTGTTATTTATGAAATCAAAGAGACTCAATATCCTTTAAACCTACTTGATCTATTGGCAAAAAGTGTATTGTAGTTTCTTAAGAGTGCACCACGTCTATGATCGGTGTCCCGCATAATAAATAATTTTTTTGGGCCCAAAAATTCATGTTGTCATCTTATCAAACCTACAAAAATGAGTCAATGTGTATGGTATGATTTTTTTGTATGACTCGAGCCCTCTAAAATCTAACCTAATTTGCGCTTATGTCTTTAGACCTCTCCCTTGCCTATTTATACCATTAAATTCCACTTTGTAATCTCTTTTATATTTTTGTACTTTGAAACCTTATCTTGCAAGAACTTACTTGAACTTGTGACCTAGCTCTCTTTCATATTTTCCATTCTCTCGAACTACTTACACCTACCACCTTCAACACCTCTATTTGGACCTCTTGTGACTAGCTTAGCTCTAATAATGTAGCCTTGTTGATTCAACCTAGGGCATCTTCCTTGACCTAGTTCTATCCATAAAATTTCAACCCTACAACCTTAAGGGATTTTCCTCATAGCTAGAGTAAGGGATGTATCATCCACTCTAAGAGAACTTGGATGTCTCTACTCATATTTGTCATATTATTTATCTTTTATAGTAGTAGCTCTAAGTTTTATTTACATGCATAAGTATATATATTTGTATGGGAGATAAGGTACAAGTCTTATCTTCCAAGAAATTGGAGTTGCGTGTGTAGGACCTTCTAGAACATGAATCACTCTTGGAGGCATGTCATAATGTTTATCCTATTCAATCCAAGTAGCTTTAACACATACAACAATAAATTATAAATGAGTACCTTCCCTTCTTCTCTTTGTTATTTTCATCATTAGGGTTTCTAACATACTAAAGAAATTGTTGGTAAATTAACCCTAGTTAGTTAGTTTATTTTGTTATCTAATTTTCTAGTAAAACCTAATTTTAGTCAAGTGCCCTAATAACATACAACAATAATTTAACATGATAAAATTATAATCTCTAAATATCCTAGGGTGCTTGCTTTTTCTTTTCATTTCCCCTTCTCTCACCTTGATTTTCCCCCAAACTAAGTAGTGACCTTACTCTTCTCTTTCACCTCCATAGTACAATGTGGGTGGGTAGGGGGGAGTTGTCTATCCTTAACTTCACATGGTATGTCATAGAATGAGTCCATCCATATGCAAAAAAAATGGACAGTCCACTATACAGATCATGTCAACCCTTCCCTCCTTTGAGTGATGGCTCTCTCCTAGATTCTATCATATCTCATTCATCTTATTCCTTAGGCTATGGATTCATCTTCTTGAAATTCTTCCATATATATTTAATGTCACTATGTGCATATTGGGGTCAACCAAATCTATCCTCAAAACACATCTAACCTTCTCATGTTACTCAAATGAGTATTCATAGCATGTGTATCAGTAATGATGTTAGTAGCCATGCACTCATTTATATCCATACTTGTAACATATGAGGTCCAACCCATTTCTGTGTGATCCAAGTCAACCATGGACGATTCACACTAATTCCTCCCAATGTAACACCTTTTGTTGCTCCTAATCAAACTTATATTAGAATTTATCTCTCTCCTCTTAGCCAAGTAAAAATACAACCTAACACCTCATCATTGTAAGATGTGTGACAAATTCATGATTTTCATGCATCAACTCAAAGGTCAAATCCTTTAAAGAGTTTGTAGTGCATAAAGACTCTCTTCGGATAGTACACTTTCATCCTCAATAGGTGTTAACACCCAAAAATGGTTAACTACCTCATCTACCCCATTTCATGGCTCATTTGTCCATTTGCCTACCATATTTCCCTGAAAATCCCACTAAAAAGACTCCAAAAGGCCTAAAATGCCTCCAAAAGGCCATAAAACCATC
>LPNX010065057.1:328430-421849 GCA_001517045.1 Pseudotsuga menziesii | reverse complement strand
ACAGCAGAGAGAACACTTATGCGGGAGCCTTCAAAAAGCGGTTCGTCTGCCTTCTCAAGTGTAGGTAAATCATGAAGATCTTCAAAGTCATCAATTGGTCGTGCATGAGGTTGATCATCGTCCATTCTAACATTAAATGCATCATTGATTAATGCATTTGCACCATCATCCTCAATTATGTTATCATCATGATCATCGTCTAATTCCATGTCATCATTAACTTGATCATGATCAGTATTCGCAGGACCTGCATATTGACGTTCCTCCTGCACTAGTTGTTCCTGCGTAATTACCACATTCTCCATGTTTGGAACAGCCCTAGGAGGCCCTTGCTTTATAATTACAATTAAAACATCAAACAACAAACGTTAGTCATGTCAATTAAGTAGCCAAAATAAAAATGATACAATATACAATTACAAAAACTCTCAATATAAAGACCGAATTATATATAATCATGAATTATATTGACTTACCAATGGATGATATTCATGCCCCCCCTCAACATGTCCATGTTCTCTACAATGTCTTTTAGCTGTTTTGATCGGTAACCTTCTCGTATTAAAGCCCCTACATTGACTGCAAGGACAATAACATTTTCCATCACCCCTTCTTTCCACTCCCTCCCACAACCTAGCAAGCAATTGTCGATTTTGTTCTGCCGGATCTTGATGACCTGTAACATCATTGTTACGTGGCATTTTATTACTCAAACCCTAAGAACAAAGTACGAGCAAACCCAAGTATATGATGAGTCTTCTTTTCCACAAGGGTTAGAACCAAATCCAAAGAGCAAGCTGACCAAAATCCAAGACCAAGTGGGAAGATCCCCACAAAAGAGCAAGGCCAAAATCCAAGACCAAGTGGGAAGATCCCCACAAAAGAGCAACTCCAAAAAAAAACCCTTAGGAATTTCGCACTTCTTGTCCAAGAGATAAGTGCGAGACTCAGTGTGTGAGATAATGAACCTAGCCGTACATCTATTTATATGAAAAATGAACCTAGGCTTTCCATTTTAATGTGTGTGGGATAATGTCTTAAGCGTCGCTTTCCATTTTAAATAATTAACCAATTACGACAAATTATTAAATGATTGAGCAATTTAAGCGCCGTCGCTTAAGCGACGCTTAAGACATTATTAAATGAATGAGAAATTTAAGCGCCGTCGCTTAAGCGATGCTTAGGAGGATATCCGTTGCTTAAGCGATGCTTGCAAGCCTAGCCGTCACTTAAGCGACGCTTATCCCCACCATTTCAAAAAAAAAAATTTATCTTTCTGATTTTTGGCACGGTTAAAAGAAAAAATCCACGCGCCGTCGGAAAAAACCGTCAGATTTTGGATTGAAATGTAGTAGTGTAACAAGTTGTAATGACCAAGTTACTGCAGCATTCCTCTCAGAACAACTTCCTTACTATTTTTCCCTTTTTCCCCAAATGAATTTCCTGAATAGCATTCCACCTGAATGGTCCTTCTCTGGAAAATAACTAAGCAACCTCAGCTCTATTCATTGGGTACTTTTAAAAGATTGCCTAGGTATTTTTGGGTTAGTTGTCATTTATTGAGCCACCTGCTATGATCCCACTTTCTTGGGGGATCATGACCCCAATTATAGGGAAGTTGCCACCTGCAACTTAGGAAGTGTTTGAGGATGCTGCCACTTGTCTTTTGCCCTCCACCTAGTTCCATCCACCAGTTTGACCAGTAACCTCTTATTAACAGCTCTCCCATGCTGTTGTCTCCACATTTTATTTATTAATAATAAAATATTCAGAATTACATTCCACTTATTTTGACTCTGTTGAGTCATCAGTTCCTACTTAGCATTAAATTTAACATAATGTATTAGGAAATATAATTAAAACAATTAACCTTATTTTACAAAATTGGGGTATGTGACATACACACCCCCTTAAAATGTAACATCGTCCTCGATGTTACTTATTCTTCATTCTCTGCAACCTCCTAGAATAGATTCGAGTATGCCTCCCGTATCTTACTTTCCAGTTCCCAGGTAGCCTCTTCAGGACTAAGGTGCTTCCATTGCACCTTCACTTGTCCAATGGTGCGATTCCGCAGACTAATTTCCCTCTTCTCGAGGATACAGTCCGGTTCCACTAGAATTTCTCCTTCTGGTTCCACCTGTACAACATTCCAATCAACCACATGAGTAGCATCATGAACATACTTTTTCAAAACAGAGATATGGAAAACATTATGCACTTTCAAATTAGGTGGTAACGCTAGCTAATATGCAACTTGACCAATTCTAGATAAAATTTCAAATGGACCACAGTAGCATGGTGCTAGCTTTGCACAACTCCCTAGTCTTAGAGAGATTTTCTTCAGCCTTACCTTTATAAACACGTGCTCACCTACCTGGAACTCTTTGGGAGTTATTTTTAAGTCTGCTTGGCTCTTTTGCCGATCCTGGGCTACCTTCAAATTTTCCTGCACTTGCTTCACAATCTCTTCCATTTTCTTTTAATAATTCTGGTCCTGACACTAATCTATCTACTAGATTATTCCAGGAGATAGGAGTGTTTCATTTACACCCATACAAAATTTCAAATGGACTAAACTTAGTTGATGACTGATAGTTGTTACTATATGCAAACTCTGCTAAATGCAAGTAGTCTTCCCACTTACCTGGATGATCTTTAACATACATCCTTAACAAATCCTCCAGCACCTGATTCACTCTTTCAGTCTGTCCATCTATCTGAGGATGGAAGGAGGTGCTGAAATTCAGTGTTGTGTTTAATCCCTTAAACAAGGATTTCCAGAAATTCCCTGTGAATTTAGGATCTCTGTCTAAAATGATAACCTTCGGTACTCCATGTAACCGAAAAATTTGCTTTAAGAATATGTCAGCTATGTTGGCAGCCTTGTAAGTAGTTTTAACAGGAATGAAATGTGCTGCTTTGCTTAATTTATCTACCACCACCATAATTGAGTCATTCTGATTCCGATTTCTAGGAAATCCAGTAATAAAATCTAAGATTATTACTTCCCATTTCCAACTAGGAATAGGCAAAGGTTGCAGTAAACTAGCTAGATGTTGGTGTTCAGTTTTCACTTGTTGACAGTCCAAACATATAGCTATGTATTCAGCTACTTCAGATTTCATATTAGGCCAAAAATATTCTTTTCTTAGCATGGTTACAGTCTTTTGGTAACCTAGATGTCCTGAGTAAGGTGTTTTATGAATTTCGTCCAGAATCAGCAATTTAACCTTAGGCACATTAGGCACATACAATTTATCCTTAAATAATAAAAATCCATCTTCATTTAGAGTATAACCTTTTATTAATCTTTTTGTAGGTTTCTCTTTAGCTGTAACTTGTATTTTTTGATAAATTTCATCCTGTTTTACCCCTTCTGTAAGCTGTTCATTTAAATCAGAAGCATAAGTGCTTATTGCTGCTGTAAAGTTCAGCTTTGCGTTCCTGCTTAAAGCATCAGCCACCTTATTTTCTTTACCCTTTATGTGTTGGATTTCAAAATCATATTCACTCAAGAAGGCTAACCACCTTGCTTGTCTTGCATTTAAGTTGGGCTGATCTAAAAGGTATTTCAGGCCTTTATTATCAGTCATTAAAATAAATTTTCTTCCTATTAAATGATGTCACCACATTTTTAAGGCATGTATAATAGCCGCAAGTTCTAGATCATAAGTCGCGTAATTCTTTTCGTGGATTTTTAACTTCCTGGACTCATAGGCAATGACATGCCCATCTTGAGTCAGCACACCGCCTAAACCGTCATTACAAGCATCTGTGCATACCACAAAATCCTTATTAGGATCTGTTATTCTTAGAATAGGCGCACTTGTTAATAAGGTTTTTAATTTCTTAAAACTTTCTTCACACTTTAAGTTCCAATCGAATTTCTTGCCTTTCTTTTGTAAGGAAGTGATTGAATTAGCTATTTTTGAAAAACCTTCAATAAATCTCTGGTAATATCCGGTAATTCCCATGAATGACCTAACATCTGTTACGTCTTTTGGAACTGGCCAATCTTTGATTGCCCGAATCTTTTCAGGATCGACTGAAATCCCTTCCTTAGTCACTACGTAACCTAAGTACTAGATTTCATCCTTAAAGAAATCACACTTACTAAACTTCGCGAAGAGCTGTTGCTCTCGCAACTCTTGTAAAACTATCCTTAGGTGTTCTTTATGTTCTGCTTCAGTTTTAGAGTAAATTAAGATGTCATCGATAAATACGACAACAAATTTATCTAAATATTTATGCATTATATTATTCATTAAGCAAATAAAGACATCTGGGGCATTAGTAAGCCCAAATGGCATTACGACAAACTCGTAGTGTCCATACCTTGTTATGAAGGTTGTCTTAAAGATATCCTCATCTTTAATTCTTACCTGATGATATCCTGATCTCAGGTCTATTTTTTAGAACACCGTAGCTCCACGTAGCTGATCAAACAGATCATCTATGCGAGGCAACGGATATCTATTTTTAATAGTCATCTTGTTTAGTTGACGGTAGTCTATGCATAGTCGCATAGTTCTGTCTTTCTTTTTGACAAAGATGACTGGTGCTCCCCAAGGGGACACACTAGGTCGAATGTATTTCTTATCTATTAACTCTTTTAACTGTGATTTTAATTCATTAAGTTCTAAAATATTCATACGATATGGGGATTTTGAGCTAGGTAACGCACCTGGCACCAGCTCAATAGTGAAATCCAGTTCCCTCCTGGGAGGTAATCCTGGAATTTCTTCTGGGAATACGTCAGTAAATTCATTTAAAACAGGAATATCTTCTATTTTTAACTTATCTGTTTCAGATTTACTTGCCTCATCTGTAATAGTTACAGCATAGGTTTTGCACCCTTTCCTGACTGCTCTTTTAAGTTGTAAAGCAGAAATCTTCCTGATTACAGTTTTCCTAGGAATACCCTTCACCTTTACTGGTTGTTCATTATTATTTACGCACGTAAAGGTTTTATCATAACAATCTAAAACTACCTTATGCTGCTCTAACCAATCCATACCAATCAGTAAATCATACGAGCCAAGTGGCAAAACATTAAGCTTAACTATAGTTTTAAAATCATCCATAAGTAAAGCACATTCTTTCACATAACAGGTTACTTTCCTTTTTGCCCCAGTGGCTAATTGAACTAACCAGGAATTATCAAACTTATCAACAGACAATTTACATTTTTCCACTATCTGAGGTGCAATTTAACTAAGACTAGCTCCTGGAACAATTAAGATGGTTACAGGGGTTTGGTTAACCATACCTTCCACTTCCACCATGGAAGTATGATAGTCAGCTTGGTGGTTCTCCAATGCTGCATTTATTCCGGGCATAGTCCTGGCAAGTTCTCCAACAGTCATTTCCTCCTGCATAGTGTGAATATTGCTGACTGACTTTTTTCGGTTTGGGCAGACTGAGGCATAGTGCGGGCCATTACATTCCCAGCACTTAACAGGCTCCTTTCATTCAAAACTTTTAGTGAAATTCCCATGATTGTTTGCAGCTTCCTTGCCCTTAAATTTATTGGAATTATTGGAAGCACCATTTTTATTTCCCTGGAAATTCTTACTATTAGAATAATTTATGTTCTTATTATTCTTGAAATTCTTCTAGCGTACAAATTCTTTCTTTTTAAACTCAGGCTGATTGTTGTTCTTTTTATCCTTCCAGTTGGCTATACCTTCTTTCTTCTTGTTCTGCTCAAAACAGAAATTTTCCTTCCTCATGGCTTCTTCCAGAGTCTTCGGGTTATCATACTCAATTCTTTCCTTGATGTGGTATGGTGGACAACTGAGAAACCGCTGCACTTTAGGTTTCTCGTCTACTAAGTAAGGTACATTCCTTAGCAGGCTTAAGAATTTATTGTTTAAATCCTTCATAGTCATGGAACCTAACTTCAATTCGTAAAATTCTTTAGCTCTTTCTTCATAATATTGTTCGGACAGAAATTTCTTCTTGAAGTACATTTTAAAGGTACTCCAATTAACTTCTTTTTCCTTGATACCCTTGACTCTTTTCAGATCTTGCCACCATATGTCTGCTTTTCCAGAGAGATTATAGATTACCATTCTTGCCTTCAGCTGACTTGAATAGTTGTATATCTGAAAATACTTCCTCATCCCGGATAACCAGGACTCTGCTTCTTCCCCTTTTTCAGTATCTCCATTAAAGTTGGGGGCTTTATTTTTTTGAACTCTCCTGAGATCTCCTCATATGGTCTGTACTTCTTCTTTCTGTCATACAACTTAGCCTCACTACTGTCACTAGTAATGTGGTAGCTTTGTTGTTCTCTGAACCCTTCAGATGATGAACTGTTTTCAGCTTTTTCCAGTTTCATCTTTTTAGATCCTTTCTGATGGCTAACTTCCTCAAATTCAGATCGTTTGCTCCTCCCTTCAGTCTGGAACTTTTCCATCAAAATTTGGTTCAAATCTTCCTGAGTCTTCAAAATCCTCTCATTGTCCTTCTTGACTGATTCCATTTCAGTCTTCAAATCCTTTATAGTCTGCATCACCTCTGAGGAGTGAGTAGTTACCTATTTTAACATAGGTTCTCTGGACAATTGTCTTGTCTCAGTGTTTGGAGACTCCTCCTGAGCATATTCTCCTAGCTTCTCCATACCTGCTTGTTAGATTCAAAAAAAGAAATTTTCTGTTCTTTACATAAAATAGAATATAGGTTAGTACATTATTTTACTGTTCTATGGAAACTAGTTGGGCCGCATCAAGGCCTAGTATTTGAACCATGCTCTGATACCACATGTCAAAACCCCCAAATTTTTAAATGCATATCATTAACATAAATGTAGTTAACTAATCATTTAATTAGTTATAAATTACCACATTCCTTAACTGAAATTATCTCTTGGTTATGTTTAGCAGTAGAACAGTTCTTTTCAGTTTACTGACTTTGTTTTCTTTTCGTCCACAAGGTGAGACTATCCTGCAAAACTGGGCTTACTTAGCTTTCGAGCTAATGCAGAAAGTTTCCTATTCTTACAGACTACAGGTAAGAGGTTTTGGTGCTGCTGGTTGCAATTCTAAAGTATTCAATATAAGTTCGCCGCAAAAGAAGAGCTCAGTAAGAAAATAAAAGCTAAACAATTTGCAATGCTTTTTGAGGTACATTTAATAACTGGCCTTCTTCCTAGTAGTAATAATTTATGGTTCTTGATGATTACGGAACTATTTCGTATTATAGTTGTAATGTATATAAATGTTATACTAATTCTTTATAGCAGAGTATGAGCAAATGAGCTACACAATCCATAGTATGATTTCATTTGTATGCTATTTCGTTACACATTAAAAGTAAACTGATAATGAGTTTATGTATTAATGTCTCCAATTTCGAACCAAAAGTTTAAAAGAGTTTACTGTTGATTTTTACGAAAACTATATTGATGTTGATGCATAGAGTTTTTCGTTCACTCCTCAACTGTTTTCAAGCATAACTGAAGCTTCTCTTTAATAATATAAATATATTTTACTGAACAGGTTTTATCCTATCCCCTTTATGTTTACAATGGGACAAGCCCTTAAGGGACTATATTTTGTAAAAGAATGCATCTCTAAATTTGTTATATAGCCTATCTATTTTATCCTAGTAAAACTTCTAGATAAGAGAAAATTGTGGCTTACCTTGGCAAGTCATCAATTAAAGTGAAGGTTATTACCTTTAGCATAAACTGTCTCTCCATAAGAGTCACAACTTTCTTCTTGTATCTTTCACCAAAAGTTACTATTTTAACCAATGGAAAAGCCATGAAGGTTATTAAGAACAATAGGACCAACGTCATAGTCTTTCTTTACTTTATTATCCTCCTTTATGATCCTTTACAATATAATTTTATGTTAAGCCAAAGGTTGTTTAAACTTAATAATTCAAAAAGCACATGACAAGGTATAAGATAGGATTAAGAGGCTCCAGACTTGATCAAGTTCAAGATCAAATTATAACCTAGTCTTTATTTTATGGTTTTATAATCTTTATAGAGGAATCGTCTCTTTTCCAAACATTGATAAGCTATAGGGAAAATTAACCTTCTTAGCAAGAGAAGTTATAATAATAATCCTACCATAATAATCAAGGGTATAATCTTGTTGAGTTATATACTTGTATAAATATTATTATCACTTAAACATAGGTATTATATTTTCCTTCCACAACAATTTCACAAAACTTATTTTATTTAAGACTGTAATTCCTGAATGACAAAATAGTCATTCACTTGGATGATGAGGTCATGAACAAGACCATGACATTACAAGTTTATGGACTAACTCTAAAGAACACTCTTATAAACCTTTCATTCACATATTCCAAGCTTGTATATAAGGTTATGTCATGTAATTATCACCCTTGATAGAGTATAATTTCTTATCAATGGTTTAATATTTGAAAATAACATGTTAATAAGTTATAAGTCGTAGTACTAAATATGCCTAAGATGAACATAGAATTATAACATGATTTGCAAACATATATATGATGGTATATCATAATGTATTCAATGAATTGTTTAACCTTTACGCCGTTGATGAGCTATAATGCAGGGTTTATATATATTAACGATTTGTTATCAATATGCAATCATAGGTTGACCTCGGCTGATGACTATAGTAGAACCTTCGAACTTTGCCAAATGATTAAAGAAGTCGTTTCTCATGCTTGCTCCTGGACAACTATGGGAATTTACCCACCGTGTGCAAATTATTTAAGGTGAGACGTGGCATAGTTTCAACCAAGCGTCGTGAGGTTAAAAGGGCCACCTCTAACCCTAACTCGTCATTCTTTTCCTGGTCTCCTGCTCCATCGCTCTCGGCTCCGGTCGTTTGACTGTGAAACCTCCCTTTGCTTGTCACTGTGACTAATGCTGTGACTGTCTTGACTTACTCTTCTCTTGTTAGCCTGTTCAGAAGCACAATAATGAAGGCTGTGCCATAGCGTTGTTGTTCGTTGTGAGCCACTTGATCTCCTTTTGGGTTTTTATTTGCCTTAGTAGCTTACCCAAACCCTCGACTGTAACAGCCCCCTTCCCACCTTCTTCAGTTTCCAGAATGTGGGTGGTTCCTCCATTCAGAGAGTCGTGGCTTGAATTGCACAAGGTACTGTGTTTTGTTTTGTATTAAGTAACAGCATGGCTTCAGGGTTTTACCTTGTAAGCTGAGCAATTGTAACCTTCCGCTGTCAGTAGTTGATGAAGTATTGTACCGCCGTTCCCTTTACAGCTGAAGACATACCTCCTTCTCGTTCTGGTTACGGCGTTACTGGTTATCAGTGATTATCTTTCTATTATGTTTGAGGTAAGAATATTGTTCGTGTTCTTATTATTTACAGCACATTTCTTGGTTTATATAACTCTATGCATTTAATAAATCATATCTAACAGTAGGATGTATGATGAATTTGCAGACCCGACTTGTCTCTCTTCTCTTTCTGCGTAGCGAGTACGAGGGTACGACGACATGAAGGCAACGGTAAGCCCTGGACTTTCCATGGATGTCCCACTTTGTGCAGACCCTTATAAGATGTTAAGGGTTGGTCGTTGCGGCCTGAAAGACCCTCATGGGTTCTGGTTGTTTTGGTTGTTTGTTTCGCCATTCTTCATAGTTTTGTTAAGACCCTCGCTTACTGCAAGGCTCTCCGGCTTCGGCCGTGAGTGTACATTTGTTTTGTATAAAAAATAATGTGTTTAAAGTAAAAGAATAGGCTGTAAATCCTTCCTATGTAAATTTTCAGTACGGCCGTGAGTTATTATTACTGAACTGGATTTTACAGTTATTACTTTTGCATATTCTGGATGAATAGGTTTTTTACCCTAATTTTTGACAGTACAGAAAATATCTTCCCCCTTTTTTATTACTGTTCAGTGGTTCTGCGTTTTTGCAATGTGAGGGTTACTAGTTATATTTTATAATATAAGTTAAGCTCGATAAATGAGCATTCTGCCATTCTGTTATTTAATTCCTCCTCAAGTATGCATTTGATTTTTATTGTTAATGATATCATTAGGGTTTCTATACCTGGTTTATAAATTAACTTACATGTTAATAAGAATGGTAAGTATTGATATATAGTTTATACCCTTCAATGATATAGGGTTTTTATATTTTTACTTTATTTTAATAATGTTCTTAAGTACTGTTTATTTACCTTGGAGTACAGAAAGTATAATTAGTTCTGGATTGTACTTAAAGTAACAAGACCACTACTTTATAATAATATTATTATAATGCATAAAATAAAAAGTATATTATTACTAATAAAATAACTATATTATCTTTCTTGATAGTACTAATGCCTCTATGTTAATATCCTTAGTTTAATTTATGAGCACATCGAAGAATAGCACTTTATTGTTTAATTCCTGTGTAATTTATGCTAATACTATCTATTTTCTTTTTGTATTTAGTTTATCTTATTAGTTAAGATATTTATTTATATACAAAGAATTTAATTAACTCTATCTAGAGTCTATCGCATAAACATAGATAGTAACATTCATTCACATTTTAAGAAAGATAAGTTAACAGCTCTAGAAACTGTTTGAGCTCAGTCTAAATAAAAAGGAATAAACATAATGAAATAATTACATCACTAAACATACATAAAATCTAGGCCAGATTGGTTCGACAGAAGAATTTAATCATTATTTAACTATTGCTACTTTCAGTTTGTTATTAGACATATACTAGTGAAATTATTCTAATCTGGAAGAAAGAAACTGTATGGTTTAACAGTGGATAAATCTAATCTAACCCTACTCTAGAGCGATTATTATACTCTTCTACTGGTTCCAGAAAAATAATAGAATTACTGAAAGTAAAAATACTGTAAAAGGAAATAGTTTTTCCTATGAGCACATGCTACTGTCAGTAAAACAAATATCTCTTCTGATAATAGATAAAGAAACATTCTACTATTCTACAATCTGACCCTATCATCTTTATTATAATTTTACCCCTGTGCTGGAGTACGGTCTGGTAAACCCAGATGAGGAAAAACACAGTGGGTTCTTATTTTTCATCAAAAGATTCTATTACTGATAAACTAAAAGCATTTACATCACTAAACCAGCTAAATATTCATATCATAAACTAAAAACATAACATTCAACCATTCACAGTTATTAAAACAAAGATAGTTAGGTGACAGAACCTGTTTAAACTTGGACAACAACAGCAATGGGAGGTCGTTCCTCCCTACCAATTCCTGGAGAGCGCTCAAACAACGACTCCTCAGGACCCCCAAGCTTGCTCTAGTCTCTCTGGTTGGAACTAGGTGCAACAATAGTCAAATACCAGTCTTCAAACTCAGTATCAAATCTGAACTTATCAGTAAGTTCTCCCAGCTAACAAGCTATAATGACCAAGTTACTGCAGCATTCCTCTCAGAACAACTTCCTTACTGTTTTTCCCTTTTTCCCCAAATGAATTTCCTAAATAGCATTCCACCTGAATGGTTCTTCTCTGGAAAATAACTGAGCAGCCTCATCTCTATTCATTGGGTACTTTTAAAAGATTGCCTAGGTCTTTTTGGGTTAGTTGTCATTTATTGAGCCACCTGCTATGATCCCACTTTCTTGGGGGATCATGACCCCAATTATAGGGAAGTTGCCACCTGCAACTTAGGAAGTGTTTGAGGATGCTGCCACTTGTCTTTTGCCCTCCACCTAGTTCCATCCACTATTTTTACCAGTAACCTCTTATTAACAGCTCTCCCATGCTGTTGTCTCCACATTTTATTTATTAATAATAAAATATTCAGAATTACATTCCACTTCTTTTGACTCTGCTGAGTCATCAGTTCCTACTTAGCATTAAATTTAACATAATGTCTTAGGAAATATAATTAAAACAATTAACCTTATTTTACAAAATTGGGGTATGTGACATGGAAAATAGATAACATTATATAAAATAACCGAATATACTAATGAAAATACATAAAAAAAAATCTATTTGTCCATCCTAAATTTATTACATTGGCAATATCGATGTATACTATGCCGCCTTGACTCAGGACTACAAACATCTATGGAGAGGGAGGTTCCCCTGAGAGAACCCTACATAAAAAACATACTAAAAATTACCTAACGAAACCAAAAAAGTAGAAAATTATAATTATATGCTAACGAAAAATCCTATAGATGTTAAAATAATTAATAAAAGGTTGGTTAAATTGTTGGATGTACCGCAACCATACTAACCGTGTTTGTATCTACACGATTCAAATTGTAATTAATAAGCAATTCTTCACCAACAGCTATTGATTTAATTGCACATACAAAGACAGGGTTTCCTTCACGCAACTCGAATATGCAATTGGGTTGCTTAAGTGTAGACCCTGGTTGTGTATTGTTTATAAACCCCACAATATTACCAGTTGTTTTTTTCCTTTCGTCCATGTACAATGTTGCTCCTTTATTTTGAGATTTGTCTTTTAGTTGTATATAATTCGTTGACAACCCGTATCTACCCATACTTCGTGTATATTGGACCAAGCACATCCAATCACTGTAGTTGTAAGAGGGTCCAACATACTCCATCAATTATGCAAATCTGTCGTATCCAACCTTTATGGCGTCCATGCAAAACAACCCCAATCCATGCAATGATGATGGTGCAATTCTATATATCCTCTCATTCACAAAAAAACAGTGTTTACTTGAGGAAGATCCCTAGGAACCCATTGTTTCACTAGGTGTTTGTACCTTAAGAGCATGTCAATGTCTCCCACTGTTTCATCATCATAGGAACATGAGGGCCCCTCCTTTGAGAAAACATTCCATGCATTTATTGAATTTTCTTCTGATCTTCTGACATCTAGTTGATCTAGCCCTTGTAGACCTACTGGATGTCTCACTTTCCTCTAGCCTTCCCAAAATCCCCTCACTGGAGGAAGACAGGTCTGACAACTACCTGTTTGGTTCTACCTGCACCATGGCCGGAAAAAAAAATTGGAAAAAACATAGCAAAAAACTTGGAAAGACTTATAAGCAAAAAAATTGTAAAAGTTTCCTATTCCCTAAACAAAATGCTTGTCAAGAATGAGTTTGGGTAATAGGTGTGGGCATTTGGTAGCCCTAAAAATTCTAATGTATGCCCCTCTTTTAGTTACATACAAGTCTTCATTCTCACTTATTGCTTGCATTGCCTTTTCCTAACATGTATTGGGTAGGCTCTAAAAATATCATGTTATACATGGGCACTATGATATGCTCACAAATATTTATATAATGTATTATAAATGTATGTTCCTAAATGATTTGGCAATATACATGTATGGGCACTATGCTTGGTCACCAATTCTTTCACGTCTCTGGAAATATGTTAGAAACATACATCACATATAGCAAGTATGATGCCATGTAGACTGTTGGAGCGATTATGGTTGTTGTGTATTTGGATTTGCAGGTGTTCTTAGTACTGGCCTAACCCCCTTTCAATAACAATATTTGCACATTTAATGAGTCTATGTCTAATGCTCTTGGTCCTCATTACATTCAAGGAGCCAATGCATAGGTCTCTGTAATCCATAACAACAAACATTGCACAAAATTATTTCAAAGGAGTTCCAAATGCCCTTTGTTCATTCACAAACTTCATATGTATGCTTGTGCCCATTAGAATTTGGCCTTTCAACGTTGTCAAGCTTGAGACGAACTGTTATGCATATGCATCAAATATAACACTGCAATTTATGCTAATATATGTCTGTATAGGGCCTGGAGGTTCTCCTTTAACGGACTATCTCCTTGAAAGAACATATCTTCGTATTCATCTACATTTACTTGGGATAGAAGTGATACGGAGTTGTTATGTTGGTCACTTCCCTCAAAAAGCATCTTTGACATGAGTTCCTTTTTCAAGGAATCTTGGTTAATATCTTCTTCTGAATTTCTAGGTCACTTCTCCACTCTACATTGGCTCGATTATTCACTTTCTTGTCCACTCCTCTCTCCTTACTCTACACTTGTTGTTGATGTAACCCTTACTTTTTATGGTTGTAAGTGGTTTTTAGTTTTCCCATGGATGTTGTTGTGATGTTGTAGATGATTATCCATTTTACCTAATATGTTTTATGATGTTTTCCATCATTGCTAGGGTGCACATACCTGTTGTTTATGGATTCTTAAGCTTGAAAGCTCAAGGGCCTAAAAGTGCCCAGATCTCATGTAGGACCTTTTAAGAGTCATAATAACAACTATTGTTAGAGGCTGTTATTCTCCAAATGATACACCAAAACCATACTTATCGGTTAGTATTTGTACAGGGATTTTTTTTCTCTCTCCCATAATTTATCATACTAATGGGATTGTGACTATCAAGTCAATGCCTTATTTGCATAGTGGAAAACAAACAACACTAAACTGGAATGCCTTATGACTAACTCATGAATCTTCCCATGGTTATTAAATATCCATATATAAACCACTATTGTGGTTTCATCATTGATCCCATTCAAGAACAAAAAAGTAGACATGACTTCTCTCCCTACATTAAGTCCACGTGCACATAATGACTAGCTTTGGTACTTCCTAACTTTTCACTCTTCCTTTTGACAACAAAAGTGAAACATGAAACAATATCCTTACTTTCAGGATCTTGCACAACTGATGGCTTTGATCGAACTATATAAGTACTTTGTTCCCAAAGTAAATATTTTGAGAACTACGAACAAAGGGGAGAGAGATGAATGGTTGAAGGACTCCAATGGAGGATGAATTGATGCCCTGTTCTGCCTACCCAAATGTCCTTTTATAATGAATATTATCCCCAACTTATCATTGATTTGTAGTCTTCTATTTTTCACCCATACTGTTAAAAGAAACACAGTTTTATGCCGATCTAGTATGTATCTTCATGTCACAAGTTCTGCCTTGTGGATGAATATGGAACCCTAAAAGGTAGTGTTGATTTGGAAATATTATTTTACAATGTTCCATCCCATATTTAAGACAATATTGGATAGTAATTTATGGTGTAACATTAACATATTAATTTTCAACCCTAAGGCAACGCTAACTTGAATAGAGTTGGGAGATTTCAAGTAGGTACCACCAAAATAATGGAAGAAATCAGACCAGCTGCTACAGGCATTCTTGGAGGCATATTTCCCAGTGGTAACCTACAGTAATCATATATATATATATAATCCATGGTGATGAAGAGCTGACCAGAGATAATTTTAGGGGCAAAATTTATCCCATTGGGCTATTTTTCCATGTTTTTCTCCAAAAAAATATTTGTCGTTTTGCATTTTTTGAAGCTCCGTTTCGCCCAATTTTGATGTGGTAAAAATTTTTCACCCTAAAAATTTCCAAATTATTATATAAATGATATAAAAGCCTTGTAAATTAAAATAGTTTTTGAAAAATATCACCAAATATTTTATAGTTGGTGTTTTAAGAATTGATAAGATTCGCCAACATTTATACACTTTTAAATATGTACGGTTCCTTAAAATCATCCCTGGAGTTGACATTTCTAGATGTGATACTTGGCACATTTAGGAATGAAAACGATGTTTTAAATACATTTATATCAGTCTGTAATATTTGCTGATTTATTCCTTTTAGCTTGTCATGATGATGCTTGTTTTCCCATATTAATTTTCAACCCTAACGCAACGCTAACTTGTTTTCCCATATTAATTTTCAACCCTAAGGCAACCCTAAGGCAATCCCATAGTAGAAAGAACCAAAAAATACTATTCTGCACAAATCAAAAGGCTCTTAAATTAATTGTATCATGCATTCCTCAATGATTTGATGAATCCTTTGAAATTGTCTTATAAATATAGTGATTCAAGGCTCAAAACACTTACCTAAAGAGATTTTTGAATTTTCTCTTTATCATTAATTTCTATGATATGTGTTTCAAGTGATGCTAATGTTTTTCATCCTGTGTTATTCTCTTGTCAATTTCCTAACAGGGTGGCATTAAATGGCTTGCATTCTACTTTGATCAATCTGACAAAGTCTTTTTCTCCAACTAGCCATATTAAACTTGAATGGATTTTGGACCTTTCCTCTCTTTCCACTTGGAAAAAAATTATCAAATGGTTTGGTTGAAATTAAACCTTTTTAATCTTCAACAGTCTCTACAAATAGAACAGTCTATTAGATGTACTAGGAGCTTTAGTCAAATCAATATAAATCTGCTACAAACATATGAAGAACCGTTTTATTTTGGATGCCAAGGGGATGGGAAAATGGCAAGGAAACATCAAAGATCACTCACACCAATAACACTACAAGTATACAACAACCCAAAAGATTCAACCCAACAAGTCATTATCTTTTGTTGAAATAGCTTTGAATAGGCCCATAGGTGTCTCTAAACACCAAAGAAGCTCTAGACCATGCACAATTAATTTGCACATGTTCATTACAGGCCATCAACCTCGAATTTTTTCGATATTCTAGTCGTGTTGAATGATAGCGCCGTCTTATATAATATGGATTTTGTCACTACTCTCACTCAATGAAGGTAACATTGTGGAATTTCAAGATGGAAAACTAGCCCCTAAGAAACATTATGCACCTTATTATTAGGAATATGTTTCAAATTCTTGATTGTTTTTATTACAAGAAATGAAGTTCATTAGGATTTATATTGAAGAATCCATTGAACTAATTTAACAAAACAAAACCATATTCACCTATACCTATGAAGGTCAACAAGAAGTAGTGAACCTTGTGTCATCTTATCTAGTTGGTGTTGTTGTGTATTGGGGAACTAACAACACATAAAGGCTAGTTTGTATCATGTTGAATCTAAAATGGAAACATGTTGGGATAGAAAATATATATGCAACCATTTAAATTGAATAAAGTTTCACTTTTGCAGAGATGGATAGTGGATGAACTCCCTTAAAATGCTTGGCTTGTTTATGGATATTTCAACATTGTTGACACCTAAGAAGACAAGGAAGACATCCTTCTAGTTAGAAGCCTAAAATACTATAAAACTAGGCTAAGCTTGTATGACCCTTCAAGTAGATGGATTCCTATGAGTTATGGTATTACTATTACAACTCTTGTAAGAGTAACAAGAGAGACCTCAAAAATCTCAAGAGGGCCACATTGTCTGAGAAAAACACATTTTCTACTGTAAATATGCTCAACATAGCTAAGTATTGGGGTAGGCCACACTATCCATCTATCATTTGAGGTACATACAAAATGTGTATTCCCAAGGCTTGCTATATCATGAATTTGAAGAATTGAAGTTACATAAATTGCATCAAAAAAAATTCAAAGGCCAAGGGGAAGAACCCTAAATTTAGTGGTGGAAAAATCAAAATGGCCATTTTGTTGGATTAACATCTTCAACAAAATTTAGGAGTACAACCATCAATCTGACCTACCTTTTTTTCGCTATTGAAACAAGGTTGCCATCCCTTATGACAAGGTTGAAGGTGGATGTTATTGTTTTTGACAGTATCTTGAGATACATCAATGATCTGACCTATCTGAGGTATATTGTTGAAGTACTGACTTGATTAGGGTAGCCTCCAATTGTTGCTCATCACCTTACATGTAGGTTCATCATTATATGCAGCTCCAATTTTCCTAAATGTGCATAGTAGTCCCTTTTTATGCCTAGGGTTCCTTCTCTATGGTTGCAACAAACCCAGGACTGATGTTATTTATGTTGATATTGCACCCAAAGTTATTTTTTGTGGTTTGTTGAGAATTAATTTGAGGCAGCGACTTAGGGTAGAGGGTGGATGGACTATCCATACACACCTGAAATGATTAATAATTTCCCTAGATTAAAAGTGCTTAGGGTGAAGTTTTACTTCTGTCTTATGATTTTTATCACTACCTAGAATTATCATTAACCTACGGTTATCCATTTAAGAGTGTGCAAAATTATCTCCGAAAAGGTCCACAGAATTATGTATATTAGGCTTCAAAAAGATGTTGTGACTTCTATTGAATTCTACATGTTTGAATTCTATTGATGAAAACTTAAAGGATTATTCTGAGAAAGTACAGTACTTTACAAAAAAATATAAAATCCAAGAAGCAACTAATAGAGAAACCAATCATCCACTCTACAAGATCTCCAAGAACTAACATCATTAAAGTGATGGATGTATGCGAACTGTTGTAGACATTATATCTCTACTCATTCGATTTCCTACAAAGTGTTGTAGATTTCTTAGTGCTCCTCTCTGTTTATCATTCAGGTTCAACTTAACGGTGAAATCAACAAGTATAGGAAAATCTTCTAGTACATCTCCTTTATAGTAATATACAAATAATGATGTTAATTCTTGGAGATCCTATTGAGTGGATGTTTTAACCTCTTCAGTGCTACTCTGTAGTGCATAACCCAACACTTCATAGAAGATTATAATGTTTTTCTTGGACATCTTGGGGTATTCTAATGGTATTTTGCTGAGAAAGTACAGTACTTTACAAAAAAATATTAAATCCAAGAAGCAATTGATAGAGCAACCAAGCATCCACTCGACAAGATCTTCAAGAACTAACATAATTCAAGTGATGGATGTGTGCAAATTGTTGCAGACATTATATCTCTACTTATTCGATTTCCTACAAAGTGTTGTAGCTTTCTTAGTGCTCCTCTCTACTTTATCATTTAGGTTCAACTTAATGGTGAAATCAACAAGTCCAGGAAAATCTTCTAGTACATCTCCTTTATAGTAATGGACAAATAATGATGTTAGTTCTTGGAGATCCTGTAGAGTGGATGTTTTAACCTCTTCAGTGCTACTATGTAGTGCATAACCCAGCACTTTAGAGAAGATTCTAATGGTTTTCTTGGACATATTTGGGTATCCTAATGGTTTTCTGCTGAGAAAGTACAATACTTTACAAAAAATTATAAAATCCAAGAAGCAACTGATAGAGCAACCAAGCATCCACTCTACAGAATCTTCAAGAACTAACATAATTCAAGTGATGGATGTATGCAGACTGCTGCAAACATTATATCTCTATTCATTCGATTTCCTACAAAGTGTTGTAGCTTACTTAGTGCTCCTCTATGTTTATCATTTAGGTTCAACTTAACGGTGAAATCAACAAGTCTAGGAAAATCTTCTAGTACATCTCCTTTATAGTAATGGACAAATAATGATGTTAGTTATTGGAGATCCTGTAGAGTGGATGTTTTAACCTCTTCACTGCTACTTTGTAGTGCATAACCCAGCACTTCAAAGAAGATTCTAATGGTTTTCTTGGACATCTTGGGGCATCCTAATAAATTTCATAATGATAGTTGGGAGGAATGCATTCCAAAATTCCATGGGCAATAGGATTCTGCTAGTTTTCATGTTGAATGTGACCCTGAGGATATTGTTTTTTAACAGAAACTGGAATTTTTTTTATTTTAAAAAATGGCTGAAGCCCAGCCAGGCGTACAAAGAGGAATTTAGAAAAAGAAGGCTGATGACCTCTATTAGAATAGTCATCCTTCTTATAAGTGCTTTGAGAAGAGAATCCCAAATTCTTCTGAAGCTATTTCGAGAAAAAGAATGCTTGCAAGAGTAGACTCTCACGAATTGTGAGCAGAGAATAATACAGAAACAAAACATTAAATAGGTGGAGAGGGAAGCCCCTTAATGAAAGGATCCAATTTCTTCCGAGAGCCCGAGATGATGTTTGAGGATGCTTCCTTTTCTCTATGTTCTTTATTTGTCTTTCGCCCTCTGGTGAGGGGAGGAGAAGGAGCTGAAAATTCTTTGGATTCAGAGGTTCCCTCTGATGAAGGGACCAAGGATGCCAATCTTGCCTAGGCCGGGGTCTCGTGAACCAAAATGTTGGGATCTTTCCTGGAACCTGGAGAAGTAGGTTTTGGAGAAACATGTTCAGGTGCCTCCGAGGAGCCTATGGGACCAGGGATGCCCTGCTCCGGAACAACTGCAACTTCAGGTTCTTATGCTTCATCTTCTTGGATAACTTCAAAACTATTTTTGTTTTTTGACCATGTAGTATTTGCAAGAAAAGAATGATCTTGAGGAGAAAACTTGTGCTGAGACGCTTGAGGCTCCTTTCGCTGGGGAGGATAGCATCGATTAGAGACCGTCTAGAAATCTGTATCTTTGGAAGCTAGGATATTTGGTGGTTTTTGTGGCTCTGCAAGATTGGGGTAGCTTTTAGTGAAGTGGTCGTATACATGACGGTAGATTCATTTGAAAGGGATCTGCTCATAATCCAATTCTTGAATGTGGCTCCATTCTTCTAATGTGAGATTTAGGGCCTCTGAGAGTCCTTTCTCTAGGTTCACCTCTACACAGATATGGGCACATCTGTACTGACCCCCTTTTGGTTCTGCAGTGTCTAGATAGCGACCTAGCTTATTACCAATGTCAATCAGAGTGCTTTTCCCCCAAATATGAAGAGGGAGATTAGGGAGTCTTACCCAGACTGGAGTGACAGTGATCTCTGCTTCTGGGTTAAACCCTAGATACCATGGGGCTAAGAACAGACCTCTCGATCCCATGAATAAAGGGCCCAAACAGAAGACTAGGTCTCTTTCTTCTTTATTTGATAACAGGAATACAAAAAAACCCCGTCTAGCTGCAAAGAGAGAGACCTGTCCTTGCAGAAGAGGGTTCCAATGTTCTGCGATCCAGATCTCCACTGCCTTATGGCTGGGCCACAACCCTGTGAACTTACCAATGAGGACTTGCTCAGAGAGGATGAGATATTTCTGGCATGGATCCATAGGAGAGAGATCCAAAGAAGAGATCTCGTCCATCTTTTTCATGAACTTGGATGAAGAATGAGAAGCTGCCTAAGGAGCGGTAGCTTGAACAAGGGACTTGAAGGTAGCGAGCTAGGCCTGAGAGCCCATTTCTTGAGAGAAATCCATGCTGAAACCACGAGAAGAAATGAAATCCAAAGGGAACCACACCGAGGCACGAGGAGGGCAACAGCCAGCGATCCAGCCAAAGCTCGGCTCTGCGAAGCAAGGGAGGTGGCGTCCAGGGAAACCCTAGCTGCTGTTCAGGAGCCACTCCACCATGTGGCCCTGAGGATATTAAGATGAATATGTTCAATATATATCTTAACTTGCAAAAACGTGACATAATAAAATGGTATATATGGATTCCTAGTAAGGGTGTATACTCAATTGTAAATATTCTCAAGTTGTTATACAAGATATGGGATCCTATTCTTGATGAGGAATCTGTTGAGGATCCAATTTACCCTCAAAAAAATCAATACCTTGAAAAAATCCATGAATATTCCTTTGAATAAGGCCCTATTTAAGAAAGAACCCATTCTCCTATTATATTACCTCATCCCAAGAATCTGAATTAGATGGTCCATATTGTTGAGATTTTGATGAGGAATATTTTGTAGGCAAAGCCTTGTTTGATGATGAGATGGAAAATGCATCCATTTATCCATTTCATGAAGAGTTGGATGTTATATTTGAAGTCAATAATCATAATTTTTGGGACCCCATATACGATTCATATAGTGAAGCATCTAACGAGGAACCTAAATAATTGGAACCTATAGAGCAACCAAGCATCCACTCTACAATATCTCCAAAAACTAACATCATTCAAGTGAAGGATGTATGCAGACTACTGCAAACATTATATCTCTACTCATTTGATTTCCTACAAAGTGTTGTATCTTGCCTAGTGTTCCTCTATGTTTTTCATTTAGGTTCAACTTAACGGTGAAACCAAAAACTCTAGGCAAATCTTCTAGTACATCTCCTTTATAGTAATGGACAAATAATGATGTTAGTTCTTGGAGATCCTGTAGAGTGGATGTTTTAACCTCTTCAGTGCTACTTTATAGTGCATAACCCAACACTTCAGAGAAGATTCTAATGGTTTTCTTGGACATCTTGGGGTATCCTAATCAATTTCATAATGATAGTTGGGAGGAATGCATTCCAAAATTCCATGGGAAATAGGATTCTTCTAGGTTTCATGTTGAATTACATATTGAATCTCTTCCGAGGTTGAATGTGGCCCTGAGGATATTAAGATGAATATGTTCAATATATATCTTAACTTACAAAAACATGACATAAGAAATTGGTATATATGGATTCCTAGTAAGGGTTGTATACTCAATTGTAAATGTTTTAACCTCTTCAGTGCTACTCTATAGTGCATAACCCAGCACTTCAGAGAAGATTCTCTCCACTGTATCTTGAACATGCCCCCTTTACATTAATTTTGGATGCCTCTCAGTTGCAGTAATGATACTGATCAACCGGCTGAAGAAGGATTGAAAAGAGTTCAAATATAAAATATTAGGCCTTACCAACCTCAAAATACTGAAGAGCTCTTTAAAATTATTCTGAAAAAGGGTGCATGAAAATAACACCCGTCTCCTCATATGTATTTGGGAAAGAGCATGGAGTATGTTGGTGTCCTTATTGCGTGGGAAATTCCCTTCATATAAAACTAGCGGTCCTGGTCCCTAAAGTAGAATTTGTTGGCAAGATTCACCCAATGGTTCAAATTAAACACTTCATATTCTAAGGGTTTATTAAACATAATAATATGAAAGACACTAGGGAATTGATTCAACATCTATAATTACAAATTTGGAATATGCAAATGGTGGATGGACCACCACTCCTTAATGAAGTCATTCTTTAAATACAGAAGATGATGGCTAGTAAACCCTAACCATTTTAACCGTCTTTCAAATCTTTGTGTTTGAGGGGTTTGAGTAATTTTTTCTAAAAATAATCTCAACCACCCCTCCAGGGATGATTTTAGGGGTGAATCTTAGCCCATAGGCTCTATGGAGAATTTAGAGGGGTTTGGAAAATTCAATGGGCGAATTTTTATATGGTTAAATTTTTCTAAATTTTAAAATATTAGCCCACTATTTATTTAAAAAATAATATTTAATATAAAAATAGCCTTTCAATTTATACGAGGAGAGCGTCGGAGAAGCATTGTTTGCCTAAAGAAATTCCCCTAACATTCTTTAATCGCCCCAATTTCTGGCCATGGAGGTCACTGATACAAATTTCGCCCAATTTTTTGCTTGTTAATCTAAATTCCAGTGTAAATCACCCCTGGATTTTAATTATGGAGATTTTTTTATAGAATTTCATCCATAAATCCAGGCATAGGGGTAGAATGGGACCAGTTTCGTCACGTGTCACCTCTGGCATATCGACTTACTTCCTATCTACTCTCAGTGTTGGGGTTTCAATTTTTCTCTCTCCGCATTGAAGCATACATAAAGCATAATGTTATCTCCTTGTGTGTGTTGGTCTCTGTCATCTCAGCCTACGTATTACCTAGTTCCTTACCTTATTCTTATTATCCTCATCGATTCCCACCATCTTTGCTAGGGTTTTTATAAATGTATTTTTTTTCCTCATGAATGGGCTGAGGATCCGAGGGTCGGGTAATTCCATAGCTAACATAATTCTTTTTACTCGACGAAAATAACATTCTCAAAGCTTAATAGGGTTTCATTTTCATAGAATTGGGTTTCAAAGGTTATTATGGAGTTGCAAAGCTCTTGCTAAGGTTCTTCGCAGGTTTCGAGGCTCTAGAATTTTGACTCTTGCAATCACGTCCAAAATCCAAATTGCAGGTATGTTTATACTTCATTATTTTGTTGGGTTTGGTTTCCTGCCGTTAAAGTACTCATACCAGAAATTTTGATTGGTGTTTTAAGATTTAAAGATCTATGCTTTTTAGGTTAGATTTTAGAGTACAAAATTTGTTCACTATGGTCTGATTTTTTGACATTTTCTAGTTTCAAGATTTGAACTCTGTATGGCTAAGTAATTTGGAGTCCAAATATCCAAATATCCTCAAGAAATCTCCAAATATTTTGTCCAGTGACAGTCAAAACCCTTCAGCAGAAGTAAAATTTCCATCAAAGCGTAAAATTTAGCAGAAAAATGTAAAACTGAGCAAAACCATCTTTGGATCTTGGATTAAGAATTTCCCAGAGCACTCCTCCTAAGTTTGACCTTATGTTTCACAAATCTCTTGTAGATTTAGCAATTACTACTGGATCTTCCATGTCATACAAAGGCTAATCGTTTCTGAGCTGAACTTTAGAAGAAGAGTCTGAGCTTGGTGAGCTAAGTCCAACTCAGGTGTACTCTTAAAAGTTTTGAACTCAAATGTTGCATGGATCATATGGCTTGGTGTCTATGTTTGTGCTTTTTCTCTGTATCTTTTAACCATTGATTTGGCCAAAAAATTAGTTAAATCAGGTAGGGAATCTATAATCTAGATATCAAATTAAATGGCTGAATGATCTAGTAGTTGACTTTTGCCTCACCCCTTGTTCCTTCCTAGTTTTTGAAAATTGAAACTTAAAAGATTCATGCTATTCATGTGGTGTGATGTCCGAGCTCTGCATATTATTAGTTGAAATTTGAAATATACACCATGTCGGAAACTTTTTTGAGTTGCTTAAGCTGTGGAGATCCTAAAACCCCATGAATTCTGTGGCCATTCCAAATATGATGTAACTTCCAATTCTTCTTATACCACCGGGTTTCTTCTTTACTTTTGTACCTCTCCATTAAATTGTTAGGTATTTCCTTCATTTGATGAACCCATTCTGATATCTTGAAGACATTTAGTAAATTTTTTCATTTCTTCTTTTCTTACAGGCTTGCTTCCATTATATTTGCGAACACTAAAGAATAAAGTTTTACAACCAACCATGTGAAGATGCAAGTAACTTATTGTTCTGTCTTGTCTTTCCTTTTCTAAAATTTCCAATCTTAAAATTCTATTAGGGTCATATGCCATGATATCCAAGTTCCCTAGCTTATTGTTCTTACTATTTAGTAATTATTCACCAAAAAAATGGTGTTCACCATATGCGGATTTCTCATAAGTGTTCACGATTCTTGGAACATTTTGAAGTAAAACTTTAGGGAATCTTCCTTCCAAACTTCTTAGGCTGGTGTAGTGTCTAAAAGGTCTTGAATTCTATCACCATTCTCAATATCTAATTATTGGTCTCACTTTCAAACAGGGTCTTTCTCTCCTTGTACCTAATTTATGAAAACATATTTTGAAATGCAGGATACTCTAGGAAACAAAGACTAGATTCTGTTTTTCTTGAACATGTCAGTGCATTCTGATCCTTTATGAATTTTTCCATGTTAACCATTCTGCTTAACCATCCCCATGTAGGCATGCATTAAATGAGTTTGCTCTAGTTGTGACTGTGGTTGACTTGTTATGTATTGGGGTCTTCATATGAATGCCTGACATTGTAGAGTTGTATGAGTAAAGAAAATATCATCTGGTGAAAAATTGGACCCTATGAATGCATGGGAGCTCATCTCTTTAGTTATTATGGTTTCCATCATGAAAATAAGAGAATTAGACAAAATAATGTGGCAACCATGCTTGTGTGTTGGAAACATGTTTTTGTACTTGGGAAATATAATTTTTTAATGCCAAAATTTGTGTCTCAATTAACCCTATGCACATGCTTGGGATTTTATGGGTAACTCTTCCTATTGCAAAAATCTTTGATTTTTCCTTATTTCTCCTGATCTCTCCAAAATTTTCAGATTTTTTCAGGTCTTTCAGTGTTCTGATTTTTTTTAGGTCCAAGTTTTGTCCTTTTTTTCCCAAGTCGATGTCCCCATTATTTTTTTCTCTGATGTCAAGTTTTGTGACACTGCAACTCAACTTCTTACCATCCTAGGATTTGCATAGTTTAATGTTTCCATATTGCCTAGAAAATATGCTTATCCCACCTGAAAATCTGTGATGAACTGCTCTCTTGGAAGTGCATTGAAGTATTTGAACTTGAGATTCACTCATCTTATAAATGTCTTGGTTAGATGTACCAGCACTACATGGATTTGTTCTATTAACAGATTTCAAGAAATTTCATTGTGCCTTGGAAATATAGAATGTGAAAATGCCTTTTTAAAATTCCTTGTGCACTGGAGACTAGAGTTGTAGTAGTAATCAATATAGAAATGGTTTCAGAAACAATGGATTGCTAATAATTATATGTTTCACAATAAGTTGGGAATTCTAAACCAACAAGTAATGTATTACGTGATTGTGAAAGTTGAATTATAAGTAATTGAGATTTATCGAAATGTGCAAAGGTTTAACCATCCATTGCTTCTTTTACTCAAATGCGGTGAAAAACAAATATCGGCTTTGAGCATCACCTATGATTTATTATGTATACTAATTCTTAGGACTCTCATGCTATAAAAAAAATACTTACAAATGATAAATTCAAAAGTTACCTTCCTTTTTATTGGTATCTTGTTTGTAATTCATATAAAGGTCTTGTTTTCTTTTGCATTACATCTATGCACGACCTTCTACTCTGAAGTAGGGTGCAATATTTTAATTTTCTTGTTAGTTGCCTATAGTTTTAGGTGATGTCCATAATTAATGATTCACAAGCTGTTACTTTTGTAGGAATTGGATATAATGGGTTTCCTAGAGGTTGTTCTGATGACTCACTTCCTTGGGATAAGGTTGGTCTCGGACTCTAGTTTCATCTTTCCCCATTTCCATCCTAAATTCACTAATAAATTTTGGAAATAATTTAAATCTTAACTTCTCCTTGTTCTAGAAATCTATCACTGGAGATCCATTATTGACAAAGTATCCGTGAGTGAAGTTCCTAACTTTACTATTAAATTAGCATTTAGGTAGAATGCATGCATTACTTTCTATATTGCCATGTTCTACTTAATTTTATTTTGCATGCAAGTGAATTGTAGAATCCATTTTGGAATCTATGGTTTGCTCGTTGAACATATAAGCTTTTTGAATTAGTTTTGGTTAGTTTGGTTAGCCCATAAAATTGCAATGCATGGGTCAATTTCTTAGGGTCTTAAAGAAAAGTTTGGCAAAATTTGGCTTTGTACTAAAAGATTCCCAAGAAGTCTTTTCATATTTTTGTGAAAATATTACTTACCACATGATTTATCATGCTAAGAAGATCTTGTAGGTCAAGCTTGGATATTTGGTTAGCTTCCAAGAGGGCTGAGTGTGCATTTTAGCATCACTGCCCTATCTTTGGTGCATGAAAATTGATTTTTCCAAGCTTGGAGGACATTTGGAGGCAGAAAGGCATCATGTCATTTTAAAATATTTTTAGGGTGTTACCTCCCTCATTTGCATGGGTGTTCACTTGGAGGTTTTATGTTATGCTCTGAGGGGTTTGTCAGCATTTTTGGGCCTTTTTCACCTACTGGAAGCATCAACATTTAGTTCTGGGCATGTTTAGCCATAAACCAGTGATGGCGATACACCAGAAATGTGTTCTAGAGTAAATAATATAGGTTTCAGCAGCATGGGGGCATAAAATTGTTGAATCTTCAATACACACAAGGCTTCTTGAGTTTACAGTCAGCAGAGATAAAGTGTTATACATGAAAGGAATGTGGCACATTGAATCTTTTTTCTTGGAATTATGAAAGTTCCTCATCTGATGCAGCTTTCGGTTTTCGGTTTTGATTAAGATCTGGAACCAGTGTTGCCGAAACTTTGAAAGGGTTTCTGGTTCTGGATGTTTTGTGCACTTGTGTCCTATGGGACCCATTCTATTGCATTCATAGTTTCGTTTCCATTGGGAAATAGTTTTTGTTTCACCGAAAACCATTTTCGTTTGTTCCAGAAACACCCATTTTGGCAAATCTGAAGGTATAATGTTACAATAACGGATTTTTTTTTAAATCTCCCATATTTTATCAATTTTATTACTAGATATTTACTTTTTTAGTCTCAGACTATTCCCTTCCCTATCTTTGTATGCTCTTTGCCGTGCACCTTGCGCGATCGCGGCGAATCAAAAACAGAACCCACTGACGATGATAAGAAAATTAAATGGGAAAATAGATGTGATGAAGCTCATGGATTGATCGAGATGTCAATCTCTACTAATTTGTGATTCCACATATCTGGAATTGATGAACTTGATAAAGCTTGGGAAAAGTTGGAATCTGTGTTTGGTAAACACAATGAAATTCGGGGTCATCAACTTGAGAATGAGTTGTTTTCCTTGAATCCAAATGATTTTTCATGCATTCAAGACTATTTATCTAAGTATAAAACTCTTAGATTCTTATGTGCATAATGTAAGATTAAGAAAGAATACAAACAATGTATTTATCATATTATTTCCAAACTTGGACCTACATATTCTGTTTTTGTATCTACATTCTACTCCATGAAAGAATCCTTGACTGCAGCTAGCTATCAAGAGCCTAGACTTGAATCCTTTTGTGATTCCTTAATTAGAGAGCAAGATAAGCTCATTCATCTTGGAATAATTAATAATGCAGATACATCTGGGAAAGCCTTATTGTCCCAACAGAAAGAAAAGTCCAAGCCTCCCAAGAAACATAATCTTCGCAATAATAAGCCAAACAGCAAGGGTCCCAAACCCTCTTAGTCAGCTCCTTCTTTAAAAAATGACAAAAGATCCAAGCAAAAAGGAAAGAATACTGAGCGTCATTGAAATTTTTGTGGGAAAGATAATCATGATGAATCTAAGTGTTTCAAGAAGATGGCAGCCCTGGAAGCAACAATGAAGAAGCACCACATCAGCATAGATTCATCTTCAATATCTAACTCTCATGGACATGCACTTTGTGCTTCTGGTTACTCTTATACTGCATCTTCTTCTTCTACTTCAAATGAATGGCTCATTGATTTTGGAGCATCTTATCATATGGCTAAGGATCAAGCCATATTTTCTACTATGCATGAATGTAACACCAAACAATTATTTGTTGGTGATGATAGATCTCTAAGTGTTGTAGGATCTAGAAAAGTTCCAGTAGAAAATGGTCATTTCAGTGATGTACTATGTGTTCCAAAACTTTCCTGCAATTTGTTATCATTCTATCAAATTACTCATTCAGGTGAAGGTAAAACTATGACATTTACACCTCACCAAGTTGTAATCAAGGATTTTAAAAATCCTCAAAATGTCCTTACTACTGGATTTGTTGATGATATTACCATGTTGTACAAATTTAACAACTTTGGGTCATCACCTTTTCCTTCAGTTTTTGTTGCTCATAGTGATAACTTGAGAAAACTTTGGCATGAGCAATTTGGTCACTTAAATTATCGATCATTGCAACAACTATGTAAAGACAATATGGTGACTTGTCTTTCGATCATATCTTGCAAGGATTATGTGTGTTCCGGTTGTGTACTCATAAAACATCATCAGGAGAGTTTTGACAAACGTGCCTCTTGGCACACCTCGGTTCATTTGGAGCTTGTGCATAGTGACTTGTGTGGTCCTCTTCCATCTGCATCCTTTTCTAGTTTCAAATATTTCTTAACTTTCATTGATGACTACTCCAGACACACTTGGGTTTATTTCCTAAAACTTAAGAGCGAATTATTTAACATGTTCTTGGCCTACAAGGCCCTTGTTGAAAAACAACCTGGTCATCAAATTATTAAGTTAAGATCTGACAATGGAGGAGAATATGTTAACAACAAGTTCACTATTTTCTACACTGAACAAGGAATCCAACAACAGCACACTATTCCATATACACCACAACAAAATGGTGTAGCTGAACGGAAGAACTGCACTTTAAAATAAATGGCTAATTGTATGATCCAATCTAAGGGACTAACTCTTCAATATTGGGCTAAGGCCATAAATTGTGCAAATTACATAGTTAATCGCACACCCACTAAAGTTTTACAAGGTATAACACCGGAAGAAGCATGGAGTAAAATTAAACCAAATGTAAGTCACTTTTGTGTGTTTGGTTATGAAGCATGGGTTCACATTCCGGATGAAAAACGGAAAGCATTGCAGCCTAAAAGTGAAAAGTGCATATTTGTTGGATATTCAGAAGATGTAAAAGGTTATATACTTCTTCAGCCCCATTCACATGATATAATCATTAGAAGAGATGTTAAATTTGATGAAAATCTCTTGGCCTACAAGCCTAACTTGGCAGGTGTGCCATCTTTGGCCTACGAGCCTGATTCGGCAATTGTGCCTTCTTCTTCTTCTTCTTCCAAATTCCTTGCAAGTTTCCAACTCCAGTTTCTGATGATGACAGTGAGGATGAAAATCCACCTCCACCTGCTCATGTTCCTCCAATTGCACTAGCACCAATGCCTCCTCGATGGGTTCGTTCAACATGTCAAGCAGTTGGTGATCTTGCCGGTGATCCTAGAGATCAATGTCGAACACATTCTCAGTTTCAGCGAGCCTCTTCCCTTTTGGCTTAAGTTTCCAAGAATCATGATCCAGAAAATTTTGCAGAAGCTTCAGGAAATCCAGATTGGGATGCAGTTATGGATGAAGAATATCGTTCCTTAATGGCGAACGATACTTGGGATCTTGTTCCTCTTCCAAAGGGAAGAAAACTTATCAGATGTAAATGGGTCAATAGAACTAAGTATGCATCAGATGGAAGTGTTGAAAGACTTAAGGAAATGTTAGTTGCCAAAAAATTTTCCCAAGTTGAAGGGACTAACTACAATGAAACCTTTTCCCCTGTAGCAAAAATGAACTCCATCCACCTTGTTCTTTCCCTTGTAGCCTTACATAACTGGGAATTCCATCAAATGGATGTCAAGTCTACCTTCTTACATGGTGATTTACATGAGGAAATTTAATGGAACAACCTCCTGGATATGTTTAGAATAAATCTAGCCTTGTTTGTCTCCTTAAGAAATCCTTATATGGCCTTAAGAAAGCTCCTAGAGCTTGGTATGCCAAAATGAATAACTTTCTCCTTGACACTGGTTTTTCTAGATGCCATTCTGACCCCAATGTCTATACCAAGAAAGTAGGAAACCATATCATCATACTTGTTCTGTATGTTGATGATCTTATCCTTACTGGTAGTGACCCTAAACTTATCACCCATGTGAATTCCAGTCTTCAGCAAAATTTTGAAATGTCATACTTAGGACATTTGCATTATTTTCTTGGTCTCCAAGTCTTGTAAACCAAAGAAGGAATCCTCCTTTCCCAATCTAAGTATGCTTATGACATTCTTCGTCACTTCCACATGGAATATTGTAGACCAGCCCCTTCTCCCTTCCAGTATGGAGTAAAACTTTCTGCCACTTGTACTTCCCCTGAAGTAGATGCCACCTTGTATCGTCATCTTGTTGTTAGTCTTTTATACTTGACTCATTCCCGTCCTGAGCTTTCCTTTGTCATTGGTCGTGTTGCACGTTATATGCAAAATCCTCATGAAAGTCACTAGAAAGCAACAAAAAGAATACTTCGATATATTCGAGGTACAATTCAATTTGGTATTCATTACAGTACAGGGGGGAAACCTTTGTTGGTTGGTTTTACTAATTCATATTGGGCCGACGATCCTGATGATTGAAACTCTACTGCATGTTATGTTTTCAATTTGGGATTTGGACCTGTCACTTGGGCTTGTAAGAAACAACAAGCTCTTGCTCTTTCCTCAGCAGAAGCAAAATATCGAGCCACAGTTAATGCCATTCAGGAAGCTTTATGGCTTCGACAGATCCTTTCAGAGTTTGGATTCGAGCAGCAACAACCTACTTCACTTTGGTGTGACAATCAAAGTGCCATCAAGCTTGCCAAAGATCCAATTCTACATCAGCACAGCAAACACACTGAGATACACATGCACTTCATCAGAAATCTTGTTCATGATAGTTTAATTGAAGTTCTCTATTTCCCTACAGATGATCAAGTTGCAGACATCTTCACCAAGTCTCTTACAGAAGCGAAGTTTTCTAAACTTCGATCTATGTTAGGATTTCAGGAATGTGTCCTTAAGGGGGGATAGGCTCTAATTCCTCCTTCCTTCTCCTAATAGTGTCACTTTTGTAAATCCTTCAATCCTATCCCAAGTTGTTCTTAAGGGTGGATGTTAGGATATTTAGACACTTAGGAGTTAGTTAAGATCAACTTGTGTAATATATTCGTTAGGTAAAAGCGTGTTTCTTTAGTATGCGTTAGTATGCATTTGTAAATATTCTAATCTGATGGTCACGATATGTTCTAGACATAGAGTGATATGACGGTTCAACTTCTCTTAGATCATACCTACCATTGATCTGTGGCTTAACACCTGATTGGTCTATGATCTCTATTTAAAGAGCATAGAGGGTCCTTGGCTAGTTAATCGATTATGAGAAGCTCATGTAACTTTCTTTCTTTTGCATAATAAATTGCTCCAAGTAGCTATTTGGCTGGGGCCATGGATTGTTTCCCTTTCGAGGGTTTTAACCACGTGACAAACATTGGTGTGTTGATCTGTGATCTATTTGTGTGAAGCGGTTGCTCAAGGTGTTCGGTATTTTGGGAGTACCCTGTGTACCCGAACATGTGAGACCTATGCAAAGTAAAATGGGAAGTGTAGCCAAAGATTCTGAGATTAATGAGTTTTCATAAATAGTGACCTTGGTTGTGACAACATAACTGATAAAAGTCATTTTCATCTTTTGTATCTTAGCTCCACTATATAAAAGGAGGGACCATATAAGAGGTAATGGGATGATGGTCCTACTGTTCTGAGTTATTGTCCCATGCCCTTGGTGAAGATGGATTCCCTATGAGGTTTATCAGAAGAGCAGTCTATATTGTATGAGGTCATTCAAAAGGTCGATTCTCCATTCCTAGGCATCCTAAAGCACACAAGTAGCCACATTTGAAAGGAAGTGTTGTTATCTTCGGGATTCTTAAAAACTTCAAACAAATAAGCCTATATCAGTGGACAAGATTGGTTTGGGACTTATTTTATCTCCATCTGCCATTATTTTGAGGCTGATAATTCATCCAGTGCATACCTATACAGTGACAACAAGTTTGAATGTTTGCACAGGATATAAGGAAAATGCTTATCATGATGAGTCAACTAAGGACAAATTGCAGACTACACATATGGTCCTGTAAAATACTATTTCTAGCACCATCAAATTTTGTCAGAAGCAAGGTAGTTAGATTCTTCAAATGGTGATATAGATCTGAAGTTGAGGGCCAGTCAACAAATGACAGGGTGGTGAAACATTTCCAGATATGTTACCAGGGATTACTGAGAGCTAAGTGAGGCAATCACTGCAGCTCTGTATTAAAAAAAATTGTTTATGCACAACCTAGTAGTCTAAGGATTGGCAAGGTAATTGACTACTAAACTAGCACAACTATTGATTCCCTTCCCAACGTGTCACTAGGAGAAGGAAATCCTCTTTTAGGTTTCCTAGGTTCAATAGTCAGCAAACCTAGACTAACCAAGGGAGAGACCCTAGCTCGGATTTTTCTAAGGCTAACTAGGATGATGACATAACTAACCCCAAATAAAGGCCTAGCTCTATATTTTTATGATGATGTCTCAAATTAGGATATTCAATCAAATAAATAAGACACAATTCAATTTTTAGTAAAATATAGTCATACTATGAGCAAATAAAATATATGATACAATGAAATAACAACATTCACATTTAAAAAATAGACAATTTGATCTTCTTGAAGTAAATGACCCCAAAACAAAGGCATGAAAATCACAGGGATTATCAAGCTACATTAGCCTTTCCATTCACCCGCAAGATCCAATGATGATGCTCGGCCCAATATTTCAGAGCATTAACCAAGGAGGCTCGATCGCACCCTTTGTCACACCACCTGATCTTTTAGATGCATGAAGAGTAATATTCATGAATGTTGTGTTTGGTGCACTATAGTAACATGATGGCCAATAGGTTGGTTTTGGGATGCCTATGGTTTCCCCAATATACAAAAGGTATGTGGTGTCCAAGTCTGTGCTCAGTGCTATGACCTATCTAATATGGTACTACTTGAAGAGGGGTACTATACTGGAGTCAAAGGGGATGTCCACCATATTGTACTTAACGAGGATGCAAGGAGACGTGTCTGAAAGATGATCACTGTCAAGTATGGTTCCCCTAAACCGTTGTTCTATGCACTGAATGGTAGCTTCTAAAAATATTTAAAGATGCTGGCACATGTCTTCTACCCAAGAAATCCTAGATGTCATTAAGCTGCATATAGTATATACGCATAACAATGTATCATTTGCATTCAACTATAACTCATAGAATTAATCAAATCAGCATTATCAAGATCTGAAAGTAATAATTACTTAAAATGGTAATACAGTAAATCAACTTGAACAATAAGTAAACCACTTAAGATGTCCTTAGCAAACCAACATATGTCAATTGCTCAAGTTCATAGCCATCAAGTTAACAAGGTATTCATATCATTATTATAGCAAACTTTTCACTGATGTGGAACAAGCGTTAAGTTACCAAATTCATGTGAAGGATAGATCCAATATCATGAATTAGTCATAGGTTAATGATGACCAAACCGTTATGGCATTAATATAAAATTATGATAAAGACTTTCACTTGCAATTCACTTTCTAGTCATGAAATAATAACCCAATCTTAGATTTTAATGTCACATTCAATGTTAGGCTAGGATGAGTATACCATTAAGAGATTATTCTAAGTTCCTAGATTTTTAGATCATTAAGTCTTCAAAACTTGTAAAGCAACAACATCAAATGCTAATCAAAACTAAATTTGCAAGTACTAATTGCTATCGATGTCTTTAGTTGAGATTTCAACACTTGCATAAAACCAAAATTGTCATTGAAAGAGTGAGTTGTTTAGAGTTAGACTGTTTATGGCATCACTTTTATAGGTTAATTGGCTGTCCTCTATAGATCATGAAAAATTCTCAATGATAGAAAATTATTAGCAACATTATGACAGAGATATGGAAACCACTACAAACCATCAAGTGCTCCTCAAAGTTATCAGATCTAGAGTATATTATCTGTAGTTATGAAGAGGCAAGTAATAGCCAACCAAAATCATAATAAATGTACTAAACTTTGATTTGAAACTACAGATTGAAATGTGATATTGATCTACAGTATGATCCTTTATATTACTTCGAGGTTTGATTGCAATATGAAGTTATGTTCTAATATATTTGGTTTCCTAAGATGACAATATATATATGGTGATGACAACAGTGATCAACAAGTACTCTAAGTACACTAAATTGATCAGTGACCAAGTGGCAAGTAATAAGATGGACATACTTAGATTTGTCTCAGGAATTATATATATCAAAATGATTAGATTTTCATCAATAGGTTCACAGTATACTTGCAATATCTCAGATTGGTAGTTTTCCAACAACCTTGCAAGATAAAACAATGGAGAAATGTTGCAAGAGTGCAATAATCAAAGCGGTATGACCCCCTTTTAGAATATACTTATTCAAATGTTATTTCACTTGTATCCAAGCTATGGAAGTGACTATGGTTATATTTCCAAGGTACCAAAGGACAAAGATGATACTCTAGTCAAACAAAAACTAGAAGAGAGTGTAAACATTATATGTTTTACCTGTAGCTCTTCGGTATTGTTAGGGCATTAGGAAAAACTATTTATTCAATCTGGAAACTTTTCCCAGTTGAAATTTCAGATCTTTATTGCCAAAATGAATTGCATGTTTCTGTCAGAGGGGTGCTATATCACCATATGCTTGTTTATTTTTGCAGCAAGGCACAATAATCAGATTTTACATTTATTTAGGCATGCTTGTTTACATTTCCCATTATGATATTTTTGACCTAAAATTTTGTCATCCATCTGTAGCTGTTGCTCAATAATTTTTGTGTTTACAACTTTACAAGTTTTACACCCATTGAATTTTGGGACTGGAATTTTCACATTCCAATAACATCTCCAACACATTTGCAGACATGACTAATATCAGATTAGCTCTAAATTTTGTGCAAGAAAGATGGCATCCTTGTGTATCCCCAGTCATAATGTAGCAAACTTGCTGTTAAATCTAGGTTTTCAAACATTTAGGCTATATTCCCTCTTATGATACACAATGATGGGCCTCAGATTAAACATGTTAATTGTTTGCAAGCAAGAGCATGAATGGCCCCTTTCATTATCGATAAATCTTGGCTTGTAAAACTAAATCAAATATTATCTGTTGATACTGATCATATCATGTTGAAAATTGTTTAGATTTTTCATTGGGAAATTATCTTGGTCTGCTACATAGTACAATTGCTCTGAATCCTGATACTAATGGCATTCTTGTGATAATCCAGAGCTCGCTGGATACATAATTCTTCATTGAATATGGTGAGGCAGACCGATACCAAATACAGGAGTTTGTTGGAAAGGGAATCTATGGTGTAGTAAGTTCTTCAATTGACACTCATACTGGTGAGAAAGTGGCAATTAAGAAGATTAATGATGTATTTGAACATGTATCTGATGCCACTCACATTCTGAGAGAAATCAAGCTCCTTAGGTTTCTTCGCCATCTAGACATTGTTGAGATTAAGCACATTATGCTTCCTCCATCTCGAGGGGAATTCATAGATATATATGTTCTTTTTTAGTGGATGGAGTCTTACCTTCACCAAGTTATTAAAGAAAATGATGATATCATGACTGAACACTATCAGTTCTTTCTATATCAGCTTCTTAGAGCTCTCAAGTACATTCATACATGTCAGAAAATCTATCCTGCAAGACCTGCATCCAATCCTAGCACAACATTTTTTCTTGGGGATTTTTTCTATTGGAAGCTTCTTTCTTTCGCTTGAATTCTACCTCACCCCTTGTTCCTTCCTCGTTTTTGAAAATTGAAACTTAAAAGATTCATGCTAGTCATGTGGTGTGATGCCTGAGCTCTGCATATTATTAGCTGAAATTTGAAATATACACCATGTCGAAAACTTGTTTGAGTTGCTTAAGCTATGCAGATCCTAAAACCCCATGAATTCTGTGGCCATTCCAAATATGATGTAACTTCCAATTCTTCTGATACCACCAAGTTTCTTCTTTACTTTTGTACCTATATATTAAATTGTTATGTATTTCCTTTGTTTTATGAACCCATTCTGATATCTTGAAGACATTTAGTAAAGTTTTTCATTTCTTCGTGTTTTACAGGCTTGCTTCCATTATATTTGCAAACATTGAATACTAAAGTTTTAAAACCAACCATGTGAAGAAGCAAGTAACTTATTGTTCTATTTTGGCTTTCCTTTTCTAAAATTTCCAATCTTAAAATTATATTAGGGTCATATGCCATGATATATGAGTTCCCTAGCTTATTGTTCTTACTATTTAGTGTTTATTCACCAAAAAATTGGTGTTCACCATATGTGGATTTCTCATAAGGGTTCACGATTCTTGGAACATTCTGAAGTAAAACTTTAGGGAATCTTCCTTCCAAACTGCTTAGGATGGTGTAGTGTCTAAAAGGTCTTGAATCCTGTCACCATTCTCAATATCTAACTGTTGGTCTCACTTTCAAACAGGGTCTTTCTCTCCTTGTACCTAATTTATGAAAACATATTTTGAAATGCAAGATACTCTAGGAAACAAGGACTAGCTTCTGCTTTTCTTGAACATGTCAGTGCATTCTGATCCTTTCTGAAGTTTGCCATGCTAACCGTTTTGCTTAACCATCCCCATGTTTAGCAGATGCTTGCAAAGCTCTGCTTCTAGGTGGAGCTGACTGTAGTCTTGTAAATCGGAAAGGAGAAACAATATTGTTGCTTGCCAGGAGAAATAGTTTATCAAAAATTGCAACAGGTGTTATATTGGACCATCTTGCAAGGAAGTTGGTTCTTGATGGTGATCAACTCTACAAACATACAATGTAGGGTACAGGTGCTCCACATATGAAGATGGTCCGAATTCTTAAATATGGTGTGCTAACATGGGGGAAGTCACGGAGAAGAAATGTTTACTTTAATGAAGCCGTGTTGGGACCAAGTCATGCATTCCAGAGAAATCGTGGGAAACGTGATGCCAATATACTAGGGACATTTAGAATTGTCACTATGAAGAAAATAGAAGTTCACTTTAAATCAAGAAATGATTCCAATGCAAAAGTCTGGGTTCGTGGAATTAACTTGATTACAAAAGAAGCTACCATGTCAAGTGGTCCTACAGTTGCAAGTAAAATTTCTTTTATAGATGAAAACAAACATGGTGTCTTTGCACTGAGATGTATTTCTTTTGTGCAGATTTGAATTGGTATCAAACATCATCCAAACAAACGAAAACATTTGCAGGTAGTTAAAGGATCAATTTTGGTTGTTGTTTTGTGGCATTATGAGATTAGGTAATTAGATTTCCTCAAGTTCAGTCAGTTGAACTTACAAGCAGGAAAAAATTCAAAATTTAGTAGTTGGTATTTCTGAGAAGAAAAAGGCATATACAGTATTTGCATAGGACACTGGGATTTTGTGAGATTCAATGTGTTGCATGCATCCAACTTTATACCAGTAGAGGTTTCCATCATATTGGTTAATTTATTTACTTGTGTTTAAGAAAGAAGAGAAGGTGGCAAAGTCGCTATTGTTTTGGGAAACTTATAAAGAAACTTGTGTAAGAGATCCAAGATTTGAGCCAATTCTAAGTGAATGAATCAATTTTAGTTGTCTTTGAATGTTTAAATATTTCTTTATAGTCGACTTCCCAACATCCATCTTTAGCTATTTACACTAGGTTTTGATGTAATCTGTATGGAAACAAATTCTATCAGTGTAGAAAGTTGTTGCGGTATTGTAGAGTTTCACTGGGGCAATTAAAATTCCCAGAGCATAATCCTTCAACATGGTCTAAACTTATGATATGACATGTCATTCCTTCTAATATAAACATTTATATCCTCTGTGTTTAGTTCTTTTGTAAAAAAAACTGAATATATAGTTAGAATTAACTTAGGAATTCCATAACACCTAGAGGACCATTAGTTGTTTGTAGCCAACTAGAAACCTTAATTTGTTTGGCATCATTATCCCATGCATGTACACCTGCAAGATAATGGTCAGCTCCAATGTTGCTCCCATTAAGTGAGCTTTTGTTACTGAAGTTATTATTTGTTGGGTAACATTATTATTTACTATACTATAGACCTTTGGAGAGTTTCACATTATCCCTAGATTTTGATGTTCTATAGGTTTTACTAACTTCTTGTTTTTCAGGTCCTTTCATTAAATTGAGAAGTAGAATGGTGTCTTTATTTCTGTATTTTGTAAATTCAATTTTCTTACAAGGGTCTCATCATCATTGATTTAGAGTGACCAATTTTCCTCAATGTAGTTGGCAAGAATTTTGTAAAGTCATTTCAGATGGTGAAAATCAGATTTAGAGATAGGTGTAGACTGCATTCAAGAGTCAATCTTCGTAAAACATCCTCTGTTTAGAATCCTAATATTGTGATCCTAAAATTTTGAATCAACTTCATGGTTTTGTCATGCTCTAATTTTTATATAACCAACAATAGGTAAACCATGCTCTGATTTTTATATAACCAACAACAGGTGGGTTCTGATTTGACACTTGCTATTGTTGTTGCTGTGTACATGCAACTGATTCTATCTGGGGATTTCGAGTGTAGGTTAGTGTCTCAATTAGTAGCGAGTAGAGACAATATCTTGATGATTCTCTTCTTGTTACTTTATTTCTTACACTAAATGTACTGACTCCATTTGCTAATAATTAGCAAAGAATTCATTTTGATTGTACAAGTACCACCAAGACTTTAGGAATGACATCTAGAGCTTGCTTGAATTTTTGATCTGAAACAGACCATTGTGCATCTGAAGTTTGTTTAATGTTTTATCCAAATAGGTCATTATGGCATCCCAGTGTTAGCCTTTGTTTGAAAGTTTGGTATCTTTCTTTTCTTTCTAAATTATACAAGTTTGATCATTTTGTTAAATCAATTTCAAGGACAACCAACATAGATCCATCTTAACTCTAGATCTATCAAGCACTAAAAGGGATCAAATCCTTTGTACTATAAAAAATGCTTGCACCTCAAGGGATTTGATCACTTTGAAGGCTTGGTAGATACGAAGTTAAGATGAATCTATGCTGGTTTATTTTATTAGCCATTCCCTTATTTTAGTGTTAGTTTTCAAAAAGATCAAATAAGGAACAGAGTTTTACTTTTGGTGTTCATGTGGCCTACTTGTCACATCATAAAGCTTGAAACTATCAAGAGTACATGGGGTAGCAAGGGCACTATAATCATCATGATCAGATTCATCACTAGTAATATTGGATTCACTGTTGTGACCATTGCCAAGATAATCATAATTTTCTGCTATGGTTGGAACAGGCTTGAACCATGGAGAAGATGAATTCGTTGGATCTCTGGCCATGCTGTTTAAAGCCAAGTGCAAATTACTATGAGCATAAACAAGATCTCCCAAATATCCAAAGAATAACATGTTTCTTTTATTGGACTGTAAAATGGTTAAAGCTTCCCCAATTCCTTTCACATGCAGAAGCACTTGAGCCTTGGCTCAAAATATGAATGGAAAAATGTTTCAATTTGGGGGGTTCTACACAACAAAAATCCTACCAGTTATATGCAGTAGTATTGGTCGTGTCTTATTTGGCTAAAGCACTTCCAAATATCCCTTCTTCTAACTTGTAAGCTCTAAGATGGTCTATAACCTCATGTGTTAAACTTTAACTTGTAAGCTCTAAGATGGTCTATAACCTTATGTGTTAAACTTTTGGGTTACTTTGAAAGTGTTTACACCATGTTTGGGGGTGCTCCATGAGATTTGGGGTACATAGTGTAAGACTGAGCTTTGGATAGTCCAAGATATATTGTAAGCATGAGAGATGGCATGTGATGGATATGCACAATTGAGATCAATGTTGCAAACATCATTGATAAATTATTGATGTTCCGAGAAATCTCGCGATTTTCATATTGACGATTTTTTTTTGTGAAAAACAAATTCGATCTTTTCACCTGTTTTTTTCTCGATTTATCCCGAGATATTGCGGATTTTTCCCCATTTTTTTAAAGGAGATCTTGATTTCATGGAGGGTGGAGTATGTTTTTTTTTGTCGTTGTTTATCAAATCTAGACCGAGTTGGAGGGTTAAAAGATAATCTTGGGCATGAACAACCTTATGAAAAGTGAACAATGGCAAAAAACAGGCTTGGAGGAATGTCGGGTTGAATTTGAGGGTTAAAATGGCATTAAGAAACAACTCTGGGCATAGATATGGACATAAAGAGTAGAATTGGGCACTCCAACATCCTCAAAGGCTCAAACCTTCATTTTGGGCACAAATAATGGTTATGCTAACCTCCCAATCAACAATTTACAAAATTATTATGAATTCTAGGCTCTTTTTCTCCACAAAAGGGGTGCAAACAAACCTAAAAAAACAGACCTGAGTTAATTTCAGACCCTATAAACCAAGTCCGAGTGTGATTTTGGTGATTTTGGGAAGTCTCTTGAAGGAGACTAGCAACAAATAATATTTCTGGGTGGTTTTCCTTGCAACAATAGCCGCAAAATGACCCTAAAAATTTCCTAGGATCATTGTTTAAGGCTGTTAGGAGGCTGGGTCATACCCATAACTGCCCATGAGGCCGATTCAACCCAGAGGAACTGCCCAAATTTGCATTTTTCACCTATGTTTATACTGTTTGATGACTTTTGTCACTGTCATGGCTTCCAAAACTAAACCAGAATTGCTTTCTAGGGTTTGAAGTTGACCCAATGTTGCCAGAATTGAAGATCTGCCCCTTTTCCATTTCCAGAAGATCTAAGAATCAATTATAAGCATGGAATTCCTCTTAAAACATAAGGTGAACACCCTATGCAAATAGGGGGGTAATAGGATGAAACCCTATGTTTAGGAGACAAAATTTCTCAAGTAGAGTAAGAAAGTGGAGGGGAAGGTGGCATGGGGATTTTATAACAAATTCCCTTATATGATTGAAAAGGTTTGTTTGTGCCAAAACAATGGCAGTATCAAACCCAAGCACAAATATCACAAGAAAAAGGGAAGAAAACACAAAAGCCATCTCCAAGTACCAAGCCAGTTTGATGCAGGGGCATATACTGTTTGAGTAAAGTCATTTATGAATTTTCTAGGTCAAGGGAACTTAAGAATACCTAGGGTCTCACATGTTTCTAATTTGCTTTATTTTGTTGAGAGGTTGAATAAAGAGGATAAGGATACTACATCCTTTTCCCAATGTAATCGATAGGGTTAGTTGAGCATTTCCAGAATTGTAGCATTTAGTTAGTGATTTGTCAAGTGAGTCATAAGTTAGTTGAGTTAATCATGGATTATGTTCCTTCTTTATAGGATTATCCTTCTTTATAGGATCAAAGAAGTAGAATTCAAGTTGTATTTAGTTTAGCTGATGACCTTTAAGTTAGTTAGCTTTTTGGTAGCTCAATAGAGCCAGGGTTAACTCGCAGAAGTTGAAGATATAGATTCAAGTGGAAGAGGGGTCGAAATGATCAATTCCTTGGAGAAAAACAGAGACAATTTATCTCTATAAAATCGATCTCTACATTGTATGAGAGGCTTAGAAAACTAAATAAGAAACATAGTGATTTTCTATATGAAGTCTTTGAGTTGAATAACAGTGGAAATATAATCTATTAGCTTGTTTTAATCTGATGGAAGAGTAAGTCATCTATGTAAATATTTATTTTATATGGAATTGAATTTGAGTTTAGCAATCGCAATCCAGATAATCAATGGGAATCCAGATAATCAATGGGAATATATAAACATGAGAATTGTGTGCGCAGATGCTGAAGGGATTAACATTGTTGTAAAAGGATTAACATGGGATAATCAATGGGATACTTTTTTTTGTTGAAACATTGATGATTTGAGCTACATTACCTTCATGTAGCCTATTTTAATATTGATGTTTTGATATTCATCTCTTACATTGTCTCTTTCTTGTATGTGACAAGAAATGACATTGGAATTTGAGAAAGCTAGGTCTATGAGCTATCTCTTCACATAGATAGTGGCCTAACATTAAAGGATAAATAACTAATTTGACAACATTTTCGGCTAAGCAAGAATGGGATCATTCAAGTACATGAAACCATGTTGGTGTTCAACAAGAATATCTTGACAAATATTTATGGTTTGTTTATTGCTTTTGTTTGAAGCATTTCGTCGATTTTTTAAGTTTGTGTGTATTTTGGTTAGTTATTGTGTTAGTCCCTTGAATGCTTCTAGTTCTCATTTGACGCTTGATTAAACCATTTGCTATAGCTTGAATAAATATTGGTTTTAGTCAATTTCCATTGATTCAGGGTTTGAGAAAATATATTTTTATTACCTTTTAGTTGCATGAATTAATTGTCTTCACTTTTTCGAATCTCAATTATTTTATGTTGATTGCATATTTTCTTTGTAAATACTTCTCATTATTCAAAAAAATAAATGACCTCTACATAGCTCAATGAAGATAAAAATGGTCTACGCACTAGGTTCCTATGCATTGATCGTAGGATACCTATTGGCACAAAACCAACATTCATCAAATGCAATAATTAATTGCCATAAATACAATGCATAATTGTATTAGCCTCCATGACCAGAATTGGCTAATGGAGGCCAAGATCGAGCATAATGTATGTTTCTATTAGTTTATTGGTTTGCCAAGATTCAGGTCCCCACATGTCCGATGTAACATTAAGGGACGAGATAACAAGTGGAGTCCCCACTTGCCCTATATCTAGTCAGTGCAGTTGTGTTTCACTAACACCTTCCAGTTGTGAATCATGAGTCTACATGTTCTGTTGTTGATAATGTGATTCATGTTATTTGACTAATGTTGTTGTTCCCCTATTTTTACATTATTTTGTAAATCAGTGAAATATTCTCCAGTTTTTACAATTTTTTATAATGAAGTTAAATATTTGCCAAGATTTTACAATATCTTATGAATTAGTGAAAGATTCACCAAGTTTTTACAATATATTATAACTTAGTAAAAGATTCACCAATATTTTACAACATTATATAATAAAATCAAAGATTTGCCAATTTTTTTATATATACATATTATATTATTGATAAAATTGCCTTCAAATTTTCCTATATATCGGAGAGATTCACCCATTTTTTATACATATAACTTTAGGAGGGGTTTTTAAAATCATCCCTACACCCCTCAATGTAATCTTGCATCAATGCTACAATTATATCTTGTCAAACCCTTATTTTGAATAACCCTTCTTCAATTTTTTGGAGATCCTAGTGTTGCTTCCATGAGCTAGTCACTTGATCTTCATTATCATTCACATATATTACTACTAGCCAATTTCTCATTTTTCTTTCGAAAAAAATGGTGAGGTTATAAAATTGATGCCTCCACAAGGTTCTAAGATTACAAATAGTCCTCTATTTTCTCCCTTTTTAGAAGCATTGAATCTCTTATGAAAGGTGGTCCACCAAGTTTCTTTTTTACTTCAGTGGCTTTCAGGAAAGTTGTGTTTTTTCTCTCCTATAGAATACCGCAAGTGGCGATCATTTATCAGAGGATTTCTATATGCCCTCTCCATCCAAACTCTATTTTATTTTAAAGTTTTTTTGAGAGGGGAGCACATACTTCTTTCTTCTCACCACAATGATGCCTGATACCTGGGACAAAAAGGTACTAACTGTGCCCTAAACCTAAAAACATGACATAAGAGTTATTTAAAGCTGATATGGATTATATTCATTAATTAATATAGGTGGAAGCAAGAAGAGAGAAAAATTCAATGATATTTGTGTCCTTTCCAATGTTTAATATTCTTAATCTTCCAGCTGTTGCTTTTTTGTGTTTTTCTTATATTTTAACAACCAAACAAAATAACCTCTGGCAAATATCTGTTATCGCTAAAATTTGGAAATTATTGGGTTAGGTTCAAGTTGATTTCTAATAAAATGTTTTTATAATAAAAAACCTGAAAGAAGAAATCCATAACATTTGGTAGACTTTTGGCAAATCCCTATTGTCGATACAATTTGGAAAATACTGGGTTAGGTTTGAGTTGCTTTCTAACCTAGGGAGTTTATAATGATATTGAATTATATTCAAAGTTTTCTGTAAAATCCCTAGTGGTTAGGGTACGTGTGCCTTCTCCTCGATTTCACACTTGGGTTCATCTAATATACACCCAAGGGTAGGATGTCACACCCCCAAACTCTATTTACCCTTATTACCTCTGTTTCCATGGGTGTTGAATGAGGGTAACCTACTCTAATAGATTCTTCCTTTCCTCTATTAGCTTCCAATAACCTTTAAATTTCCTTTATTGTCCTTTCCTCTATGAGGATGACGATGACTTTCCTTTATTGTCCACATAGCCCATAATATATCTCGGTCATCACTATAATAGAAATCTTACTCAGCTATAATAACAGTGTAGTATACCAACTAATAAACCTGAGCCTACAAGTTATTTGGAGAAGGACATGAAATAAAGTAAAGGGAAGAACATGGATGTAGGGAAAGCGTTAGGGCAATATGGAAAAAATAGTAAAGGGACAAGAAGGGCGAGACAGCATGCAGGAGTGATACTACCACGATCCTGGACTGTGAGGTAAATATTATCATTCTAGTATCACTAAGCTAAAATCAAACCCATTCAATGAATTGCTCTAATAGATAGAATTAGTAATGAATCCATGGAGATTTGCAAAATATTTTAAAAAATTTTAAAATCGAAATGAAGTAGGGCATTGTTCTTGTTGTTGTCTGATTATACGGTCCCTTGGGCATAAATATCCCTAGAATCAATTCTAAAATATATTTGAAGGAAATCTGTGCATCAAAATAGGAAATGTGATCCATTTTGAAGTGATTCTAGACATGGACAGTGGTGGAAAGCAACATATTTCACAAATATAGGCATGTAAACAGTGATGAAGAGGGTTATTTATAAGGTATGGACCCAACTAGGGATTTTCCAAACATATATTAGACCCAAACTTAGCCCTAAAATGGCATTTTGGACCAACCCAAAACCATCAAGCAACAACCCTTTCTCAATTATGGGTGCATAAGAAGCAATTAAGGGTTGATTATGAAAGCTGAAAATAATTTTTTTCCCACTAAGATTGCAGTCCTATGAATTCTTTCCATAGTAAAAACCCTAAGCCATGAAATCCATGCTTCATTTTCTAGGTTCTAAGAATGAATAACCTTCAAACATCTGGGGTACCTTCATTTTCTTCATCGTCGGAGGGCCGAAGGATGGACACAAACGCGCAACAATCTCCCTCTAGACACAAACGCGCAACAATTTCCATAGGGGAGAGAGTTCTAAATGTTGTAATGGAAATTTCCGCAGGTGCAAGAATTCTAAAGGTTGTAATGGCAATTTCCGCAAGCGCCAGAGTTTTAAAAGCTATAATGGAAATTTCTAGATTATTGGGAATTAAACTACATAAACCACCAACCTCCAATGTGGTCATCATTTAGTTGACTTTTCCTAATTAAGACAGGATTAAATCGGTCCTTCATATTATTTATTATATGTAATTATTTCATATGGTATTTTTCCAACATCATTTCATTTCCTAATAAGTTGTGGCAAATCATTTGTGAGAGATCTAAAGCATTAGACTCATTAACCATTAAAGTGTAAACTCTATATTATAACATAATAATTTAATAAACTATATAGAGATTTGCATTAAGATCAAAAGTGTCTATTGGCATAAAAGGACTTGCTTTCATAATCAATCATTGTTTAATATTTTGTATATATTTAAGTACAATCAACTAGGAGTTTCCATATAAAGATTATAATAATAAAATTGAGAGTTATGACATATTTTTATCTAAACATACCAATTATAAGAAAATGAATAATAGTGTTTGTATATTGTTATCTCATAATAATTAATCAAGGTCATAATTTCAATTTATTTGAAATCATTATCTCTTGATTATAAAAATCAAACATCTACTTGTGGAACTATTTACATTAAAACCTTTCCAAAATAATTAAACATCAAATATTTTCCATTTACCTTTATGAATTAAAGGTGATGGTAAACTATAATCCTTGTCTTCCATTCTTGGGCATATAAATCTTACATGTACCTATGTTCAATAAGATTGAGTATTTTCTAATGAATTTAGATAAATCATAGTATTTATGTTATGATACTTTACCATTCATATGAAAAGGTTGTTAATAATAAAAAATCCCCAAATTTTTTATGAGAGGCCTCACTAATTTGGGATGTGTAATTAACTATTTAATGATATATTCATCTACTTTTATGCACAATAAGATATCTGTTTAAGAATCTATGTAACTTTTTTCATTAACTAAAATTATGACACTGTTATATGTGTCATGTACATTTGGTCATGGGTTTTGAATCTGGATGGGGAAAAATACAGCATACTTCCCCAACCACCCAACCTACAAGAGGAACCCTCATCTTCATCATCATCATCATCATCGTCGTCATCATTATCATCATCATCATCATCATCATCATCTTCATCGTCATCATCATCATCATTGTCATCGTCGTCTTCATCATCGTCATCGTCGTCTTCATGATGATGATGATGGTTTTGGTTATTCAGTTTCCTTTCTTCCATCAATAAGAGTTTGAAACCCACCTTTTACTATGACCTTCATCATCATCATTGTCATCAACATCGTGGTCTTCATTATCATGACGCTCATCATCATCATCATCATCATCGTCGTCGTCGTCTTCAACATTGTCGTCTTCATTATCAGGACCCTCATCATCATCATCGTCATCGTCATCTTCATGATGATGATGATGATGATGGTAATGGCGATGACACGAGGATGATGAGGGTGATGATGATGGTGATGGTCATCATCGTCTAATTCATCATCATCATCATCACCATGGTCATCATCATCATCATTGTTGTCATCGTCATGGTCATCACCATCGTCATCGTCATCACCATTGTCATCGTCATCGTCATCATCATCATCATCGTCATCATCATCGTCGTCGTCGTCATCATTGTCATCATCGTCGTCATTGTCGTCATCATCATAATCATTAACATCATCATCATCATCATCATCATCTTCATCATTATCATCATCATCCTCTTCATCATCATCATCATCATCGTCCTCTTCATCATCATCATCACCATCATCATCATCATCGTCGTCGTCGTCGTCGTCGTCATCGTCTTCATAATCATGACCCTCCTCATCATCGTCATGACCCTCCTCATCATCATCATCATCATGTCCTAACAACAACATAGTCAATGGCTTCTAACAACATGTCCTATGGTAGTCTTTCGGAAGGTTAATTTATACACATATCCACATATAGGTAGTGATATGAACTTTTCACCAACATTAAGAATAATTAAAACTTACTATACTTCAAAGATACTTGTTTTGTAATCCACCAACATTAAGAATAAGTAAAACTTAGTTTACTTCAAAAATTCATTTTCGAAAAAAATTGCATAATACTAGCAAACCTTTCAATCAAAAAGTGATGAGAAGGAAAATGTTGAATATAGCCAATAAATGAAAGGAATTTTTTGTATTCTTGAAATACTTCTTATATCTAATAGATTCCTCGACTTCTAGAACTATGGGTCCCAAATATATGTTCAATAGAGAGATACAAACCTAAGAGGAAGAAAAACATCCTAACTTGAATAATGAACCTTCACATTAATAAGGGAAGAACCATCTACATAACGACACATCCCTATCTTGGATAAATGAAAATATAGCTTTGAAGGATGATTGAAAAGTTGAGCATGTGAGTTGAGCTAGTGACAACTAGGGTAGAACCTAGCTACACAAAAATTTCGAGTTCAATGCTTTCCATTATAATATTATAAAATCATATTTAAAAAACTATTATAATTGTTATAAGTTATCATATCTCTATTATTCTTATCTTCTCTTGCAACAAAAATATTCCTATTTTTTATGGTTTGTGAAAACACATAAAGTTGGGGATATTTAAAAATATAAACCAAATAAAGTGAAACAATTACCTCCCTCCCATCCCTTAGCTTTGTTGATCATGAAGCTGATGATGATGAAGACGACGATGACGATGATGATGATTATGATGATGATGATGATGACGATGATGACGATGATGATGAAGATGATGATGATGGTGATGATGATGTTGATGAGGATGATGATGATTATCATCACCAAGAGGATGATGATGATGATGATGAAGATGATGATGTGTGATGACGACGACGATGATGTTGATGATGAAGATGATGATGTGTGATGATGACGACGATGATGATGTTGATGAATATGAAGATCATGATGATGGTGGTGGTGATCATGATGATGATGATGATGATGTTGATGACAATGATGACAATGATGATGATGATGATGATTATCATCATCATGAGGATGACGATGATGATGATGACGATAATCATGAAGATGATGATGACGTTGATGGTGACGACGGCGATGATGATGACGATGATGATGAGGATGAAAATGATGATGATGATGATGATGATGATGATGATGATGATGATGAATATGATAATGATGGCGATGATAATGTTGATGGTGATTATCATCATCATGAGGATGACGATGATGATGAAGATGATAATTATAGTGATGATGATGATTATGATTATGATGATCATGGGGATGACGATGATGATGAAGATGATGATGATGGTGATGATGATGTTGATGAGGATGATGATGATTATCATCACCATGAGGATGACGATGATGATGATGACGATGATGATGAAGATGATGATGATGGTGATGATGATGTTGATGAGGATGATGATGATTATCATCACCATGAGGATGACGATGATGATGATGAAGATGATGATGTGTGATGATGACGATGATGATGTTGATGAATATGAAGATGATGATGATGATGATGGTGATGATCATGATAATGATGATGATCATGGTGATGATGATGATGATGATGATGATGACGACGACGATGATAATGAAGATGATGATGAAGATAATGATGTGTGATGATGACGACAATGATGATGAAAATGATGATGTGTGATGATGATGATGATGATGATGATGATGATGAAGACGATGATGATGAAGATGATGACGACAAAGATGATGATGATGATGTTGATGACAAAAATGGCAATGATGATGTTGATGAAATGGGACTGTTAGCTAGAAATACACACCTCCTATAGATAAGAGTTAGTTCCCTAGTCTGAATGGTTCAGATCTAGAACAAAACACAAACACGAAATGCTAGACTCTCCCTAGATCTGGTTAATCACTTGAATGGAATTCCATGATGCTTCTCTCAAAGGTTGTCCTCACTATCCTTGAAGCTTACTGTAGAAGAACCTGTAAAATATGGAAGACAATAAATAAAAACATGACAGCATACAATATAATCAACTATATCTATTCTTTTGACCAAGGAATCAAGCAAATAAACATATGAAACAATAAATTTGGGAAATAAAAGACATTCTTTATTAATAAAGGATTGGAGAGACTACAACCTTCATGCCTTGGTGTTGAGAGTTCCTTCCAATAGATCCTTGCCTCTAATTTCACCTTGCCTCCAAAGAATCAAGAATGATTTTGACAGAGTTTGGGTATGAAACACAATTCTTCCTCCTCTTTCCCATGGGGGGTGAGCCAGTATTTAAAGGCATGGGAGGATAGGTATGGTTGAGGATCTCATGGGTGAGGTGGATATTAGATCCTAAAAGGGAGGATCTTGATCTCTAGCTAGTACTAAACCATAGGGATGAGGCTCCATGGAGGTCAGCTTTGAGAATCCTCTCGAAGCTTCTCTTTTTTTCCTTCAAAACTTGAGCACCGCTCCTCCAATGAAGAAAATAGGCAGTGATAAGGGGGCATTGCTTCTTGAAGTAGGGATAATAGCAGTGGCACTGCTCTTTGATCATGTATTAGGAGCAATGCTGGCTCTTTGCTTCTTGGGTAACACTTTTTGTCAATGGGGAAAGAGCGTTACCAGCTCAAAAGAGGGAAAATTGCAAGGGGTTAATTTATTCCTTCATTTCTCTAGGGAAACTTTGAGGGATTGGAGAAAAAAAGGGAATACCTATCTCATAACATGAGGGTGATGAGATTTCGGTATAACAGAGATTCCCCTGAAAGTATAAAGTCTAGAGGGAAACGATAGGCAATATACTTTGAAAGAATAAGGTATAGTGTCGAGGCAAAGGTCCAAAGGTTGGAACTTCTCAAACATCACCAAATTTCTGTAGGATATTTTGATACATGTCCCAAATGACTCACAACATGGCTGCTGACCAATACAACGCAGATCCATGTGAGATACAAAAAAGTCATGGCTACTAAAATATAGCGTAGATCCATGTGAAGAAGACTCAAATTTAGACATAGCTCTAAGACATACAATGTAGATCTATGTCATACAAATGCAAATATCAGCACAACCACGAACATAAAAATGTGGATACATGCTAGGACTCATACAAATACTCCATCACAACCTGGGGAAAGAAATGAGCACTTAACAAATACCCAGGGTCTTCGTCTCGTCTTCCACAAAGTACGATTCTATCCATGTGATTACAATGATCTGAAGTCGAACATGGTAGAAACCACTTGATTACCAATCAATGATGAGAACCATTAACAAGTGCGAGGGAGATCACCATTGATGTCAATGATTCCCAAGGTACCCTAGTACAATCTCCTAAATGTGAATAAATGTTTTGATGTCGAACACCCAGAAAAATATATCGATCAAAGGTCAATGATGTGAACCTATGTCGAGAGAAAGAGGATTTGTCATTGAGGCATACAAATCTCAAGGTACTAAATTTGTTTCTAAGACTAATTCCTAGATTATGAATTGATGTCGACAGGAATAGTCTCGTCGAAGGAGGGCCATGATGAATCCCACATCGATGACACGAAACGCAGAACACAATTATAAAATTTTAAGTATGATGTAACCATAGGACTAACTCAAAAGTAACTGACTCAAAAAATTTGTTTTGACTGCAGGTGTAAACTCTCAAAATAGTTTCCCTTTTGAACATAAGGTGGCATGACTGAAGACTTGGAAGCATTGACTTGACGAGGCAGAACACAATGCAACAATGCAAAATGTAATCTTTGAGAGACTCAAAGGAGTGGGATGACTCATGAAAGTGGATCAGCTCAGAAACAAGCTGAATACCCAATTGACTGACTGAAAAGAAAACAAGTGCCATGTTCAAAGGTGACTAACAACTTCCATTATTGCAAAATGTTTTCCCTTTCCCTTAATTTCACCATCACGATTGATGAGTGCCTCTTTTTGGTTTTATGAGTTCAAATAGGGTAACAAATACTCATTTTAGCTTGTCCTTTAGACAATTCCAAACTCATATGTTTTACGAACCTAAGAAAGGAGGGGTTCGTTCCCAAAAAAGGGTCTTTCAATGTTTAATTTAATGAGTCCAATGAAAGAAAACTCAGTGTAGTTCATGTTTAGAGAGTCTGAAGAAACTAAAGAAAACTCCAAAGGGTCCTTTTTCATATGATTCAGTCCCTAGGGCCCAAAAACGTATAAAATAATACCTTAGAGAACTCTTCCAATCATGATTTCCTGGAGTGTTCCTTTTTCGTAAATAGTCCACCCGAACCGAAAAAGAGATAACCTACCGTCGGAGAGACGACTCTTCAAATACTTTTATGAGTATGAAGAAGACAATTACTTGACTATCTTTTCACATTTTAAGAGTCTGAAAAGAGCTTAAAGAAGACTCTATTAACCTTTTTCATGTTTGAATCCGAAGCACGAAAAAGTAATAAACTAAGCTCAAACCACTTTTCATGTTTTAACCAGAGCATGAAAAATGAAAATTAAGCTCAACACCATCTTATTGTTTTTAATGAGCTCGAAGATCAGTTGAAAGAATGCTTGAAGATTGGTTTCATTTTTACGCAAGCTCGAAACCAATGGGTAAATTATGCTTGAAAAATCCCATTAACATGATATCCAGAGGTTAGACGTTTGCCCCCAGCATGATTGCTAGCAAATCTTACCCCTAGCATGGTTGCTAAGGGTGCGACATTCCCCCCAAGCTTTGTTTCATCTAACGATTCTTCTTCCATACCCAACCTAAAAACCTGGTTACTAATGTGAAAATGTTCACCAGGGGTGTAGCAAGAATGAGAATTAGGCAGGCGAAAAGAAGGTTCAAGTTCTAACACTAAAGGGAAGACTCGACTCAAGGGAAGGGGATCTGTTTCATTTTTAAACAAGCTTGAAATAGAAGGTAACTATGCTTGGAACATGGTTTCATTTTTATGCAAGCTTGAAACCCAAAGGTAAACTATTCTTAAGGAAACCTACTTCATTTTTTAACGATCTTGAAATAGAAAATGAACTATGCTCAAGAATGGTTTCATTTTTATGCATGCTTGAAACCAAAAGGTAAACTATGCTTGAGGAGATCCATTTCATTTTTTAACGAGCTTGGCATAGAATGGGAACTTTGCTCATAGGCATCTGTTTCATTTTTTTAACGAGCTCGACACAGAAAAAGAACTATGCTCACCAACTTGTTTCATTTTTTAACGAGCTTGACATAGAATAAGAAATGTGCTCGCCAACCTGTTTCATTTTTTAACGAGCTTGACACGGAATAAGAACTGTGCTCGCCAACCTATTTCATTTTTTAACGAGCTTGACACAGAATAAGAACTATGCTCACAGACATCTAATTCATTTTTTAACAAGCTTGACATAGAAAAAAGGAACTTTGCTCACAGACATCTGATTCATTTTTTAACGAGATTGATACAGAAAAAAGGAACTATGCTCACATACATGTGATTCTTTTTTTAATGAGCTTGACACAGAAAAAAGGAACTATTCTCATAGACATCTGATTCATTTTTTAACGAGCTTGACATAGAATGGGAACTTTGCTCAAGAACCTGCTCCTACCCAACATGATATCCAGAGATTGGTAGGTTGGCCCCATTACATAAAAGCTAGCGGCTTAGCTCCATTATGATTCCCATAGACTAGAGCCATGCCCCCCATTTTACCTATGATGGGAAGAAGATAACTAGAAGAAGGTGAAGGAACCATAAGAACATGCAGCAAATTCAGGGTAGTCTGATTACTAGATGTGATGTGATGGTCAGGTGTAACAAAGGAAATATGATCAATGGTCACAATCTTCCCATCATGGGTAAAATGCATAACTCTAAATAGTGTGGACACTATAGCCTTCATAGCATAAACATAATCACGTCTAAGGAGTATATTGAAATCTAAAGGACCTTGGACCACCATAACATCAATATGGACAATTTTCCCTCCTAATGTAATAGGCAAATAAGGAAGGGTCCCTAAGGGTGCAGTAGGTATTCGATTAAAATCCAGTATCTGATCGGTGGTTGGCACAAGCTGAGGAGAACCTAAAGCTTTCCAAGTAGTTGAGGATAGAATACTAACAGAAGCCCCTTCGTCAAAAATAGTGTGAAGTATTCGCCTAGCAATAACATTCACAAATATCTAGAAAGGAACACTTGAATGAAGAAGAGACTTTGTTAGGTTACTCTAGGAAAAGGAAATAACCTCACTACTCAAAGAGGGTTCTGTCGAAAAAAACAAAATTTCCTCTTGTCGAGAACAATCAGAACGAAGCATGAGAACTTCAGCAGATTTAAGTTCATTCTCTACTATAAGAGAAGAACAAGACGAAGATTTGGTCAAAGAAACTACTTCAGTCTTAACACTCTCTGTTGAAAGAGTGGGATCAGGTGGAGATGACATCGACTCGACCAATTTAACTTCACTCTTCAAAGGAAGAATGGGATCAATCATGGATGAATCTGGATTAACCACTTGGAATTTGCTCTTAGAAGGAAGAGTGGGATCAACCTCGGATGAAACCGAATCAACCACTTTAACTTCACCCTTCAAAGGAAGAGTGGGATCAACTACGGATGAAACCGAATTGACCACTTCAACTTCACTCTTCAAAGGAAGAGTGGGATCAAACGAGGTCAAAACTGGATCGATCACTCTATAAACCAATGGGATGTCAAGTGACAACTTATGATAACATGTTGGAAGCCGTTGATGAGAAATAGTAATATCTTCCAACAAATTAGAAGCTTCATCCATATGAGGACAAAGGTAAGTAAAATGCATGTCCTTACAAAGCAAGAAAGGATTTATAACTTTACCCTTCCGACTCTTAACCACAGAGTCATTGGTTGAGGGGGATCATCAGCATGATGACCAGAGGCTGATGACATATCTTGCCATGAAACCTTAGACCACTCTTCTAAAACTAGGACCAAACCATGACAATCTTTCAGAAGGTGATCACCCTTGCAAATCCTACAAGGGAATTTGGGCTTACGTAATCTTGGGGTGTACAGATCAACACTCTCCACACTAGGAGGAGTGATTGGTTGAGACTTGGTTTTTTGTTTGTTTTTCTTCTTCTTAATCTTCCTTTTCTTCTTCTTCTTATCCACCTAACTACTAGTACTACAACTTTCAACAAGTGAAGAGGGAGAAATGGGAGAAGACACATTTGGTGAAGAAGGAGAGGGATCAACATGAGATTGATGCTCTTGCGATGAAGGATTAGGATCAGAAGCAACTGGTGTACATGGGACAACTGGGCTGGAGAATAACCAAACAGGTAATCCAGTAGTCAATCCAGGAAGGCTTAACATAACCATGAGAGGAGGACCAACATCCCCATATGGAGGGAAAACAAAAGACATGCTTGTAGAGGAGTGGATTAAAGATCTAGAACCTCACGGGATTTTCAAACCATCATAGCTAGTGTGATGCCAAGATGGCCAAAGGGTTAACTCGGATGGTCTCAGGATTCCTAAAAGTGTCTCCTGATATACGCAAGGTATGTGGGAGCTCAAATCAGTAGTAGTATTGTCTAATGCACAACCGTTCACAAGAGGCCTTCCTATATACAATCGAGTATGTGAAGTACCTTTCTATATCCTCAAGGGTACGTGAAATACCGTTCGATATACCGACAGTACATGGAAGAACCGCACGAGTCTCGGGTTGTAGTGCAGACAAATTAACGACAGCTCCTACATTTAACAACGCCCGAAAATGTCTCTAACCTATCACACAAATTGCTAAAAAATTTAAACCTAAGCTAGCGCTTAATTTTATCTTGAATGGTTAGGTGGATGCATGAGGTGAGGACATAAAAAATAAAACCATGCAGTATGATAGTGCAAAATTTCACTTTCACTTTAAAGGTATGCCCTACTTAAGGAAGGGAGAGAGAGGTTCAATTCATTTGAAACATAGAATAAATCCCATACAAAAATAAAAGACACTTGCTTATATGGTCCTTTACTAACTAAAACAAACAAAATCTTCTCTTTTGAACTGAAAAAGAAGTGAGATCTCTAATGAAAAGCAAGAAAAGATTGGTACAACTTTATACAAAAGTGTTCATATTTTTCAACTAAAGTGAGAATGAACTAAAAGAAACATTCTACAATAACTTTTATATGGATTCTGTCACAATTTTTTGAAAATAAAAAGCCATACAAAAATCATGTATAGGAAATGAAGAAAAACTGGAATGAATCTTTTCTTGTTTTATCAAAGAAGACAGAAATCAGAGATCTAACAAAACCAAGTTCTATTCAAAGCCAACTATGAAGCTTTAAAAGACCAGCATCAATCAAAATTATTGATAATAAATATGAATACATACATTCTCAAGGGGGGTCTGAGGAGGGGAGGGCTTCCCCCCTAGCCTGAGGGTCTTTGGGGGTTCGGGGGTGTGAGCCCCTGAGAAAAAAATTTGGCTCGTTTTTTTTTTTTATTGAGTTTTCTGTTAAAAAATTAATTGTAGAGTTAAAAAAAAACTATAATTATCTGAAGCATGGATCCAAATACTAATAACAATAATTTACGAATCAAACACCAAACATGGCTAAGAAGAATACCTAGTACCGCTTCTACAGGTGTTGAACAGGGGGGTACCAGCCTGAACACCGCTTCTTGCACACAAGAATAGAGCAGTGGAAGCACTTACAATAGGTTCACACCAGGGCATTACCAGGTCCAGCACCGCTTCTTGGACATAGACAAAGGGTAGTGGCACCACTTCTTTAACACAGAGGAAGAGTGGTTACAGCTTTAGAACCGCACTTATAACACATCTCAATAGAGGTTTCTGAGATGGTGATTTGAAAAATAAAAAAGCAACAGAAAAGGAAGTTACATACCAAAAAATGAACCCAAACAATCACCAGAAAATCCAGTGAACCAAAAATATGAAGATCCAAAGGCAGAAAGAGGAAAACGAATCAAATTCAAAGCAGATCTACAGATCTATGAATGGAAAATTAGATCTAGAAATTTAAAATGAAGGTGGAGGTTTCAACTTACCAATGATCCAGAATTCGAAGTATATCCCCAGTGGAGTCGCCAATTTTGTTAGATGGAAATACACACCTCTTGCAGACAAGATCTAGTTCCCTAGTCTGAATGATTCAGATCTAGAACAAAACACAAACACAGAATGCTAGACTCTCCCTAGATTTGGTTAATCACTTGAATGGAATGCCATGATGCTTCTCTCAAAGGTTGTCTTCACTATCCTTGAATCTTACTGTAGAAGAACCTGTAAAAGATGGAAGACAACAAAGAAAAACATGATAGCATACAATATAATAAACTAGATCTATGCTTGTGACCAAGGAATCAAGCAATATAAACATATGAAACAATAAATATGGGAAAGAAAAGAAATTATTTATTAATAAAAGATTAGAGAGACTACAACCTTCATGCCTTGGTGTTGAGAGTTCCTTCCAATAGATCCTTTCCTCTAACTTCACCTTGCCTCCAAAGACTCAAGAATGATTTTGACAGAGTTTGGGTATGAAACACAACTCTTCCTCCTCTTTCCCATGGGGGGTGAGCCAGTATTTAAAGGGATGGGAGGATAGGTATGGTTGAGGATCTTATGGGTGAGTTGGAGATTAGATCCTAAAAGGGAGGATCTCGAGCTCCAGCTAGTCCTAAACCATAAGGATGAGGCTCCACGGAGGTCATCTTCGAGAATCCTCTCGAAGCTTCTCTTTTTTGCCTTCAAAACTTGAGCACCACTCCTCCAATGAAGAAAACAGGCGGTGATAAGGGGGCACCACTTCTTGCAGTAGGACTAGAAATGATGGCACCACTCTTTGCTCATGTATCAGGAGCGGTGCTAGCTCTTTGCTTCTTGGATAATGCTTTTTTTCAATGGGGAAAGAGCGTTACCAGCTCAAAAGAGGGAAAATTGCAAGGGGTTAATTTATTCCTTCATTTCTCTAGGGAAACTCTGAGGGATTGGAGCAAACAAGGGAATACCTATCTCATAACATGAGGGTGATGAGATTTCGGTATAATAGGGACAAACAATTTCAAATATGACATTATTTTATTTCAAAAAAACCTACGAACTAGTGTGATGATGATGACCATTATGACCATAATAATGATGATCATGATGACGCTCTTGATGATGATGATGATGATGTCCATGATAATGATCATGATGATCATGATGACGCTCTTGATGATGATGATGATGATGATGATAATGATGATGACGATGATAATGATGATGATGATGATGATGATGATGGAGATGTTGTTGATGATGACGATGATGAATATGATGATGTGTGATGATGACGACGATGTTGATGAATATGATGATGTGTGATGATGACGACGACGATGATGATGATAAGGATGAAGACGACAATGATGAAGATGACGACGGCGATGACGATGATGATGATGATGTTGATGACGACAATGAAAATGATGATGTTGATGACATGGGACAAAAAATTTCAAATATGAGATTATTTTATTTCAAAAAAACCTACGAACTAGTGTCGGAAATCCAACTACACACTCATCGAAAAACCCCACAAACTAGTGCCCCACATCTGACACATAGCCGTCGAATATCCTACGCATAAGAGTTGAATATCCTACACATAACCATCAAATATCCTACACATAATCGTCAAATATTCGATGCTCTAGTGTCAGAATTCAGACGACATAGACGTTGGAAAACCTACACCCTAGTGTCAGAAATTTGACGGCACTAAAATACTTCGAAATGCTCAGTACTTTTCATCATTGTTGTCTGACACATCCGTACAATACATCAGATGTCATTAGATTTTGTCGTCGGATTTCGGGTTCAAATCCTGTTGTGTAAAATCCATAATTACAAGTAAAACCAAGAATAAAATGAAATAATAGATAATGATTTATACCTAATATAATTATGCTTGTTTGTATGAGAAGGATAAGTATCCAGTTGCAGAATAGGGATAAAAATAGGGGAAAAGGATGGAACAAAGTAGGGAAAAAAGGGGTAAATTCAGGACCCAACATCTCCCCTCAACTATCTAATTGCATGTCCTCATGTAACAATTTGAACTAGTATGAGTCTAAATCAAACTCAAGACTCCTCCTGTGAAATATCATGAGGTTAAATGAAGGCTCTAGTACCTCCTCCGGTTGCAAAAACCCATTTCTCATGATCAAAGTACCCCAACAGTCTCTCTCATCTTTCTTTGTCATCATGTAAATGCCCTTGTAGTTTCTGTCTACACACCAAATAAGAAGAAATATAAACCTTAGACCCAACCAGTTTAGGCCATATGAATCCATACATTTAACATAGCCAGGTACTCTAGAAAGAACATATTTAAAATTTTCAAAACACAATGGATCTTTTTTCTTTAGGGATATAGGGGAAAATTCCCATCTTTGTCTGCTTCCCTACATAGCAATGTCCTGCTATCGAGATATCATATCAACACAAGTAGAGATCACCTTCTATTGAAATACATCCAACTGATTCACTTTATCTGGAAATGTAAGGTTTCTGTTATGCCTAGCAATCAAAAAGAGAGGGGCTCTAGGTTCTCCCTGAATCTACAGAGTGGAGCTGTCCTCATTTCTCTAAATTGTCTGTGAGGCACTTAACCAATGCACATGATTACTGACAAAAGAAGTAAATGACCTTAAATGAATATCCCTAATATGGGGAAGTGGATTATATTGAGTGTCCATCATGCATTCCCTATCATGCAGATACAATTCACACAACAAATTCTGCTCAAATAATTCACTCTGGGTGAAAATTTCCAAAACTTGATAAGGTGTTACAATCTGCCAGGGTCTTACTTCCTTTAAAGCCTTAATCTAGAACATAATCATATGTTCAAATAGGAATACAGGATAGGATGGGGAAGGGGCTTTGCAGCTCAATAAATCATGAGTTAAAGTGAGCATCTGTTCTTTATTCTTCTCCATAGACTCATATTTCTTTAACTCTTTTAACTTCTCATGCATCTCTTCCCATCGACTCTTCTAAAAGAAGATCTCCTCAGCTCATTGTTCCCTTAATTATTGAATGACCTTTTTATGCTTAGTAAGGGAAATCATACCTTTATCAAATTGGCTTGCATGACGCTTCCATCTACTTGTTTCAATATTTAAAAGTGTTACCTATTATGTCTCCTAAAGTTTTGCAGCCTCCACCTGTGTTGCTGCTTCTTGTGTTTCAACTTCTAAAATGTGGTCTATTGCTTCCTCCTCCTCGGTCTGAATTGCCACTTCCTGTGTTTTAGTAGTTTTAGTCTGGACTGTTGTTTCAACAAATATTTTCAGAAGCATCGATTCTTGTGTGACAGTGTCTGATTCTTTCAATTCCATCGTATCAATTTCAACAACCAAATTTGAAAACACCGGTTGTTGTGTAGAAATGTCATGTTCTATTTCCAAATTTTCAGGTTGCTAGACTTATTCCTACACAATCTCTATGTCCCTCAACTGCTGCTCCTGCACAATCTCTATGTCACCTAACTACTACTCTTGGTCTAGAAGTGAATTGAATTCCCCAGAACTACTTCCATAAGGAATAAATTCAATATTTTCTGAGGATTGAGGCTGAAGTGCCTCATATACATAACTCCTGCCCAGGAATCAAATTTTCTTACAACCTTGTTTCTTTTGCTGGTTCCTCATTCAGTGTCTCATTTCCTCCTTGGCCTGAATGTGCCAATCTCTAAGCTGCTATTTCCATTTTATGAACTTTATATCCTACCAATTTAAATAGGAATCCACATTCATGACATATAAGCTCTTCTTTTCCCTGGCTAGAAAGTGGATCTTCAAAATGAATAGAAAATTCAGCCAAATTTTCTAGACCTCTTGTTGCTTACTTTTTGCTTGCCTCATTCCACATTTCTAATTCTTCCCTCAGTGCTCATGCATCCTTCTTGAGCAGTTCATTTTCATATTGCAACATTTCTAACTGATGCTGCATAGGTTCTTGGATAACAGTGGCCACCATAGGTGAATTTACCACTAGTTCGTGTGTTTCAGTGGGTACCCTAGGTCTTAAAATGGGAATTTAAATCCTTTCCCTTTCTACTTCCCAAGAAGCCCTGGTTCTTCTTCTTCTGGTTCCAGTAGGTTCTTGTGTAATAGTGGCATCCATTGGTGAATTACCCACTGGTTCTTTTGTTTCAGTGGGTAATATGGAAATTTTAGTACTTACCACTTCTATTGTCCTGGAATCCCATGTATTCTTTTTTCTGGATGATTATCCCTGTGTTTTAGCAAGTTCTTGTGTGGCAGTGGAAACCATCAATAAAATACCCACTGGTTCTTGTGTTTCTGTGGGAAAAATGGGAATTTCAATGCTTACCTCTTTTGTTGTCCAGGAAGCCCTAGTTCTTCTTCTCCTGGATGATTATCCCCCAACACTTGACCTTTTCCTCTTCTTGTTTGGTGTGAGAAGGGTAGATACTTCTCCAATTCCTGCTAAAGGTACCTCCTACTCAATTACAGTTCCTTTTATTTCCGAGGAGGTTTCGATCTTGACCACATGAGGCCTTATTTCCTCAGTTTATGCAGCCACTACATCCTCTCCTACCTTATTTGCAACTCCATATTCAGTTGTTGTTACTTCTGCAGCTATTCCCCTTTCTATTTCTTCTGTTGTTTCTCCTTCATTTTCTTATGTTGCTCCAATCGTTCCCTCAATAGGGCTATCTGCTGTTGCAGATCCCCCTGAATTTTCCTCTTGTTCATCTTCATCTTCTTCCAATTCTTCATCCCTCCACCCAGCAGAATATGAGGATCTATGTTCGACTTCTCTATCCCCAATGTGTGCTACTGTAGGTTCCTAATGCACCGCAGCTCCAACAAATTGTTCCCATTTTAAATTATTCTGTGCCAAATGTATTTGCACCAATAATTTAATCAACCCATGATTTGTGAGATAAGAGAGTGGGTGTATAGAGTTCTTAGCATAATATGTCATGTTTTGTAAGGTTTGTGATAGATAAAATGGCATATAGATAAGTATGTGATGGCGTAAGTGAGACAAACGAACAAAATTGTAAATATAAACAACCTTATATATTCCCTCACAGGTAATGTACCTTTTCAGGAAGGTTGCAACTTGGTCCCATGGTCTAGGAAATGTCTCTAGTTCCACTCATCTAGCCCTTCTCTGCACCTGCTCCCCTAGTGCTAGAAATTATTCAGCTTCTCTCAAATTGTGCCTCTTCCTGAAAAACCATCATTCTCGAGTGCAAGGAAATTATGTGACCACTGCTATGGCTTGTTCTGAAGCATCTATCCTCAATCCTCTTATTTTTTATTATTCTCTAGTAAGCTTCATAGAAAACAAGAGTGATGTTTCCTCATGGAATCCGTTCAATCTCTGGAAATAACCATCTAGCGAGCTTGAAGAAAAATATCATAGACCTCTATGTTTGCAGACAGAGTGTCTAGATTGTTGGGTTCATACCTGATTGGAGGACCCATAATGCTTCCTTTGGCTGTGATAGATGAGTATAGTAACTGTCAGAATCAGTTGTTCAAGTTGCAGTAGTTGGATACAGTAATAGATAGAAGGGTTTTGTATGTTTATTTTGAATTTCTAGGCGAAATTAGAAACATGATGTGTTGAAGATTATTGGAGATAGGGAGAAAATTTGTTTGAAAGTACAGGCAGGATGATTTGAAAGGAATGTTAACTAATTATGGAGTATTGTTAGGAGTCAAAAAGTTATAATTATTATTATGACATCATTAAATACTTGATTATACTTAATTACAATCAGAATCTGTACCTGATCATTGTTACTTGAGTCGTCAATTCCCTAGAATGATTCAAACTTTCGATGCCAAATAATCACGAGGGAGACGATTTCACATGCGCAATTTAGGATAAATCTGTTGTCAGTCATTAATCAAGAAGAGCACGTTCATATCAACATTTATTTCCCAAATGCGTGGACATAGTGTAAAATATCTCATCATGAAACATTGAGATTTAGTTGGAAATCCACCCCAAATATGACGAATTTTTTGTGATATTTTAAGCAACGATACCTGCAAAAAATTTCATGAAAAGATAGTAGAGTTGTAGTGCAAAATAGCCAACTTTGATTGAAAAGTAGCGAAGTTGCTGCAGACAATGGTAAAAAATAGCGGGAAAAATAGCGGTGTTGCAGCGGATTTCGGCCAAAAACAATGGGAAAATTAGTGGTGTTGCACCAGATTTTGGCCAAAAATGGGGGAAAAATTAGTGGTATTGCAGCGGAATTTGGCCAAAAAGGAGAAAAAGTTAGCGATTTTGTGGTGAAATTTGGCCAAAACAACAGAAAAATTAGTGGTGTTGCAGCAGAATTTGACCAAAAATAGTGGAGTTGCAGTGGGATTTGGACAAAAATAGCAGAGTTGCAGTGGATAAAGATTAATCATTAACATGATTTTTGCTTAAAATTTTTTTGATAGGGCTCAGTAAAAATAAATTTTTCGTCAAAGATCCGCAATATTATCCATACATTTCTTCAAGGATTCGTATCAATGAAGAAGGATCGTCCATGGTTCTCCAATTGCTTGGCCTGCCGAAAACTGCTTCTCTTGCCTGAACCTTCTCATGAATACCTATTAACAATTCTCATAAAAACACACCCGATTATAGCAAAAAGAAAAGAAAAGTACATAGCAAAAATTAAACAATTTTATTTATATACAGATTTTGTGGAATTTCCAGCAAACTTAAAAAGTTTTAGAAACAGGGGAAGAATCCTGCTCCTGTACCAGTTGAAAGTCTGGATCTGCTACGACCTGTGAAATAAATGCATCCTTTGAGATCGGTTTATGATAAATTTATAATCGATGACCATTTCCAAATAAAGGTGTCTGATTTTCATCAATGGTGGTCAATTGAACAGTTCCATTGTCAAATACTTGATCTATTATGTAAGTTCCCAACCATCCCATGCGTAGATTTCCTTTAAAATCCCTTATAAACTATGAATCATATAGTAAATCCCAATCTCCTTCACATAACATCTTATTCTTGATAAATCTATCGTTCCATTTGGAGCGTTGCTGTTGAATTAAAGTTGTATGATGTACAATAGCGGTGTGCTTTTCATATAGTTCATTCAGTTGATTCAATCGATTTTTCTGAGCCTCTGTTAAATCCAGGTTTTCCTCCATGGTTGTTCTTAGAGTTTTAATTTCAAATTAAATAGGAAAAACAACACTCTTACCGTACGCCAGTTTGTATGGGAAGAATCATGTTGTGTTGTGACATGCTGTATGGTAGGCCAATAATGCTTCCATAAGCCTATCAACCCAATCCTTGCGATGACTCTTAATTATTTTTGTGAGGATTGACTGGATCACCTTTTTCATGCTTTCCACCTTCCCATTGGCCTTTGGATGATATGGAGAGGTGATTCGGTGTTGAATGTGATACTTCTGAAATAGGTCCTCCATCTTTCGGGACACAAACTGTGGTCCTCCATCTATCACAATTTCCCTGGGTACTCCAAAGAGGGTGAATATATTTTAATATAAAAAGTCTATTACAGCCTGATCATTGTACTTTACCAATGCCACCGCTTCTACCCACTTGTTCATATAGTCAATGCAAACCAGGATGTAAACTTTCTGTCTTAATGGAGGGTTGATAGGCCCTACAAAATCTAAGGCCCATCTATCAAAGGGTTCAACCACCAACTATGACTGAAGTGGCATCTCATTTAATCTATTTGGTTGGCCCATTATTTGGCAGTTATCACAGTCCTAAACATATTTTATTGTATCCTAAAATATAGTTGGCCAGAAATAGCCCATCCTCAATGCTTTATGGCCTGTTATTTTATTAGAAAAATGCCCCTCCACAGGGCTCATCATGGCAGGATTTCAAAATAATATGGGTTTCATCCTCTCTCACACACTACCTAATTTACAAATCAGGTCCTGTGTAAAAGAGGTGGCCTTCGATCCAATAGTACCTCGCACTTTGCTATATGATTCTCTTCTTTTCTCGTTTGGATAAGTGCGATGGAAGTCTACCTACAACCAAGTAATTAGAAATGTCAGCGTACCTTGGGGAAAAGGCTGAGACTGCAAATAAATGTTCATCAGGGAAATAATTTTTGACTGGTGTATCATCATCATTATTAGTCAGCCGAGATAGAAAATATACAACTACATTCTTCTTCCCTGGTCTACCAACAATAGTGATGTCAAATTCCTAGAGTAACAACAACCACCTAGTCACTCTAGAATTAGTAATGGGTTTCTTCATCAAATATCTAATAGTTGAGTGGTAAGTATGTACAAATGTAGAGTATCCAGTAATGTAATGTCTAAATTTATTGATGGCATAACCGATATCAAGGAATTCTTTCTCTATTACCGTGTATTTCAGTTCGATAGGAGATAGGTTCTTACTAACATAATAGATAGTGTACGGGATATGACCTTCCTGCTATCCTAGAAACACTCCAATGTTTGTGTCTGAAGCGTCAGAATAAATATGAAAAGGAAGGTCCCAATTAGCCCCCCTCAAGATGGGTGTTGTAGATAGCCTCTTCTTTAGTTATGAAAATACTTCCTGACATGCATCTGTCCACACAAATTGGGAATCTTTCATTAGTCAAGTAAATAAGGGAGATGCCAACTTGGAAAAAATTTCTATGAATCTCCTATAATAACCAGCATGACCAAGAAAAATTCTTACCTCTTTCTACGAACCAGGGATAGGAATATTTGAAATTACCTTTATCTTGGTTGGATCTACCTGAATACCTATAGCAAAGATAAAATGTCCCAAAACCACACCTTCACTCATCATCATGTGACATTTTTCAGTGCTCAGAGATAGGTGTGTTTGTTCACAGCGGTTCAACACTTTTTCCAAGTTCTCCAATGCTTCATAAAAACTTTCACCATAAGGAGTGAAGTCATCCATAAATACTTCCATACAAGCATTCACCATTTCAGAAAATATTCCAATTATAGCCCGTTGAAACATGGTCGGTGCATTACACTGCCCAAAGGGAAGCACCCTGTATGTGAAGGTTCCCCAAGGATAGGTGAAGGTGGTTTTGTCCTAGTCTTCAAGGGAAATCTGGATTTGGTTATACCCATTGAAACCATCCAAGAAGGAAAATAGCTATTTTCCAGACATGGTGTCTAGAACCTAATCAATGAAAGGAAAAGGGAAATGGTCCTTCTGTGTTTATTTGTTAATATCTCTGTAATATACATAGACCCGCCACTTCCTGTTCTTTTTAGGTACAATCATAAGTGGGGAAACCCACTCACTGTCTGAAATCAGGTAAATAAATCCTGCCTTTATTTTTTTTTGGATTTCCTACTTCACAATATCTCTCATGTTAGGGTTCATTCTGCACTGAGGTTGTCGTACGAGTTTTGAATAATTTTTATATGATGGGTGCATAGTGCCGAGGGAACTCCCCTCACATTTGTTTACTCCAATGAAAAATCCCCCTTATGATGTTTTAGAAGTGTAACGAGGTGTTATAGTTCGTCAACTTTGATATTAGGGTTGATGTTCAATGTTTTCCCTGAGTCAACTTCTATGGGAACACTCTTGGAATTATCAACTACTGGAATCAATTCAGTATTACTGACTAATGATTCTTCTGTGAGTTCTTCTTGTTCTGATTATTTTCAAGTGTGCTATCTAGGATTTGATATGATCTTTTAGTGACAGACGTAGGCTTGCTAATGAAGTTACATATGGTATCATCTTCAGCTTCTGTCTTAAAGGTCAAGGCTCCCCCAATTGTTAATAAAGGTTGAATAACTTACTCTTCCTCTGAGTCCATCCACAATGAAGTTTCAACGTCTATGCTTGGTTTAGCTGGAGGATATAAAGTCATATTTTTAATGGCACTTCCATCAAAAATTGTCATGGAGCCTAATCTACAGCTGATGTATGCATCTGCTGTATCCAGCCATGGTCTTCCCAAGATCAATGGGTGTCCCCCCAGTTGTGACTTAGGCTATAAAACAACAAATTCTGCAGGGTACTCCCATGAATCAACGGATACTACAACATCGTCCACAATTCCCTCTAGTTTAATTATAGATCTATCAACCATCTCTAGTATGGTTGGGGTAGGACTATGATTAGCGAGTCCAAGTTGTTTCAAGGTCTCAATAGTCATAACATTTATCGATGCATCTCAGTCAACCAAAAAATTAGATATTTGAATCTTCCCAATACATACTGTGATAGTGGGATTACTTGGATGAACATATATATCCAATGTAACTTTTCCCATTATTAGTTCAGATAATTGTCCTACCACATGCACTATAGGGGGGTCTTTCAGTTTCCTCCCTAGTTTTTTTATAACCAGGTCTCTAATGGTTTTGGAATAAATAAGTACATCATGTAGGGCTTGTAATAGTGGAATTATTACATAAATATTTTTCAACTCTCCTAGGAGGTTGAAACTAGGTTGTTCCACGGCCTTTAGCAAGGTTAATAATTCAGGATACAGTGGTTCTTTTGAAGACTGTGTAATTTTTGTTTTAGTATGCATCTCTGCAAGTGTTTCAGCTGTTGTTTCATCATGTATCCCAATTGACATTTCAGCTGGTGTTTCAGCTGGTATTTCAGCATCCTCAATGATGGGGATCACTGAACTGAATGAATTTCCAAATGGTGGATCCATTCCCTCATTAGTCACGGAGGATGGAACATCCTTAATGACTATTGGTTCCACTACCCTACCCGATCGTAAGTGTAAATTATTGAAAGGGAAAGGGAAAATGGAATAAGCTAGCATACTGGAAATTTCGAATTGTTGCATTCCCTTATTGTTGGAATTGGGGTTAGGTTGAGCAGGAAATTGAGGACAAAGTGGTGCACCCATTGGTGTAGCATTATTTGGGAGTTTCAACTGAGGCTTCTGATACTTCAGATAGGATGGATGGTTATGAGGAAACTGGTCTCCTGAATACTAATTTATCCATCTTGGAGACCAAGGAGCTTGTTGGTTTGGATGTGGTTCCCATGAAGTCCAAGGATTCTAATATTGTGCTGGTGGTGGCAAAGGTTGGTGCCACTGTGTGTTAGGATATGAGTATGGTAGAGGAAACTGATTATTAGAATTATTCCAAGAATTGAAAGGAGTAGGCTCAGAGTGCATAACTAGAACCTGAGATTTCCATGGCTTCTTCTATGCAATAAAACATGCTTATTCCGTGTCTGCAGTGGATGCTTGAAAGATTGCTTTAGCTTCCAAAAGTGAGGGACAATATTTAGTATCATGCTCCAATTTGTACAGTCCACACACCTCTGTCTTATTAGTGGACATTCTTTTAGTAGATTCTTCTTCCTACACTTAGGGCATAACACCCCAAGTACCAGATCTTTAACCACTTGTTATGTTTTTCTCTCATAACATCTAGTTGTGAAGAGATCGAACTCATCATGTTAGTTTTGAAATTCTCAAGGAGATTTCCAATATCTTCCTGAGTAGCTCCTCTGCCAGTTGACTTTTGTTCCAATGAGAAAGTGTCTCGATCCTTTGTGCTAGTTTTGGAAGATCCCCTAGAGTATCATCGACATAAGTCGACAATGTGCTCAAAGGAATCCTTGGAGATGTGTCCCTTCCCTAACTGTAAGTTAAGCATGTCTAGACAGTATTATCTTATTCCCCACATCCGAATGATCTTGAGAACATCCCTTCCAATAGTGGTTTGACCTGACCTATGCACATTGTACAGAATCTTGTCCACAAAATCATCCAAACTATCATCATCTCTTTGAACCATATTGAATAACTCTTCTCTCTTATCCTTCATCCTACAATATTCTTGATACTTTCTGACAAACACCTATTTCATATGCTCCCAAGTTGCGACAGTTTCTCCACCCAAGATCATAAACCAACATAAGGAATTATCTTTCAAGGTAGCGGGAAATATTTTCAGCTTCTTCTCACTGGAGGTGTAGTCATAACTTCGACAGAGAATGTCAAAATCAAAGAGCAACTCATTTGAATCTTCTGTGGGCTTCCCATGAAAGCAAAGTAACACTGAGGGTGAAATATTATTCATGGGGATCTGTCTAGTTGGTTGTCGAATGTGGAACTGGAGAGTGGAAACTGTCTCCTCATGCTAGAGGTCACCATCATCATTATGATTTTCCCCTACTTCTTCCTCACGATCGTCATGGTAACGTTCGTTACTCATGTTTAGCTCCTCCTCTTCCAGTTTTCGATTCTTATAACCTTCAAAATTTTGTCAAAACTGTAACCACTCCTCTTTTGTAACTTCCTTTTCGTTGATTTGGTAAACCTCCTATGTTCCACCTAATCCCATAAAACTACCCTTATCTCATGGAGTTCCTTCCACAGGGACACCAGATGGTGTCGCAACTCCTACTGTTCTCTCCACCATTGACAACAATGCTTCCAGCCTAGGAGAAATAGGGCTTCTTCTGACAGATGATGGTCCTTGATTTAGAACCCCAGTAGAAGAATTAACCCTGGAAACTAATTCATCAACAAATTTCTTTCTCCCTAATCCTAGGCTACATCCATGACCTCTTCCACCTGCCAAGTTAGTATTTTGGGGAATTATGGGAATATCTCGTTGAGTTCTTCTCGTATTCATGCAAACCTATAAATCATGCAAGCTTAAAATAATAACTACTAAAGAAAATTAATCAATTAAACTAATAACTATGCCTATTAATTTCCTTCCCGACAACGACGCTAAAATGTTAGGCACTCTATATACTCATTAATTACTTAACAAGAAGAGTGTTCAATAAGTCTATTATTTCAAAGGTAATTAGCAACGTATATGCATAAACATGTTCAGTAGTTGATAAGTAAAATTAAACATGACTCAATTCTAATTACTGCTCAGCCAACTTAGCTCCCTTTCAGAAATCAAAGTAACATTACCCATCTAGGAATTGGAAAAGAACTTATATTTCCTATCATACTAATCTTAAGGTTTATGATCTAAGGAGAAATCCACCTAGAATTACTTTTGCAGAAAATGGAAGTCTAATTTACCAAATCAAAAAGATATCTACTCATTAATCAAACAACAATTCATCAAAGCAAAGGACTAATCTAATCAGGAAAACTCTAGAAAGAAAAGTGACACACAACGCTAGAGCTAAGCAAGTCTATAACAACTACTAACACAGTTCTGCATAACAGATAAGATTAACTACATAGTTGACTATCACACCAAACCACCTACAACAAGCCAAAGGAAAACCAAATAATTCAATCAATGAGTAAATGTAGTTGCAACTAACCATAAAGATATATCAAACTGAAATTCCACACTTAAACATAAATAAAATAAACTACAACATCTAACTACCAGCAACTTTGCTAGAAGGTGGGACCTGGCCTTCAAACACAGATGCTGTTGAAAGCTCACAAAGGTTACAATAGAGAAATACTGAGAATTATCACTCCTTTATTAATTTGATAAAATTACAGTTACAGTTATAGTCACTCTGCTATATCTCTTACAATCTGCGAACCAAACCCTCAGCTCTCCCTTCCAGCGCATACTTATACAAGAACAAAGCTATTTGTTACATCAATTTTAGGAAGCCATGAAGATCTTTGATATTCAGGCATCCGAATCATCAAGACAATTACAACTAACAATTCTCTACATAAATTCAACTCAGGAATAAATAGGATTTTACTTTGAGCTATTCTGTGAACTGACATGCCCAACGAGCTGTGGAAGATTCTCGAGCTGTGGAAGATTCTCAGGGAGTTTCAGTTGCAAACATGAAGGAATATCTGATATTCCTTTTGCATTAACGTTGACCACATCATTTGAGAAGGTAGTTGATGCCAAGAGGGGCTAACTTCCATATATGACAAGTTTTTGTAGTTGCTCCACCTGTGATTATGAATCCTTCTTTCAAATCATGGACATATCAGCACAACGAAAGGTAAAATCCATAATTACAAGTAAAACCAAGCATAAAATGAAATAATAGATAATGATTTATACCTTATATAGTTATGCTTGTTTGTATGAGAGGGATAAGGATATAGCTATAGAATAGGGATAAAAATAGGGAAAAAGTATGGAACGGAGTAGGGAAAAAAGGGGTAAATTCAGGACCCAACACGTCTCACTTTAGGATTTTTGGCTTAAAAGCTTGGGCTATAATTCCACCATAGAAGAGAAGGGATTTTCATCCCCAAATAAAAGAATGCATATTTGTTGGATATGCACAATATTACAAAGTTTACAAACTAATCAATTTGAGCACTCAAAAATCCTTCATTGAAAGGAGTGTTTAATTTGAAGAAGAGCCCATGCCATAATTGAAATTGGAGAATACTATTCACTACCACCTATAATTGTAAGTGAAGTTTCTTATGATATTTTTTATATTGATTTTTCTAATGATTAATACCATATGATTTCATATCCAATCACTCCTATAATACCTAATTGGTCATAAAAAACAATACAAGCAACTTGAGAACTTGCTAGTAATCCTAATGATCCTAGGAGAACCAGATCTCAGTTCAAAAGTGTCCTTTCTGTCAAGGATCCAAGTTTTGTTGTGAATTATTATTTGATGATTGAATATGATCCATATTCATATGAAGAATCCTCACATGATCCAAAATTGTAGGTTTCTATCGAATATGAATTTCATTCACTACAAAAGAATGAAACATGGGAGCTAGTCTCTCTCCCACCTAGCAAAAAACTAGTGAAGTGCAAATGGATTTTTAGAACAACTTTTGCTACTAACGGCACACTAGTAAAGTACAAGGAAAGGGTAGTGGGTAAGGGATTCTCCCTTTTATCACCCAGAATCGCGCCTAATTTTGTGGGAAGGCAGACCCCGAGGAAAAAACAGAACCACTTTAAGAAAGGGAGTTGGTGTCTCCCATTCCAGAGAGGGATCTCTCACAGATGTATAACAAGACTAGACATAATGTCACAAAGTGGATATCAAATATTTGTTGGTTGGAAACGATTGAATATATATTGGGCTATGGAGTCAAATATCAAGAGAACAGAGCAGTTTGCATGGGAAAATGATTACAAGAGCGAGGTAGTGCTTCGATCACAGTCATTGCATTTGGGGTCTGGTGAAAAAGCAGAACAATGACAATCCGCTAACATAGAGCACCGCCAGGATGAATTCCGCACCAATTTTGGAAGAAATAATTTGGTGGATATAGAAAACAATGGCAGGAGCATATGAGTATGAATTCCTGACCATTATACACTATGTCTACAAAATGAAGAACACATAATGTAAAGAAGCACTGGAAATAACATGCACAAGAAGAAAAGAAATGTATAGACTGTAATTTAGAAACACGCATGAATCCTTATAATGCATATAACCAGCATTCAGCTCTTTATATTAATTCCAAAATATCATAAACACGATAGTATTTAAATATTTATAACCAACCAACCCTTTTTTCCCTTTGCGGAATTATTTTTATAGCGCTTCAGGCCCCCGAGATTAATCTCAAAATAGGGCAAGAAGTCGGTTACAAATCACTATCAAAATTCTAACTAACTAGAACATGGCATCTCTTCCACGATTCACATATCTCAAACAAACATTATGGAGGAAATATGCATGCTTAGTTTGAATGGAAGCGCGATGCTTCTGGCTATGAGCTTGTTGGCTTAGAAAACGATGTCTTAGGATGCCTTTGGATGGCTTATTGCTGACTGGGCTCGAACCACTTTTCCTTTCTATTAAGTCCAATGTGTCTTCCTTCTTTTCATTTGTGTCCATTTTGTTCTCAAAGGCACCTTTCTGTTGTTGATGTATTTGTAACTTCAGAATGTATTCACTTGTATATCTTATGTATTGTACCCCGATGTTTCTATCAGGGAGTATCAGTAAGGTAATTGAGTCATGTCATACCCCGATGTTTCTATCGGGAGAATCAATGACATAAACAAGTCATGTAAAGTCATTGAGGTTAACCCTCCATTGTAATTCAGGGCAATAGTCCCCACAATTGAGTTAAGGTTAACCCTCCTTGTTGATTGGAGGGTAAAGTCCCCACAGTTGTGGAGCACTAGGGTTATTAGACTCTCGTAGAGAAGTTGGACCTGGTAATTAATTGTTAAGTGAGGCAGATTTGTTGGAGTGGACATAAAGTGAATGAAAGAATATAAATAGAAGTGAGGCTCTCCTCATTTCTACACACACACACTCACTCATTGGGGCGCATGAGTGAGAGAGGAGAAGCTCTCTCAAGTGAGAGAGAGAGAGAGAACAACTGTGGGAGATCATCTTTTCTGTCTTTGGGTTTTACTGATGTTATTGGTGCTGATTATATCTCTAAGGAAGTTGCAGGGTTTTCTCCTTTATGGTTTTCTCAAGGAAAATCTCTCGTGTCTATTGTCTCTTGTGATTATTGTCGTGCATGTTATTCTCTTAGATAAGATCCTAATATCATATTGCTTAAATTATAAAAATTTAACATGGTATCGGAGCTAACCTGAGAAGAAGACATTGTGCAACTGTAGAAGCTAGGGCTTCTTACTTTTTGGGTCTCTTTCCACAATCCATCAACAAAAGGATGCTAGGCTACCTCTCCATTGAAGGGTGCATCTTTCTGTTGAAGCAGAATTTTATTCCAGGCATTTTCAGTTTTTGCTGTGAGAAATTAGGGCTTTTTACAGAAGAGGAATTTTTGAGTGAGCCCAGCATAAGATTGCTCTCCTCATAAAAATCAAAATTTAGAGACCAAGGTCGAAATTTTTGGTTGGGTAAAAATTCGGTAAAGTCAAACCCTAATTTGACCCCGAGCTGAAAAAACCCTAAAATACTAAAATTAGTAGTTTTGGTATATTCTCTATATCTCGAGATTGGAGAAGGATCAGGAGACAAAACTTTCACAGTAATAATATGAATTCTTGGTGTACACGGTACCGTGTAAACGTTTCAGCCTCAGATTCGCTATATTCTAGGAGATATGATTCCTCCAATTCAGGGTTCCAGCCTCTTCCAGGATTCATCCCTAAACAGGACACATATGGAGAATCGCTATATCTTGGGCTACAAAGGTCCAAATAAAATTTTGCAAGATGTTTCAGATAGGGCACAGAATTTAATTTTTGTGTTAAAATTTTTCAACCCCGAAGGTGAAACAGTGACACATGGAAGTCCGTACAACTTTGCTATGTTGAACAATCCTGAAACAAGTCACCTTGTGAAAACGCTCATAAGTCCCAATTGGTGAAACCAATTCTGGTAAAACCTATGGTGTTGGAAATAATATAGATGAGGTTACCTCTGTATGAAATTTTAGACACAGAAGAGTAGTAATTTCAGAGATACCACATAAACAATATCAGGCATTTATGCAGAAGAAATTGGTAAACTAGGGCTTCCTGTTCCGAGAGCTTCCCTCCACTATTTTCATAAAATGAGTACATTGGGTAGCTCACCTTGAAGAGGTCATCTTTCTTTATAATCATATCTGAAATATTCCAAGTTTTTAAAATTAGGTTTTCTCTTACAAACCCTAGATCAGCTAGCTCCGGAACCAGGATAGACACCTCAAATCGGTAAGATCTAATATTTTGCTATTTACATTTGAAGTTCTCATTTCTAAATGACTAGTCACACCAGCTTGATGAAAAACTTGGTGAAACTAACAAATTCCAAACATGGAAGTATTGGATCTCACTGGTTCTCAAAGAAAATGAATTAGACACCTACGTAAGTGGAGAGGTTCTAGTTCCAGAGGGAGATGAGGCTAAAAGCCTTACACATGAAGAACTTGGTTAAGGCCAAGAATATCATTGCTAATTAAGTCAAGGATCACCTTATACCACAAGTGTCTTCCCTAAATACACCCAAAGAGATGTTTGATTCCTTAATCAAGATATTTGAAGGGAAGAACATAAATCGGAAGATGACTTTAAGAAACCAGTTGAAGAATGTGAAGATCTAGAATGCAGAGACCATGCAGTCATACTTTACAAGGGTCTCTCAAATCAAAGAACAACTTGAAGTAGTAGAAGAATTAGAGAATGTAGAAGTTGTGATAACCACCTTGAATGACCTCCCAAGATCATGGGATTCATTCATCCGAGGAATGTGTACTAGAAGGAAGTGATTACCTTCAGCAGACTTTGGGAAGAGCACACACAAGAAGAAGCTCGACTCATAATAAGAGAAGAGAAGATGGGAGCAACTAAAGATCAAGCTGTCACCATCCAAAGAAGATCCCTCAAGCAATGAGGAATACGAAGGACTCAACTCCTGAAGAACCTCTTATCCATCTTAGCATTTGGATAAGAAATGATGAATGAAGAATATGATGAAGCTGAAGGCTCAAGAAGGAGTCTACACACGAAACAAATAAAGATAAGTATTCAATTGTCATTTCATGATATTGTTTTATTATGCTTTTGTTTATATTCAGTTGATGTGTTATGCATGATAGATAATGTTTGCATTAATGAAAATATAATACTAATATGCATGTGATGGGTAAGTAGCACATGGTGCTATACAACTCTCCATTGCTACTTATCTAGAATGAAACCTCTTTGCTGACATATTGGATTAGTGCACAATCTCAATGTTGTCCTGGTAGAGATGGAAGGCATCTAGAAAGTTTCTGTAAGATATGGATGAATGTTGTAGTGGCTAAAATAGTTGCATGATTATGTCTTAATGCAAAAAAAAATTTCATTATGAGCATACCTTATAAAATGTTTCTAACCATACAACTAATGCATTTGACTTGTAGGAAAGATCACGTACAATCACGTACAAGAAAAGAAGGATGAGACTTGTTCCGAAGAACAAGTGACGATAGTTCAAGAAAGAATACAAGATGAAGAATAATATGACAATACTTTTAAAGAAATAAAGAGGCCTTAGAGACACTCCAGTTATGTGACACTGTTGAGCGACATCATTGATGCAGAGCCTTCCAGCTATGAAGAAGTAGCCAAGAAGAAAGGGAAGGAGAATACCAGTTCAAGAAGAATGATGTCTAGGATGTAGTATCAAGACCTGAAGGGAAGTCCGTAATGTCTTCCATATGGATCTACACAATCTAGCATGCAGTAGATGGAAACATCATGGGATACAAGGAAATATTCATAGCACGAGGCTTCTCACGGAAAGAAGTCATAGACTACAAAAATACATTTGCATCCACTCGAAGATAAGACACATGACAGGCATACATCGGGATGTGTGCAAAAGGCCAAATAGTTTTGAAGTTTTCCTTGATGTGGATCCAAGTCACTTGTCTCTTAGCCTTCCATATGCCTTGAGATCGCTCGAATTTGACCTTCCATTACCCCATTGAAGCACTATATAAGGAACCCTTTAGATACATTGAAGGAAGAGGAATTGAAGAGCAAGAAAACTATAGTCCATTGTTGTCAGAGCTTATACTTGAGTCTGCATCCCTTTGTCCCTTGGAGCACTTTTTGTTCTTCCCAAGCTTGCCTTTCACTTGTGAGCTTGCTATCGAGAGATGAAGGATTGAAGTGGTGGAGGCCCAGGTGGAGGACTCAGTTTCTCCAGTTTGCAGACATGCCGACAGAGGTTGTCACTATTGTAATCTTTGATTTATATTAATAGAAATATATTTTCCTATCCAATAATAATTTAAATGAGTATTGAATCCATGGATGCTTTTAAATGTTTATATGTTATTGATTGTATATGCTAGAGTAGGTCTAACACAATTATATAGCATGCTTGTCTTGTTTTCTGAATGTTGAGAGAGCAAATTGCTAATACAAGAGAGAGGAATTATAACCAGAGATGCTTTTTAGTTTGAATTTATTTTTGAGAATGTTCTTGTCATTGCATTTTCTATTTTTTGTTTTGAGATTAGTGCATTAGGTCTCTTTTACCTTATTGCTTTGCTTGGGTGCTATATGAATAGTGCTTGCAGAGTCTGGGGGTTGTAGGGTCATACTTTTGCTTTATTACCTCATTTTAATTCAAAAAATAAAAAAATATTTGCTTTTTGCATCATTATGCATTGTTGCAATTTGCATTTTGCTTGGTACTTGCACTAGGTTTGCTTGGAAAAATATTAGTCAGATTTTCATGTAGGAATGATTGAATCTTCATTTGAAGGAAAATTTTGCATTTCACGTAGTAACATACCCTATTTTTCATTCAACACGGTGCATTTGCATTGATTGTTAGGTGTGCATTTTACTTCTTGTTGCATCATAGCACCATTAGTTGTACGATCATTTTCCCTTTTGAGTAATAATCCAATTAAAATCAACGCATAATAAAATGAATTACACTCTTTTCTTTTATAGGGTGCACCAACAAGATTAGGTTTTAGGGTCTTGGAATAGTTCATTGTGAGTAAATTCTCCAAGACCACTAAATGAAACATGTATGTGTTTGTCCTGGTGAGAGTGTGAAATTCCTTGGTATAATTAGTGTTTCTCAGGATCCTCCTCTTACAAGGGAGTTAAGCACGATGCAATGTGAGTGGTTAATGATTGGGATGACCCTTGGGCATAACTGAGTAGCACTGGAGATATTTCTAGGATTGTATTCATATCTGGGGGCTCTTTCAAGAGTTTCGGGCTTTGATACCGTTCCCATACGGTCATTCCCGCCTGTGACTATCCGCCTGAGCATTGATTATATTGAGGTGACCTTAGTTTCCTTACCTAGGTTATCAAGGGGGTACTTCGCAGAGGTTATTCTGCAAGTGTCCTGGCCAGGTAGGGGTCGGATAGCACAGTCACTATATGCGTTGAAGTTGAGGGCCACTATTATTGGTTACGAACCTCCACTTGTTGTGTATGGGAGTCTCAAGCCTCTCCTAGGCGAGACATACCTGCTTCATTCGGGAGCTCACATATCCTACCCTTGTTTGTTTGTGATCTGGCTTTACATTGTATAGGTGCATGCTCTGTGCACACTAGTTTGCCTAGGGTTTGCATAATTAGATAGAGTCTTTTTCATTTTTTGATTCATTGTAGATTTAGGTGCGGCACTTCGTCGTTCTCGTCGTTTAGCAGGACTTCCACCTTCCACATCTCCTCCTCCTTTGGGAGAGAGAAACAGATAGTCCGGGTGGACTACTTCTCAGATTGATTCACACACGATGGGAGATCATGAGGATGATATTCTTGAGATGTCTTCTCCACCTCAAGAGGTTGGGGATGTAGATTCTACTCCTATATATGATCCTTCACCAAAAATACCTTCACATTCTGGTTATGATCCCTCATTCACAAGTCGTCGGTATTGGTTACCGGGTGACGAGACTCATAATGAACCCACAAGAACTAGTTATATTCATTATGGCATACCTGATATCCCTGCACATGATCTAGCACATCATGTCAAATCAGAAGCGAAACCTAGCACTAGCGGACTAGGGGCACTCCTATTCCTTTCCATGCGAAGAGATTTGGGAGCACTAGTCACATTTCACCTTCCATACCGGTGGTGGAATCTACCTCACATGTTCGTCCTAAACCTAGTGTTAGTAGTAATATGTGGCTACAAAAACCAAGATGAGTGAACATAGGGAATACCACTTACATCCCTTCACATGTCTCTTCGTCCTCAAACCCTACTCCTTCGAATGCATTTTTGACAACCCTATCTCCCCCACATTCACGTGGTCCTTCGGGTCGGAATATTTCTACTAGCCATGTTTGTACTGCAACTACTCACATGGTAGTATCTTAGAGTCAAGTACCTCCTATTGTCTCAGGAGTTCATATTCCTATTTCTGGATCATCTCACGATCCATCGCAAGGAGTTTCCCATATCCCTAATTATGGAGCTTCTCATGGGACATCCCATGGGACACCTTATGGAGCTTCTCATGGACAATCTTATGGACCGCAGTATGGATAGAACTATCAACCCTATGGGTACGAGTATCAACAACCCACTTACTCCTCTAATTATGGCTTTGTAGCACCGCATAGTCAAGGAGCACCACATCATAATGCTTCCATGTATCCCTACACGGGTCAAATGGGAGGAGGATATTATGGCCAAGGCCATGGTATTTACAGTAGTCAGCCTTATATGAACCAAAACTATCAGGGAGCGTGGCATATACTAAATCAACCTAGGCTCCCTTTCCTCGTAATGTTAAACTTACCTGACTTATCGAGACTCATGAACGATCTGGTATCTCATGACTCGCCTTGGCCGGCTATCCCTAACAAGATTCCCTCGGACATTCCCAAATTCGAGGGTAAAGCAGGAGAAGATCCTAGTGAACATGTCACTACTTTTCACCTTTGGTGCTCTTCCAATTCCTTACACAATGACTCAATCCGTTTAAGGCTATTTCAACGCACCCTCACTAGGCCTGCAACGAAATGGTATATAGAGTTACCAAGGGGGGCATTCGTTTTGTTCGATGACCTTGCTATAAATTTCCTAAATCACTTCCAGCTACCCATGTGTTACAACGTTAGTACAGAACTCTTGTCGACATTTCAACAAGACAAAGCCACACATATCTCGGACCATATCCAAGAGTGGCGTAGATGGAAGAGGTTGATTAAATCTTTCATACCGCCGGAATTTCTCCTTGAGTGGTTCCTTAAATCATTGCTACCTTACATCGTGAAGGATGTTTCTACATCTGGAGTCCAAAACGAGGAACAAGCAATTTTTAGGGCACAAGAATTGGATTTGATTTATGCTCAATCCATAATTTTGTATGAGATCATACCTAATGCTCCGCCTTCTAGTTTCGATCCCAAGATCAAGCCTGGACCACATGCCAATGCCATTGTGGGTTAAGTGCCAAACCTGTGGATTCAATTGTGAAACAAGTGAGTCAATTGTCTATTAATCAATTTTCTTCGGGACAATCCATGGCTTTGTCTCAACCCACCCAAACCGTGAGTGTACTTTTCGTGCAATCGTCGGACCAAGAGGGAAACCAGCAGCCCAGAAGGAATAAGAAAAAGGGTAAAAATAATCGTAAGGGTGGGAACAAGAATGAAAATGCCAATTTTAATGACAAGAACGCCCGCAATGATAGGGGGGACAAGCAGTATAAGCGTAAGGTTAAGTTTCCTTACAAATTGTGTAAGCAGGACCACCTCACTCACTTGTGCTCTCATATGGAAGATGCCTCGAGATTCATAGCATAGGGCCTAACTTTGCTAACCAATCCTTTACCCCATAATCAAAATATGAACTCGAGGACCAATGATCCTCATTATGCATCGGACAGAGATCAAAATATGTTGGAAACCAATACTGGTCATGGTTGCATCAACATGGTACATGCTACTAAGGTTGTGACTCGTGCAAAATATTATGGTTCGTCACAACTGGACCTTGGAAAATAACCTGCTCCACCTGAGAGCCCTTTGCGTATCGAAAACCCTATGGATAAACCTGAAATTGCACCTCGCATTCCTAAGGGATTCCTAAATCATTTGGGGCACAATCCTAATGCTCGAGCTACCCACAACTATTATGTTGTCGAGGATATGGGCCAAACTCCTTGTGCGATGTCCGCACTTGAAGTACTTCAGAGTTGTCCTCCGTAAAGGAAAGCCTTGCTTTCCGCTGTTGGAGTTAATGATGATAACTCTTCTTCAGTCATCAAATTTGAAACCATGGGACTACAGCCTCGCTTTCCTTACTATGTGTCTCTTTTGATTCATGTAGAGTGTCTTAATATGACCGTCAAATGCACTATGATTGACGAAGGCGCTATGGCTTCCGTGTTGTCTTTGTCATGTTGGAAGGGTTTGGATTCTCCCAAGTTGTCTCAGTCCTCTACCGTGTTGACTACCTTTGATGGTAGATATTTTCAGCCGCATGAGATTCTTCCTTCTCTTAAGGTCCAATTGGGAGGGAAGACCGTCGCGATCGAGGTCAATGTGGTTGATGTGCCCCTTGACTACAATATTTTACTGGGCTGGAATTGGATGTATAGTATTCACGTCATAGCCTCTTCTCTATTTCGAGTAGTATGCTTTCCATTTAATGGGAATATTGTTACGACTGATCAGAAATCATTCCGTAATCCGAGTGTCAGTGCATCATTGGGAGCTTCTATCCCAATTATCGATCATTCTCAGCCGACAACTAGGAGTGTGGGTGTGGGTATGTATCCATCCCTTATGGGGACCTTTAGTTTCCCTGCGCCCATTCTTATGATCGGATCTAGTTTCGATGGGGATTCATCTTCATTGAAGTCAGTGTCTTTTTGCACTACCCATATGGAAGATCCTTGGATTCTTCCTTCACCGAGTCCTTCGAATGGACCTATCGAAATGAATTTGCCATTTCCTGCTACAATGATAGCATATTAAGTGAATCTTGATTGTGTTGCAGAGCCTAGTCCTTCCTCTTCACGGAAGAAGGAGGAGGACCCGTATGTGCTGCCTGCATGGGAAGTTGAGTCTCTCATGCACATGATTTCCTTGATTCTTTTTTTCCATCAGATGAAGCCATTATTGAGGCCATGTCGGGAATTGAGCCACCTTGGGAAGAGTTGCATCATAGATCATATTTTCTTCCTGAGCTTAAATGTTTGGAGTGTGAGGACTATAGGGAGATTCTTAGCAAGAATATTGGTAGTCCCGTGGTTCCATTAAGCTCTCATGGTTAGATGGATGATGGGAACATGGTGAACCTATCACCTACCATTCCTATCAATATCTCTCATGATCCTGGAAAAGTTGAGAACGTCTACATTGGGGCAGATTGTTCCCCTGATGAGATTAAGGAGTATACCAAGCTTTTTAAAGAGTTTTGTGACATATTTGCTTGGTCATACGAGGAAATGCCAGGTATCGACCCTCGTATTATCAAACATGAAATTAATACCTATCCGAATGCGAAGCCTATTTGACAACGTTTGCGTGGTGAATCCTAGAAAAGCACATGCTATTAAGGCTGCGATAGAGAAGCTGTTAAAAGCCGGTTTTATCTATCTCATTCCCTTGACAGAATGGGTTTCAAATCCTGTTCTGGTGGATAAGAAGCAGGGAGCGATCCGTATATGCACTAATTTTCGTGATTTAAATTGTGCTTGTCCTAAGGATAATTTTCCCACACCATTTATTGATCAGATTTTGGATGAGTGTGCAGGAAGCAAGAAATTCTCCTTTATGGACGGTTTTTTTGGATATAATCATATTCAGATCAAACCCAAGGATCAACATAAAAATGCATTTATTTGTCCTTGGGGTACATTTGCATATCGAAATATGCCTTTCAGTCTTAAAAACGCCAGAGCCACCTTTCAGCAGGCTATGACCTTGATTTTTTATGATCTCAAAACAATTATCGAAGTGTATTTAGATTATCTTGCTGCTCATTCTCGTCTGAGAGTGTGCCATCCATACCATTTGAGATTAGTATTCAAGAGATGTCGGCATTACCAGGTTAGGTTAAATCCTCATAAGTGCATCTTTTGCGTAACCATTGGTCGCTTTCTAGGGTTCATTATATCCAAGGAGGTTATAAGAGTCGATCCCTTAAAGGTTGAGGCAATACTTCAATTGTCTCCCCCGCGTAATATTAGACATCCTCAGTGTTTGCAAGGCATGGCAAATTTCTTGTGGAGATTCGTGGTTAACTCTGCCAATTTGACTAAAGGCTTCATGCGTGTTCTAAAGAAGGACATTATTTTTTGCTGGGGTGAGCAAGCCCAGGAGTCCTTTGATGCTCTTAAGCGAGCCTTAGCATCAGCCCCCATGCTTAGTCCATCTAACTACAACCGTGATTTTTTTATTTATGTGGTCACATCCATGGAGACGGTTGGTATGGTTTTGGTCCAGGAGGATGAGGAGCTCCACGAGCATGTCATATATTATTTGAGTCGAAACCTTATTGATGCAGAAATCCGTTATTCTCATGTGGAGAAACTTGCCTTGGCCACCGTTCATGCGGTTCAGAGATTGAAACATTACATTCTCCTTCGCCAGACCTTGGTGGTAACTCATGTCAATCCATTTTAGTTCATCCTCACTAGAATGATGATCAGGGGAAAATATAATAAGTGGATTGTCATTTTGCAAGAGTTCGATCTTGAATTTGTTTCGGCGAAATCAAAGAAATCATTGATTTTTGCGGAGCTCATTTCTGATTTTCCAAGTGTGAAGGAGGAGGAGGTTTATCAAGATACGTTTGTCGATGAGCATATTTTCCTTATCTCAACTTTGGGCCCATGGTATGGGGATATCATTATATATTTGCAAACATTGAATGTCCCTACTCACCTTTCACAGGATGAGCAATGACGATTACGTCATGTATCTAAGAACTACCTTATAGTGGATAACACTTTGTACCGATGTGGGGTAGATTCCATTTTACGTCATTGTTTAACCCATGACAAGGCTGAAGTTGTGTTGAATGATTGCCACGGAGGGGCGTGTAGTGGTAATTTATATGGGTTTTCCACAGCCCAAAAAATCTTGAGAGCGAGATATTTTTGGCTGTCGATCTTCAAAGATTATGTCAATGCGGTCAAGAAGTGTCACCCTTTCCAGGGGTTTGCACGCGATATGTGCTCGCATCCTGCCTCGTTACATCCGATTATCACTGCCGGTCCCCTCACAAAGTGGGGGCTTAACTTCATGGATTGCAACCCATCTTTGGCTGGGGGGCATCATCACATTATAATGACTGTTGATTATTTCACGAAATGGGCTGAGGCTATTCCCACAGTTAAATCCAACGGTGAGACAGCCGCACATTTCATGTTCAACCAAATTATTACTTGGTTCAGCATTCCAAAAGAGCTTGTCACTGACCATGGTAGGAGCTTTTAGAATAGAATGATGGAAGAGTTGGCTTCAAAGTTAGGGTATAAGCAGGAGAAATCCTCTTCTTATTACCCTCAGGTAAATGGACAGGTTGAAGCAGTGAATAAATCACTTAAGTCCATTCTCCAACGACCCATCGCACAAAGCAAGATGAATTGGAATATCATGTTATATCTTGCTTTGTGGGCCTACAACATTGCAGTTAAGAATGCCACCGGTTTCTCTCCATATCAGCTCGTACATGGGATGGAGTTTGTCTTGCCGGTTGAATGTGAAATCCCTTCGTTGAAGCTAGCTATATAGATTTTACCAGACAGTTCCGCATTGGAGGAACATTTGGTCCACTTAGAGTAGCTCCAGGATTCCTTAGTGGCTCTAGAAGTAAATAAGCGTCGCGTTAAGGTCCAATATGATAATTCTGTCTATCCGAGGAGGTTTAGTGAAGGTGATTTGGTCCTTTTGTGGGATCAAGCTAAAGAACCCTTGGGGGCAGGGAAGTTTAATCCCATGTGGCATGATCCTTACGTAGTCAAACGTGTGTTAGATAAGGGAGCCTATGAGATGGTGGATTATGAAGGGACAACCTTGGTGGAGCCTAGAAATGGGCTCTATCTTAAAAAATACTATGCATGATCTTCAGCCAAGGCTGATTATTGGATATTATTGTATCATTTTTTGCATAGTTAGGTTTTCTTATGGGGATCAGGTTTGTTGATTAGCTTCCGTTTCTTATGGCAGATGTCAATGGAGTCTTCCGCTTACATAGGATTCCCTGATGGTTCTAGCCGCCACACTCAACACTCAACTTTTGTTGCTTGGGTGATTTATACTCCTACGGGTCAGGTATTGTCTTCAGGAGGGGTATGTTTACGACCTTCTTCGAACAATGTTGTTGAGTATAGTGACGTTATCGAGTTATTGTGGGATGTCATTTCACATGGTGTTCTCTCTCTTGAGGTACGTCTTGATTCGCAGTTAGTAGTTTCACAGCTTAATGTCTTGTATCATGTTAGGGATCCAACATTATTACGAATATTCTTACATGTGAGATTGTTAGAACAAAAATTTGAGAACATAACACATACATGTTTCAAGAATTTTTAATCAAGTTGCTGACTCATATGCTAACTATGTGTTAGATTGGAATTTGTTTCATAGACCATAAGCATATCACAAACATACATTTTTACACACATGTAAATAAATAAAATCGATCATCATAAAAAAAATCATTAAACATCCAAAATGTGATGTCATAATACATAAGTGTCATAATACAAAAATGGGGCTTCCGAGCCACAAAAATATAATACATAGTAGTACAAAAATGAAGCACTCTATGGAGGAGGAAGGGGGTTCTAATCATGGTAGCACACCATGGCTCTAGCTAGTCGTCGGAATAACCCAACCCATGCTCATGGTACAACAACCACCTGATGCTGCATGACCTCGGGAAAGTCCTCAACTTGCGCCATGGGTACCATGTGTGTCAAGCATACAAAGTTTGTGTGGATGCTTTGGAGCGTCTGCTCCGCATCCACACCCATGATGTCATCTCCTCTTCCCCTCTGTCTATGACGAGGGAAACCGTCAGGCCATTGTGGTCCAACATCTGCATACACATGACAGATTGTCACTATGTGTCATCACACCAAAACATGTCTTTTGAGTCAATATATCAAAAAACACAAAAAAAATTATAATTCAAAAAACTTAAAAAGAGGGTTTGGGATTCATTACCTATGTCGCCATATGCCGCTCCTGGTGATAGAGGCATGTCCGAATCTCCTCGGAAATCTATTCCCACATAGGGATAATCATCGATGGCAATAATCTATCGCCGCCACCATGGAAAGAAGTCCGTTGGGTAAGGGTTAGCCACCCTACCTCCACCCAGTCTATGCATAACATTTTCCCAACGTCGATGGGCTGGATCTCGAACTCTGTGTGGAGGAATATCCACTCTAGGGCTTAGCCCCAGTACACCCTCAAAGAAGAACGTGCTCAATATGCTGTCGAAACCGAAGTTTCTCACCCTTCCCTTCTTGTAGTCACTGAGCTGCTGCTTCATGTTACTCAATAGCGCAGCACTTCAGTCATACACTGTGGGTCTCATACACTCCACTGCATAGAACATCAATGGTCGTGAGTCCTGGTGGAGTGATGCTAGACCATCTATCTTGCCGAGTGCCAATAGTATGGCCTTCAGTCCTAGTAAATGGATGGATTTTGTCGGGATTTGACTCCCAACCTTTTCTATGTCTGGAAAACAGTATACTGCAATGTACTCATCAATGGTAAGGCCACCTCCAGGCCCGCGAGAGCGTAGGTTCACCACCTCTCTTCGTCGGGATAATCCATTAATAAAATATATGTCCTCTACCTCTATAGTGAGAGACATCCCATCGATATAAAAAGACTCTGAGTGTGTATCCCAGTAGTATACTAGCAACTGCAGGAGTCTTGGTTTGTCCCTCAGGCTACCAAGACACCAAAACTTATATATACCACATGCACGAAGAGCTTGTTGAGCCTTTAAGTCACCTTGGATAGCCACTTCTACATCTCCATGTTCCCTCTCTCTCCATTCTAGAACCATCCTGCACATTAAAATTGATTTTTGGTCATTAGATACCTTAAAAAAGATTGTGCACGATCGCATACGTGACTGTTTGCAAAACAGTCGTGTATGTATGCAGTTTTGGGAGGTTTTTCCACGTATGGCCAGCCCTATACATGGAAAAAACCCTGATATCCGCGTGGGCCGAAACAACCATTTTAGAATGGCTTAAAAATTAAATTTGACCATGGAAATTCAAAAAATTTGCATGAAATAGAAAGAGGAGGACATGAGGAGTTACCTAGAAGAAATGGTGTCGAATTTCGCTGGATGAAGCTCCCGAAATTCGCATTGGAATTTTTGAGCTCCAATGGGTAAAAATTTCAAATGATTTGGAATTTTTGAATTTTTTACTATTTATAAAAAAAAAATTGAAAATTTTGAAATTTTTTACCCACTTTCTATAGTTTGGACCGTTTCTAACCATTTTGGACCTTTTTGGACTAATTTGATGATGTAGGAGTCGATTTTGAGCGCTGTTTCAACCGTGTTTTTGACCCATTCGTGCCGATTTCAAGTATTATGTATAAACTGGCATATAGGTTAGGTTTCACATCCATTTTCACTTTGCATGACCTTATGACCGTTTCATTATAACCTTAGGTACAAACCCATTCTATCTTGTCACGGAACCTCCTGGTTGCTTTTAGAAGTGACATGATGTGAATGGTAGAGCTTGACCATACATAGGTGCCCTAGTTAGCTCCTGTTTTGCATATGGTGCCCATGCCGACATTTTTTCCCTTAGAGTGTGGGAATCCTTTGTATAGTATTGCCATGACTTTGCGCAAGAGCCTCATACTCCTCTTGATATTTTTGCTGGCCTTTTTCCCCAGGACTCCCTTATGTCAAGTTGTAATTGCATTATCATGAGTTTTTCTTACCTTATTGAGCCTTATGCCAACTTCCCTGACTTTGATTATCAGCTATATAGCCTGAGCTTGTCTCATGTCTATCCACGCAGATCCATTTTACATATCCTTTGCATCTTGATTCCCCATTTTTTACTGGGAGGGGACTTTCCCCCAAGTGTCGATATCCTACACATATGTCCTTGTATTGAGCATAGGTATGTTCCACTGTTTGGAACTAGTTTGTTTTGACCTTGACGCTCATCTCCTCCTAGTTTGTAACTATAAAGCACTTTTATTCTTTTTCAAGATTTTCAAAATATTTGAAAAAGTCCAAAAAAAAATCAAAAAACTAAAAATCCGGATAGGAAAAGATGTTATCTTTGGTAGCAGTCGAGTCGTGCCACCTTCAAATAGACCACTGTATATCACATCCGTTGGTTGGGTTAATAGTTTGACTTTAAGAGCTATACTTGTTTCTCTAATTTTATCTCCACCAACTAGTTAAGCTTCCAGTCCCTCTGGAGCCCCTATCGATGCCTCCTTTGTTGCAGAGATGTCCCAATTTTGTATATTGAGTCTATGTTTCCTACATTTAGTCACCATTTGGCCTTTATGCTCTTGTTCGAAGGAAGTTGAAACCTGATTCGTCCATTCCCGGTACTGATACTGGTTCGTGCACATTATGATTGAGTCCTTCCACATTATACAGCCTTGCTGAGTACCTCGTGTTGGATTGTGAGGGATGCATTAATGCCCTCCTTCCAGCGGATTTCATCCCATCGACTTCAGATCATTTATTCTGGGATAGGAATCTAGAGTCATTTTTGAGTGCCTTGAGACTTGCAGTCATCAGTGGCAGGTTCTCTTGCCATCGACAGTTTTGGGAATACATCAATGTCCCCTGATCGATGGATCCTTTCAAGTGTTTGACCTCAACACATTTATTAACACTTGTTGGTTTGCACTCTAGTTCCTTGATTTCCATTTTCATTATCGGTGGGTGATCTCGCGTCTGTTAACGATATACATCAATGACCGGTAATCAGATGATGGACTACTATGTTCGACCTCGACACCTATATTCACATAGTAGGACATGTACTCATAGCAGATTGTGTAGAAGACCTTCTAGATTGGTGGCATTTCATATATGCTACCTCCTTAATCGTTCCAATGTTCATGAGATTTCAGCTCTCGTGACTTGATTCCAGTGTATGTCAGATATATTCAGCCATTATGGAGATCTTGATCCATTATATATCTTCAGCTTTCATGGAGATCATGATCCTTTGTATATCTTCATAATGGAGATTCTGATCTATCTAAATTGTATGTGGCGATGAACACACATGTCATATTTTGTATCATGCCTATCCATGGCCATTGTACTCTTATGTATCAGGTACTGCTATATCTACTTGCAGTTATGTGCAGAGTTTGATTATTGTATTATACTATTGGATGGTTGGTTCTTCCACCTGGTTCTTCATCACTCCAATTCTGGGATGGACTTATAATGTATTTCGGCCATCGTATCAGCCCTCTGACCTCACACATTAGGGGGCATATGTTACAGCTGATTTTATCACACATGGTGGATCACACATTTATGGCCTTCTCTGTCCCTCTGTAGACTCTTTGGACCCCATGGACCATTTTTGTACCTTTGATGTTTCCAATATCATCCCTAAAAACATGCATTATTTGCTATCCATGACTTTTAAACCTATTCTCGCGTATATACGCGGATATGACCCTCAAACCCGCGTACATCCGGATGTGTGCAAAAGGCCAAATGGTTTTGGAGTTTTCCTTGATGTGGATCTGAGTCACTTGTCTCTTGGCCTTCCATATCCCTTGAGATTGCTCGGATTTTACCTTCCATTACCCCATTGAAGCACTATATAAGGAACCCTTTAGATACATTGAAGGAAGAGGAATTTAAGAGCAAGAAAACTATAGTCCATTGTTGTTGGAGCTTATACTTGAGTTTGCATCCCTTTGTCCCTTGGAGAACTTTGTGTTATTCCCAAGCGTTCCTTTCGCTTATGAGGTTGCTATCATGAGATGGAGGATTGAAGTGGTGGAGGCCCAAGTGGAGGGATCAGTTTCTCTAGTTCACAGATGTGCCGACAGAGGTTGTCACTATTGTAATCTTTGATTTATATTAATAGAAATATCTTTTTCTATCCAATCATGTGTATTTAAATGAGTATTGAATCCATGGATTCTTTTAAATGCTTATATGTTATTAATTGTATATGCTAGAGTAGGTCTAGCACAATTATATAGCATGTTTGTCTTGTTTTCTGAATGTTGAGAGAGAAAATTGCTAATACAAGCGAGAGAGGAAAATCTCAACGGGGATCTACATCAACCATCGGGAATAAGGTATGTTTTGAGATCCTTTAGTGCTAGATGTTTGGTTTCTCTTACATATGGGAAAGGATTTATTTGTGCGGTTACTCTGTCTGTTATGGTACCTCAAGCCATAGGAAGTTTTCTCCGTAACGAATAGAATAATAGTAGCATAGGAAGCTACTTGTCACTCTAGTACAGGATACATAGAGTACGAAAGGCGGAGGGAGAATAACGCTCCGCTTCAGAGGGAGTGACTATAGAAGATCATGAGGTTCGACATCGTACGACAGGATGGATAGCTTACTAATGGCTCTAGGCTTTACTAAGAGTAAACAGGATTCCAACCTTTACTTCAAGGTTGAAGGAAAAAGACCAGTGATGCTCCTTCTATATGTCGATGACTTGTTCCTGACAGAAAAGAGGAACTCATTAAAGTTGCAAGAAGGAGACTTGCTGCCAAGTTTGAGATGAAGGACTTGGATATGATGCACTACTTTCTAGGAATGGAGGTGTGGCAGATTACAGATGGAATCTCCCCGGGACAAGGGAAGTATGCAGTAGAGATCCTAAAGAGGTTCAGGATGATGAACTACGAGGCCATGACGACACCTATGGCATCGAACCTGAAGCTATTGCATGTTGCTTCATCAGAGTTAGCTGATTCCATGATGTATCATCAGATGATTTGTTCCTTGATGTACTCGGCGAATATGAGACCAGATATTTTCTTTGTTGTGAACACATTGAGACATGTTCACCTGATGGTTGCAAAGCATGCAGTGAGGTACCTAAAGGGTACAGTTGAGTATGGGCTCAAGTATGATACGAATCAGAAGATTAACCTAGAGGGTTATGTGGATTTGTATTGGGAATACAGTGCCATTTATAAGAAGAGAACTTCGAGGTGCTACTTCAGTATGAGATCAGGTGTGATCTCTTGGTTTGGCAGGATGGAGTTCTGCATGGTGCTGAGTACAGCCGAGGCAAAAGATGTTTCCACTTGCTATTTGGGAGGTAGTATGTTTCTTTTGAAAACTACTATTTGATTTGATTGATATTACTAGAATTTTTTGTATGATGCAGACAGGAGCAGTGAAGCTCCAGTTTGTGATCCAGATCAAGATCTCTCGAAAGAGGGACTTCTAGCATAACTGGTGAGACAAATTGTCTGAGCATAAATCCTGGTAAAGCTCGTAGGTTTCTCAGACATAAATTGTCCTGTAGGTTGTCCTCAAATGTAATCAGTCCTTGTGAAGCTCGCAGCTTATCCTTGGACGTAATCAGCCCTGATGTGATTCTATGCTAGAAATGGCCAGATTGAAGTTTGAGTGCTTTGGGGAGAAGCTTGGTGTTCTCCAGATCGAGGTTCCTTCCAAGGGGAAGTGATGATTTCGTGTGCCTTTCTGACATGGAACAGGATTGGTTCCTTCCATGGTCAAATATAAGTGCCATGGATTTCTGACACGGTGACAAGATTGGTTCCTTCCCTAGTGAGATGTAAGTGTTGTGCCTTTCTGACATGGCGATAGGATTGGTTCCTTCCATGGTCAGATATAAGTGTTGATGCCACATCTAGTATGAAAAAGGACTAGCTCTGTGATGACACATCTAGTATGAAAAAGGACTGGCTCTATGTAGATGCCACATCCAGTATGAAAAAGGATTGGCTCTGTGATGATACATCCAGTATGAAAAAGGATTGGCTCTATTTAGTGCCACATCCAATATGAAAAAGGACTGGCTCTGTGATGAGACATCTAGTATGAAAAAGGATTGGCTTTGTGTTGGTGCCACATCCAGTATGAAAAAGGACTGGCTCTATGATGACACATCCAGTATGAAAAAGGACTGGCTCTGTGTTGGTGCCACATCCAACATGAAAAATGGTTGGCTCTGTGATGACACATCCAACATGAAAAAGGGTTGGCTCTGTGATGACACATCCAGCATGAAAAAGTGTTGGCTCTGTGATGATACATCCAGCATGAAAAAGGGTTGGCTCTGTAGAGGAATACATCCAGTATGAAAAAGGACTGGCTCTGTAGATGTGCATCCAACATGAAAAAGGGCTAGCTCTGTCGATGAAGACCTACATGGAGGCTAGGCCTACACTAGCATGAAAAAGGGCTGGCTCTGTAGAACTTCCTGTGACGAGTAGAATTGAGATAGCACCAATGATGATGACCCAGTGATGATCCAACAGTGATGATTCAGACTTAATGATGATCCAGTGATGCTCCAGATCAAGTGATGATCTAGACTTGATGATGATCCAGCAGTGATGATCCAAACTTGATGATGATCCAATGATGCTCCAGACTTGATGATGATCCAGTGATGATCCAGACTTGATGAAGATGACTTAACAATGAATATGACTTGATGATGATCCAGATGATACAGAGAAGAAGACTTGTGCTGATAAATTGTGTCGAGAGAATACCTTCCTAGTTAAGATGGAGTGTTGATGTATTTGTAACTTCGGAATGTATTCACTTGTATATCTTATGTATTGTACCCCGATGTTTCTATCGGGTCAGTAATGTAATTGAGTCATGTCATACCCCGATGTTTCTATCTGGAGAATCAATAATGTAAACAAGTCATGTAAAGTCATTGAGGTTAACCATCCATTGTAAGTCAAGGAAATAGTCCCCACAATTGAGTTAAGGTTAACCCTCCTTGTTGATCGAAGGGAAAAGTCCCCACAGTTGTGGAGCAGTAGGTTTATTAGACTCTCCTAGAGAAGTCGACCCTGGTAAGTAATTGTTAAGTGAGGCTGACTTGTTGGAGTGGACATAAAGTGAACGGAAGAATATAAATAGAAGTGAGGCTCTCCTCACTTCTACACACACACTCACTCATTGGGGCGAATGAGTGAGATAGGAGAAGCTCTCTTAAGTGAGAGAGAGAGAGAGAACAGCTGTGGGAGATCATATTTTCTGTCTTTGGGTTTTACTGCTGCTATTGGTGCTCATTCTATCTCTAAGGAAGTTGCAGGGTTTTCTCCTTTATGGTTTCCCTGAGGAAAATATCTTGTGTCTATTGTCTCTTATGATTATTGTTGTGCATGTTATTCTCTCAGATAAGATCCTAAGATCATATTGATTAAATGATAAAAATTTAACATCTACATGGGCTTAAGGCTGGAAAGAAAGTTTGTGTCCCTTCTGTACTCAACCTTCCTTACAAACCCCCCCTCTCTCGGTAATATTGTTATACGAGGGGATTCGAAGAAGGTCCACATTGCTTCTAGCAGTAACAAACCTTTGAAATGGATTGTCATTCTTGTACTCTTTACCTCCAGTAAGGAGGGTCCTGTTGGCCTGATTTTCTGAATCTAGGCCAATAAGGAGGTTTTGTGCACACAATCAGCTTAAAGCGGCGTCCGGTGTGTTTGAATTAACAAAACCTCATAGGTTGTGGTCCTGCTACCAGCTAGTTTGTCTCTTAAGGAGAACTTAAAACCAGCAAAATCTAACCTATTCTAATGTTATTTTTATCTAAATGATTAAATTAAACTATCTAAACTGTCCTATGGTTGCTTTCTTAAGGAAAGACTTTGATTTTGAG
>LPNX010065057.1:314191-328355 GCA_001517045.1 Pseudotsuga menziesii | reverse complement strand
ATACAAAGTATAAAAATCGAATTGACAGTTGTTAATTCAACTACTAAAGAAAAAATAAAATAAAATTTAACTTAAACTATTCTAAATGTCCTATCTTAGTTGAGAGCATATTCAAAGATTATATTAACTATTAATCAGTAAAGATGAACAGGAAGACTAAATCATAATTCAAATAGACACATTTAAATCATGAATAATAAGTCACCCTGTTAAATAACAACAGAAACTGAAAAATAACTGCAAATAAGCAATTAATTTTAACTTTCTGAAATTGATTAATAATTAATTATCAAGACAACTATTTGAATTTAAGATAATATCTATTTAAAAACCATTGTCAACATACAAATGAAATTTTAAACAGACAGAAAAGTATATCATTATAACTCAAATTTATAGTAAAAATACTAATAAACATAATCATAATGAGCTGTTCATTCAAAACACTATCTTGAGTTGATAAAGTGAGAAATGTAATTAAACATCAGTATATCAAAGCACACTGAGTTAATATAAAGACAGAAGATAATATGCAGAAATATATATATATAATAATCCAAAATAAAAATACCAGAAATGGTATCAGTCTGTGGACGTCTAGTGGTATTCACATCCAAAGGTTCAACTCCAGAGATAAACAAAACACCAGCAACAAAGTATAATTCTAGTAAGTTTTCTTCCAACACTCCCTCCTTGTTCATCAAAATCTCTACCTTATATAACACTACGATTAAGTTTCCCTATTAATGTTGCATGCAACATTATAGGGCTCATCTAACTAAAAATAGCATTTCATCTCTTATATGACACCTATCACTATAAAACAGAAAACGACTAGCCTAAGTCGAGGTACTTTAGAAGATTCTTATCCATTAATGAAACTCCAACTTGTAACCAACAGCCACATCTCCATGCCAATGTATTTACCACAACCTGAGATTGTGTAGAGGAATGATGACCAAACTACCTGCATTGAATTCAATTGAAGCATCTTATTAAAATCAATTAAAACATAGGTAACAAAATAAACTTGAAATTTAAATGCATGCCTGTTAAATCTCCGATTTTATAGGCATGCGAAACAAAAAAATGATCATTACCTGTTTTGCAGCGACAAAAGAAATGAGAACATCATCAAGTTTTATTCTGAAGAGCGACTACTCTTCGAGCTTCTGCTAGTTTAGCCTTTAACCTGATAATTTTAATGTTTTGCTTTTCAATTCGTTTAAGTAATAGCTGGTTTGTTCCTAAGATTGACTTCTTTGATTTTTTGTATTAGTTTTTCTTAACACTCATCTCTTTCCATCTATCAATCCACTGCATCAATTCTTTTCTAAAGATTATATTTTCCTCTTCTAGTAACGCAGTACTTGATAGACAGTGCTTCAGTTTACCCTTGAACTCGGTAATTTTATCCTGGAATGCATTATATTGTGTACGATGTAGAGTCTCATCTTCATTGACCCTCTGAGGAGAATGAGGACTATCACAATGTAGACTAGACGATGGTTCAAGGTATGCAATACCTGTGTCTACACTTGGTTGAGTAACCTCGGCCTTGTCCGATTGTACATCATTACCCTGTCCGAAGGTAGGATTATTTACATTAATTGTATCTGGGATAGATGACGGGGTATCATATTCAATATTAAAGACTGCAGGCTTAGAAGCCTGTTGATTAACCTTATGACCGGAAATTGTATGGGTACTGTACATGCTCCTCGTAACCCTTCTTGAAAACGATAGGTTTTCAAAACCAAGTCCTTCCTTATCACAACAAACCTGAGCAAGATGATCTAATCTATGCATAGATTCTCTGTTATATTCATCAGGTTTATTTGTTTCAAATGGATTTTTACATTCAACATTATTATCAGTTTTACCTTTGGTTAATCCTTCTTCTATTTCTGCAAGGGTGCTATCACTTTTACTAGATAAGGGTTGATCCAAGACTGCTTTAGATTTGCAAGGAACTGAATCCCTGTCATCATTCTTACTGATCCCATCATTTATGGGTATGTTAACTTCCTCGAATCCTTTTACCTCTGATATAGTTTCAGAAGTACTATTAACCCCAGAATTTATGGCTTTTCATTTCTTACGAATTCGTGGGGATGGATTCGGCCAACGTTGTGTTGGCCCCAATTGACAGTCGACTAAAAAACTATCCCAAGACTTGCCATTTGCAGATAATTGAAATTGCAATATGATTTTTATCAATCCATGGTGGAAAAGACTCCTATTGGGGTTACTAAAATTTCTAATAGTCTGTGACATTTTCTTTAGACTTTGCCATAGATAGAAAGGCAAATTAAGCTTGTAACCCCGTAATGCTAACAGCAATCGTAAATGGTATAAGTGAAAAAGGGAGTATCATCCACAACAGGACACGTACCTTACTAATATTTCGTAATAAACTCTCCATTCAGGCTTCAGAAATTTCACAGGGACGCTTATCTTTAGCTTCGTATCATCCGGCAATGGCATTAACAGAGCCAAGCATTTGTTCTTATTGACCATGCTGCCCTTAAACCAACGTTCTCCAACCTGTGGGAGCTTAGTGGATTTTGCAATCTTATCTTCATTGATAATAAACTCAAAACCCCCAATTTGCACCCTGTCATCGTTAAAATTCATGGTGAACAGTTTAGTAATCTCTACATGGTGGCCATCGAAACTCCTAAAGAAATGCCCCCACCCCATTTTCTCAAATTTCATGGCAACCTCCTGGTCAGCTTCTATAAGTTCAGACCCAGAAATCTCAAAACGGTTCAGAGGAGACATGGTTTCTTCTACACTCTCCTGGCTTCAAACTGAAATGAACGGAGAGGTGAACATAGAGGGAATAGGTATCCACACATATGACATGATGGATAGTCTTCGCATGCTTCAAATCTAACGGAGATACAATCTCTGAACCTGCCATTTTCGCCGGATTCTAAGCAATGATGAGTGCTATATCTTAACGTTATAGCATATTGTATGCAGGTTTAGCTACGTTTAACCACGAACAATAGTGATAACCACCAAATCGGCGCACCAGAGATATTGTAATGGATAGATCATGATTTCAAATATTGATTATGGACAGTGGCTAATAATGAACAGGTACATTGACGTTAATTGGAAATGACTATCAGCATTTAACACTGTTAATACGATGCCTCCATATGTTCACAGCTGTCGACCTGTCAAGAGGTGCAAGCCACGTTTTATGCCAACTCATTGATCCAAGTGATAATCGGTTATCAACTTAACAAATGGCTCTTTGTAAACTCAGTCAATCGTAACAGTCATCAAATCATGTTAAGTGGTGGCATGCAAGGTGATGAAATCGCATACATCTAATGTTAACATGGCTTAGTGAAATAGCTAGATTTAATATCTATGCTATGTATATACAAGACTAAGTTTAAACCTTTTAAACATCCTATCAAGAGAAATCCAACATTAGATTAATAGGATATTAAGTAATGAAACTGTCGTATGTAAAACATTTCTAAACAAATACTTTATTCATCAATTATAATATTTACAAAAATCATAGTAAGGTATTATATGAAATATAAACTTTTAAAGGCTACCATAAGTTCTATGAACTTAGGAATATTAATACCTTACCCTTATCTAGGTTTTAAACAAACACAATATGTATTTTAATGATTTTCTCTTGGTAAATTATTTCAAATTTCTTAAGTCACAAAAATTAATCTTAATGATTAAACAAATTCATGAAAATTTATAAGACTTACTGACAGTTGTTAATTACCAAGTTCATGAGTGTATTTCACCAACTTCTCAAACAATATTTTACCTTTCTTTGATTAAGAGTACCTTCAGAATCAGATATTTTGAAGGTGCTCTTTCATAATTTTGAAATGATGAATCATAGAAAGAGTTGATCACTCTTCATCTTATTGAGAAATGAAGAGGTTGTTGCTAGCTTCCAACAGGTCCTCCTACAGGAAATACGGCAGGGTGCAGCTTCGACCTCCTCACCACCTCAGAAAAAATTGGCAAGTGGAATTCACAAATATGGTGATGAAGCCTTTGGACCACCCTCCTTCCAGCCGAAGAATTCGCTCAGATGGACCATCTGTATCAATGATCACCATGTGTTGAGACCACGCATACTACCACTAAGTCTGTGGGGCTTAGGAGGGATGTCCCCTGGACAGAAAATCCCAGGAAGTGTCCTTACGGGGGGGAAACATTCTATTATGACAATAATTCCCTCACTAGCCTCAGGAAGTCCATCTAATATGATGAATGTCCCTGTCACAACCTCGCTGATGCTGGAAGGGTCCTCTAATACAATGAACGTCTCTTCCCCAATGGTTGACACATCCTTGGTGAGACGGCCATAAGAACACAGGAATGCGGAGCTATGCTCGTCGACCAACAACAAAACTTGACTAACAAGCTTTTCAAACTAGATGGACATCATAGATCTCCTATAGAACTCTCAGAAACTTGAGTAGAATGGAGCCCCGGGTTTCTCTTCCATACTCATTCAATCTTTGTTTTTCGATGGCTCTAAAATGTGGCATTTATATAGATCCAGAGAACTGGAAATGATGATGAATTGTTAGCACCCTTGCACACTTCACTGTCGATTAACATGATGACAACATGAGCAGGTGCGTGAGGCCAGGATATCTCCTTCCCGCTGGAGATCTAGTCACGCAATCTTCTCTGCTGTGACATTTCATTATTGGTTGTGGAAAATACCTTTGGCGTTATCCCACATCATCGACCATCTGGCCCAAGGCCCATGGACTTGATGTTCCTTACCTTTTCTTCCATGCTGATGAAGGTATCAGGACAATTCCCCTTCGACGCATCTTCTCGCTCCATGTAGAAGCACTACCTGCCCTCTGTGATTTTGACCTTTCAGGATATTATCCAAATTTCAACACACTTTATGTAGTGACCTTTGGGTTTAGGAGGGATATCTATCTAGTGGAGCCAACTCTCTTGCTGCTGGCACACTCCGATGGCATCGGGGTAATTGATTTCTCGTCATTTTGGCCCTTCACCCATCTGCCTTGATATTTCATACTGACGGGGACTTTTCGAAGCCAGCAGACCGTACACATAGCCATGCATTTCACTTCTGAATTCTCCTATATGTGACATTTGAAGAATACCATCATCTTGGACCTTTATATCTGAAACCTCTTTCGATATCGACCACACACATGTTCTGTGGTATCAATTTTCACGAATCCCTATGGAGATTTGTCTCGTGCATGTCTCATCAGCGGAGAGAATTCCCACCATAGATCTTTCTTCAACGAGATCTATACCATCAAATGTTTTCACTCTTTAAATTATTTCATGGATCGGGAGGTCAGGACTTCAGCGGGCATTTCAATCTGTCAAAAGCGATCTCATCTATAGATCTTCCCTTTGTCAATCGTGGCCGTTGGAACATGCAGTCACTCTAACGCCATTTCACGAGGATGCAGAGGCACTTTTGATCACGCTTGTGGTATTTGTGAAAACCTGTTTCTACCTTATATATTTCTCTTCCATTGATCGTCATCATAAAAGTGCTTCCCTTTTGACATAATTTCTTGGCCACCCTACGACTGGACTCTCTATGCATTTTTTGGCTGTGGTCACTCTGTCCTACCCTTCCGCCATCTCCTGTTGAACAAAAAAAAATGATAACAAGTGGCTCCAACTTGGGATGCTATACTCCCTATGAGTTAGAAAAGAACAATGTAGACCAAGTGCCAAATCCATTAGGAGGCTTTCCCAGCTTCGCTGCAATCTTTTAAAAATGCTCCAAAGACCAAAATTAAGCCAAATGATGGGAACAATTGAAAATCTAGGTTGACACTCAAGCAAAATCTGTTTAAAAGGGAAATTCTCATCATTTCGAGCTTATTCATTCCTACCTACCTATCTAACGGACTTCTTCACCTGGTCAGGTAATTTTTGACTTCCAGTGAAGCCAACCAAGAAAATGGTCCTAGAAACCCAATTTATTCTCACGCAGTATGGATAACACTACTAAAAGACTTAATGATACTGAGTTATAACAACAAATTTGATCCTTACAATAAATATCTAACCATACATTACCATTCTCAAGCTACTCCATGTATTCAGCTACCGGATTGTAGAAACCTGGGTGGTTGCCAATTTCTTCAACTGTCAGTCGGATGTGACAAAAATGTTCCAATTTCCATTCTTCCAATATCATGCAGAGGCAATGTCTCAAAAAATTTGGGAGGTGTCTTCTTGGTCTTTTGTATCCACAGTATCAACTTCTTCATGCAAGATTCCAAAACTCACAGCCTGATTTCTCACAAGCATCGTGAAAAAGGTAACGTTGTGTTCCTCAATAGAACCGAGCATGTCTACTTCTCGGTGACCTTCTGAGTCAAAATATATTTCCGTATAATGGGGGACACGACCATAAGGAACACAGCAGCATCCGAATAAATCTACCTACTACCTGTCTCGGGAAAATTGTTCAATAAATAATCCCTCCTGCTTGCAATCAGGTTGGTTTCCAAAGGAACCATGTACAAGGTGTTCTAGGAAATTTTCAAATGATGCACTGTGTTCTTGGCTCTATTTTATCTTTTAGACTTGCTCCAACATGGGCGTAGTCATACTCCTCAACGGGGCCGAGTAGGAAAAACATTCCCCCTTGATATGGTGTCCTTGGGATCAGGATGTATGAGGAGGTATTTATCTCAGCAACCTTGTCTTTTTTTATGTTAAGTATCAGGACTATATTATCTCCTACTATTTCTCTAGGCACGCCGCCTCAATAGTCATCCTCATATTCATCATATATAGGCATGCTGCAATCTCTTTCGAGGCCACTAGGGATGTAACTCACAACAGGTTGGTTGCAATCTCGAAAGGACTAACTAATAAAAATGCCCACCTTTATACCCCCTGGCTAATCTTCTTTCCATATACTAGAGGAAAATGCAGGTTGCCAAGGGAATTCCTCTTATGTCCCATGCATCTCTACCCGACCCAACTCCTCGTCATTTTCATTAGTACCTCCCTAGTCTAGGATATTTCCTGAAAACCTGAAATTTTCTTCGACGTCCAACGCATCAGCAAACATTCCCTACAATGGTGCTGATTTTCTTTCCAATAGAAATAAAGACAAGTCGGGAGGAAAAATAGACGCATAATGGAGTTTTTTCGCGCCCTATAAGGGTTGGATTTCTTTGGGCCTGCCATAATAGAATCTTGTGAACCTTATGTTAAAACATGATGTAGCTTCGCCTTTGCGTTTCCTCATAGGATAAAACTCTGAGAGCACCTAGACCAATGACCTCTTTTCACCCCAAAAATCTAGGAACATATGAGAAAACTCCTCCCATGTATTGATGGATTCCGGCTGTAAATTCCTGAACCATTTTTTGACACAGCCTTGCAAATATTTGGAAAAATATCTCATACAAACTTCCTCATGCTCTATCTCAAAAAGGTCAAGAAAATATTCAAAATCCTGTAAATGTTTCTCAGCTGTGAGGCCTTGGGATCCTCCATCAAACTCATGGAGGTATTTATAGTGTTTTGCAAGGAAATTATGGAGGACCTTAGGCAGGCGAAGAGGCATGTATTGGCTTTGGGTATTATGTGCAACAGAGTCTTGTGGGAAAGATATGCTCTCAGAAATGGCATCAAGGGGACCATCAGGATTCCTCTTATTGTCAGGGGTTTCAGGAGGAGGGTCTAGACCAACATCACACGTACACGATAGAGAGATACTTTCTATTAGAAGGGAGGGATACACATGAGTGAACTCAATACTTTTCTTGGGGTTAAATAAGCCATGACAGACTATTCTAACAAACTTGGGAAAAGAGAAAGAAATATTTACAAGAAGAGCCAAGACGTTCTGGAAGAAGATGAATCTTAAGTATCCCGTCTTCTCTTCAAGCCTACCCATGCCTTCACAATGAATTTACGGCCGTCACGGAAGCTGCCAACGCCTTCTTGGAAACTTAACTCTCAGTACTAGGACATTAGTGGAACTATCGCAGTATTGGAAACATGGGTTTACGGAAGTCCTAGGGTGAAAATTTTGTTTTCTTCTAGATGTCTAACCTCCGTTCACCATCGACAATCTAGTCTATGGACCTATCATCCTTGGCTTCAGGAGGCTTTGAACCTTCCTCCTCATATCAGTCTTTTCGGTCGTCAATCTCCCCAGTGGAGTCATTATTTAGAAATTTTTAAGTAGAATCCCCAAGGAAAAAGATACAACTTTTTCACATGTAGGGGTTCCTCTTTGCCCACAGAAACCTTTTCTCATTATAATCTTTGTCGTTCTTCCCAGGGATGATTTTCAATTTTGTCCCCAGTAACGACAGCAGTTTGTTAGCACCCAGAATTGCGGCCAAGGTTGCGGGAAGGCGAACCCCGAGGAAACAGCAAAACCACTTTAGGAAAGGGAGCTGGCTTCTCCCATTACAGAGAGGGATCTCTCACAGATGTATAACAAGGCCAGACATAATGTCACAAAATGGATATCAAATATTTGGTGTTTGGAAACAAAATGAAGATATATTGGGCTATGGAGTCAAATATCAAGAGAACAGAGAATTTTGCATGGGAAAACAATTACAAGAGCGAGGTAGTGCTTAGATCACGGTCATTGCATTTGGGATCTGATGAAAAAGCATAACAATGATAGTTTGCTAACATAGAGCACCACTAGGATGAATTTCGCGCCAATTTTGGAAGAAATAATTTGGTGGATATCGAAGACAATGGAAGGAGCGTATGAGTATGAATTCTTGACTATTATACACTGTGTCTATGACATGAATAACACATAATGTAAAGAAGCACTAGAAATAACATGCACATGAAGAAAAGAAATGTACAGGCTGTAATTTAGAAACACACAAGAATCCTTATAATGCATATAATCGGCATTCGTATCTTTATATTAATTCCACAATATCATAAACACGATAGTATTTACAGATTTAGAACCAACCAACCCTTTTTTCCCTTTGCGGGAGTCTTTTTATAGTGCTTTAGGCCCTCAAAATTAATCTCGAAACAGGGTGAGAAGCCAGTTACAAATCACTATCAAAATTCTAACTAACTAGAATGTGGCATCTTCACCATGATTCACATCTCTCAAACAAACATTATGGAGCAAATATGCATGCTTGGTTCAAATGTTAGCGCAATTCTTCTAGCTCTGAGCTTGCTGGCTTAGAAAACGATATCTCAATATGCCTTTGGATGGCTTCTTTTTTACTGGGCTTGAACCACTTTTCCTTTCTGTCGAGTCTGCAACATGTCTTCCTTCTTTTCATTTGTCTTCATTCTATGGTCAAAGGCACCTTTCTGCATGGGCTTAAGGATGGAAAGAAAGTCTGTGTCCCTTCTGTGCTCAGCCTTCCTTACAACTCCCCCCTCTTTTGGTAATACTGTTATACGAGGGGATTCAAAGAAGGGCCACATTACTCGTGGCAGTAACAAACCTTTGAAATGGATTGTCATTCTTGTACTCTTTACCTCCAGTAAGGAGGGTCCTCCTACAGGAAATACAGTGGGATGAAACTTCGACCTCCTCACAACGTCAAAAAAAGTTGGCAAGTGGAATTCACAAAGATGGTGATGAATCCTTTGGACTACCCTCCTTCTAGTTCGATCATTCACTCAGAAGGACCATCTGCAGAAACGGTGTCACCACGTGCTGAGACTACGCAAACTGCCACTAAGTCTAGGGGCTTAGGGGGGACGTTCGCTGGATATAAAATACCAGGGAGTGTCCTTGTGGGAAGAAGCCTTCTATTATGATACTAATTCCCTCACCAACCTCAATAGGTCCATCCAATACGATGATCGTCCCTGTCGCGACCTCGTTGACGCTGGAAGGATCCTCTAATACAATGAACGTATCTTCCTCGATGGCCGACACATTCTTGGTGAGATGAACAGAAGAATGTAGGAATGCGGAGCTATGCTCACCGACCAACAACACAACTTGACTAACAAAATTTTCAAACCAGACGGCTATCACAAATCTCCCCTAGAACTCTCAGAAATTTCAGCAGAATGGCGCCCCAGGTTTCTCTTCCATAATCATTCAATCTTTGTTTTTTGATGTCTCTAAAATGTGGAGTCTATATAGAGCCAGAGAAATGGACACTATGATGACTCGTCAGTACCCTTGCACACCTCACCGTCGATTTCCATGATGACAACATGAGCAAGCACGTGAGGCCAGGATCTCTCCTTCCCGCTGGAGATCTAGTCATACCATTTTCTCTATTGCGGCATTTCATTATTTCTTGCGTAAAATACCTTTGGAATTATCCCACATCATCGACCATATGCCCCAAGTCCTGTGGAGTTTACGTCCTTACCTTTTCATCCTTGTTGATGATGGTATCAGGGAAATTCCCCTTCGTCGCATATTCTTGCTTCGTGTAGAAGCTCTACCTGCCCTCTGCAATTTTGACCTTTCGGGATATTGTCCAGATTTCAGCATGCTTGATGCAGTGACCTTTGGGTTTAGGAGGGCTATCTATCTAGTGGATTCAACTCTCCTGCTGCTGGCACGCTCCAATAGCATTGGGGCATTTTATTTCCTGTCATTTTGACCCTTCACCCATTCGCCTCGATATTTCGTACTAACGAGGTGTTTTTAGAGCCAGTGGACCATACGCAAAGCCATGTATTTCAATTTTGAATTATCCTGTCTGTGATGTTTGACGAATACCATCATTTTGGACCTTTAGATATGAAACCTATTTCGATATCAACCGTACACATGTTCTGCAATATCAATTTTCACGAATCCCTATGACGATTTGTCCCGTGCATGTCTCATCAACGGAGAGAATGCACACCATATATATTTCTTCAGTGAGATCTATACCGTCAAATGTTTCCACTCTTTAACTTATTTCGCGGATCGAGAGGCTAGGACTTCAGCGGGGATTTCAATCTGGAGAAATCAATATCATCCGTAGATCTTCCCTCTGTCAATTGTGGCCATCAAAACATGCGGTCACTCTAACGCCATTTCGCAAGGATGCAAAGGAACTTTTGATCATGATTTTGGTATTCACGAAAACCCATTTCGACCGTCTATCTTTCTCGTCCTTTGATCGCCATCATAAAAGTGCTGCCCTTTTAACATAATTTCTCAGCCACCCTATGACTAGAATCTCTATGTGTTTTTTGGCTGTGGTCGCTCTATCCTACCCTTCTTCCATCTCCCATTGAACGAAAAACAATGATAACACTCCTAATTCCATCTCTTTGAATATAATGAGACCTTTACACTAGTTGCAAAGATGGATTCAATAAGACTAGTTCTGGCAATTTCAACATTTAAGTAGTGGGAGGTACATCACATGGATGTAAATAGTTCCTTCCTTCATCATGATATCAGGGTAGAGATATATATGCAACATCTATAAGTTTTTTTCACTGGCCCATATCTTGCGTGCAGGTTGAAGAAGTCCTTGTATGGTCTTAAACAAGCTCCCAGAGCTTGGTATGCAAAGATGGATAGCTTTTTGCTATCTCGAAACTTCAGTATATGCAAGTCTGATCCAAATTTTTATACGAATCTGATTAATGGTTAAATATTGATTATTTTCTTTTATCTGGATGACCTTTTGATGACAAGAATCTCTACTGAATAAATAACTTCATTGAAAGTTGCTTTGAACAAGATTTCTCCATGACATACTTGGGGGTGCTTAAACAATTCCTGGGGATTGATATCTCTCAATCCAACTTCAGAATTAAAGTATGTCAATCCAAGTATGATTCATACTTGCTAAAGAAGTTAAATGTGGAATATTGCAAGCCAACCAAAACACCTTTCCTTTTAGGAGCGAGACTTGAAGATGTTGATCCAACTCCTTTAGTGAACATCACATTGTACCCGAAGCTAGTTGGTTGTTTACTCTATCTCACTCACACTCGACCGGATATTTCATATTCAGTGATTATGTAATATATATAAATGGAGAAGCCACATGATATCCATTGGAGGGAAGCAAAAATAATATTGCACTGTGTAAGGGACCAAGTCACATGGAATTCACTATGCTGCAAAATTTTCCTTAGATTTGCATGAATTTACTCATTTTGATTGGGTTGGAGATAACATTGATTGGAAACAAACTTCAATATATGTGCTAATTCTTGGAGGATGGCATATTTGTTGGTTTAGTAAGAAGTAAAGTTCTATTTCACTCTCTTCAGATGAGGCATAATATAGAGGAGTTGTGAATGCAACTACTCATTGTTTTTGGTTGCAAGGAATACTTGGAGAGTTTAGAATTGGTTTTGGCACTCCCATAGTAATTTTTTGTTGCAAACAGAGTTCTATAAGGATCTCAATAGACCCTATTCAGAGGAATCAAACCAAACATATATAGATTCATATGCACTACATCATAGGAATAGTGCATGATCATATCATTGCTCTACAGTATTGTGCATCATCTGAGCAAGTTGCAGAAATATTCACCAAGATATTCTTAGAGAAGACATTCAACCATATCAAATAACTATTTGGGATATCTTATCAAATTGTGAAGGCAGATTGAAGATAAGATCTCACAATTTTGTTCATGTCCATGTTTTGAGGGGAGGTTTTTTCCCATGAGGTTTTCTTTCTTTCCTTGTTTTTGTGGACAAGAAGTATATAAAGGTTGACTAATAATTGTTGATAGGTCCTATATCTATGATATATTTCTGATAGTTCACATAATTCCATCTTAAGGGGGTGTTAGAATATTCAAAAACCCACCATCATACTTAGGATATCTTTATTATTCATTATGATCAATTACCTAGGTACTAGACTAGGTAGTTGGCCACCACTTGCATTATTTGGTCAACACTTTCCATGATTACTCCCATGAACGCACTTATCATGATTCTAGATAAGATTCTATCTGCTTTATTGGATGTCTAATTTAGAAGGGTGCATATCTTTATTTTTCTTTTTTCTCCCAACTTTTTTTGCTTTAAAGTAAAAAAGGATAAAGCTAGTGTCACAGCAACTTCCTCCTTTTTTGTCCAACTCCTCCTCCATATTTTTATCTCCAAAAAATAAGATTTTATTGAATTTCCATCATTCATTAGCTGACATACCTTACTTGGAAAATTCATGACCTCCTTGACATATTTGGAAAGTGTTTTATGCACCTAGGGGGTATTTTTTATTTAAAGTAATCTTGCTTTTTGTGAGGATTTGTCTTTATTTCCAAGGAATTTGAATCCCTAATGTAATTATATATTTGTACAACCATACCATTTCCTAATATTGGATGGTGTACACTTATTCAATAAAAGTTTTTGTTATGCTCCAATTCAATCTGAATTTTTTAGTGAAGTTCATGCATATTGCTTAGTAATTTTTTGTGAGTTCAATTGTGCTAAGTATGGGATAAATTTTCACAATGGGAGATATCTGGTCCTCTACATACCATAGCATAAATTAGACTACCTAAAACACTATCATATGGCACATGTAATACGTACGCAATTTCTTCTTGTGTCTTGGGACACTATTTAACAGATAGCTTGAATCCTACAAGAATAGGGACCTTGACTAGTCTACTCTCCTTCATGTTGAAATGTTTCATAATTGTCTCAACATATTTCCTTTGGTTTAACCAAAGTATTTTACCTAGAGGATCTCTTTGTATTTCCATTCCAAGAATGAAAATTTATTCTCTGAGATCCTTCATGTAGAACTTGGAGGATAATTGTAGTTTCACCTCTTTTATCAATTCCACATTATTCCCAACCAACAACATGTCATCGACATACATAACTACATTTATGAAATGACCACTGAATTTCTTCCCATACACACCGTTACCATCCCAACTTCTTACAAACCCCATATGTTGGATATACATATCAAACTTTTGATACCACATCTTGGGTGATTGCTTTAAACTGTAGAGAGACTTCTTAACCTTTCAAACCAACTATGTTTCTCCATCCACTATAAAACATTTATGTTGTTTCATATAATTTTCTTCTTGAAGGTCAGCATGAAGAAATTCCATCTTCACATCCATATGTTCTATCTCAAAATCAAATGCTACACTAAATAAATTAGTACCCTTATAAAAATTAACTTAGTAACAAAAGAGAATATATCACCAAAGTAAACACC
>LPNX010065057.1:295315-310095 GCA_001517045.1 Pseudotsuga menziesii | reverse complement strand
GAGTTCGTTGATCTAGGGTTTGTCACAGAAACCCTAATTTTCAAAACTTGGAATATTTCAGATTTGATTGGATAAACAGATAGATCTCTTCAAATGGAGCTGTCTAATGTACTCCTTTTTTGAAAACAGTGAAGGGAAACTCCTGGAACAGGAAGCCCTAATTTTCTGATTTCTTCTGCAAAAATTCCTGTTACTGTTTACGTGATATCTCCGAAATTACAGATCCTCTATGTCCTAAATTTCTCAATGAGGTAACCTTGCATGTCCCTGATCCAACACCGCAGGTCTCATCAGAATTCGTTTCTCCATTTTGGATTTATGATCCTTTTCCCAAGGTGACCTGTTACAGGACTGTTCAGAACAGCGAAGTTGTACGGCATTCCACGTGTCACTGGTTCATCTTCTAAGTCTGAAATTTGGACCACAGAACATAAAGTCCGTGCCCTTTTTGGAAAATCTTCAGGAATTCCATTTGGAGCTCTATAGCCCAAGATATTGCAGATCTCCCCAGGTGTCCTGTTTATGGATGATTTCTGGAAGAGGATGGAACCCTATCTTGGAGAGATCATATCGCCAACAATATAGTGAATCAGAGGCTGACCTTTGGACACAGTGTTCATTATGATTTTATCTTTGGCCCCTGCAATTTTCAGCATCTGAGACTTCGCCAATCTCGGAATATAGCGACTGTACCAAAACTTAGCAGTTTTAGTATTTAGGGTTTCTCCTAGCTCAAGGTCAAACTAGGTTTTGACTTTCCCGGAGTTTCACCCAACCAAATTTATTGATCCAGGTCTCTAAATTTAGGTTTTGATGAGGAGAACAATCCTATGCTGGTCTCACCCAAAAATTCCTCTTCTGTAGAAAGCCCTAATTTCCACATCGAAACTGAAAATGCTTGAAATTGAATTCTGCATCGACAGAAAGATGCACCCTTCAATGGAGAGACATCCTAGTATAATTTTGCTGAAAATATGTGGAGGAAGATCCATAAAATAGGAATCCCTAGTTCCTATAGCTGCACAATGTCTTCTTCTCAGGTTAGCTCTGATACCATGTTAGTTTTTCAACATTTAAGCTAGCATTATGATAAGATCTTTTCACTGAGAGAATAACAAGCACAGCAATCACATAAGCACATCACAAGAGACAAGAGACACAAATATTTTAGGAGGGGAAACCATAAATGGAGAAAACCCCTCAACTTGCTCTAAGATAGTATCACCACAAGATGTGATCCCAAAACAGTAAGATGACCTCCCAACACAACAGCAGCCTTCTGTCTTCTGTCAAGCCCAAGAATTTCCTTCTCCAAAAGTGCGCCACACTTGAGAGAGCAAGTGATGTAATTCACAAGTGATAAATAGAGAGACTCACCCTCTCTATTTGTATTAGTCCGTTCACTTGAATTACCATTTCACACGTAGGCCCGACCTAATAATTACTACTCGAGCCTACACCTTAATTAGTGTATAATAAATCAAGTGCCCCAAAACTGTGGGGACTTACCTAATGACTTGACATGACTTGATTACATTATTAATCCTCCCGATCGGAACATCGGGGCATGACCACATGAATCAAATACATAATAGAAACATCCCGGAATAAACATTGGGTTACAATACATAGAATACATAGAAGAATACATTCCGAAGTTACATATACATCAACACCTTCGACTTGGGAATACCCTTTTGCTACCAATAAAGTTGTGTACTTCTCAACTTGAACTATTGCATTTGGTAATGTGACTAGATCCCATGTTTCATTTTTCTTCAAGGAGTCCATTTCATCTTCCATATCCCTTTTTCTAGAGTTTACTCTTTGTCAAGTCAATTGCTTCATTTACTAACCTGGGATTCTCTTCTATGGAAGTAAATGAAAAATATGAGAAACATTTGGGTGGCCTATAGGTTTATGGTTGTTTCCTTACTTGAATATACTTCACAACATATGGATTATGTTGTTCCACCTCTTCTTCAGATTTAGTGGACTCACCTAAATCCAAACTTTTGTTGTTCATTTCAAATTCTTTATTTTCTCGTTTTTCTCTTTCAACCTCTTCATCCTTGGGAGTTCCTCCAAATTATTTGAATATCACATCTCTACCATAAAATTCCTTTCTCATGATTGGGTTCAACAACTGATACCCTTTCAAACCATCCTTTCACCCAATGAAGATGCATTTCTCCTACTTTCTATCAAGTTTAGTTCTTTTCTCCTTTGGAATATGCACAAAGGAATCACATCCAAACAATATGAGATGTGTAAGAGAGGGATATTTACTATCCCATGTCTCATATGGAGTCTTGTTTACCAGAGCCATTGGCAGTGACCTATTCACTAGGTAACATGTCATATCAACTAGCTCAGTATAGAATTCTTGTGTGAATCCTACACCATTTATCATGCTCCTCACTTTCTCCGTAAACATTTCGTTCATTATTTTAGCAACTCCATTCTATTGAGGCTTGTATGGAGTTGTCTTTTTTCAAGATATGTTGTGATGTCTACAAAACTGGTCAAACACCTTTCCACAAAATTCTCCTTAATTATCAATGCTAAACACCTTGATATTTTCACCAATTTGATTATCTATAAGAGCTTTGAAATCTCAAAACTTCTCAAAATCCTTTGATTTCTTCCTAAAAAAATACAACCATGTCCATAAGGTTTTATTTTTCCCAAAATGTATCCTATTTGAAAAAAGACCAGAATATTCCTAGAATATTTCATTTTTGGTCATACCTTTTCACTCGTAACTCGGTATTGGGAAAAATTCGGACCATTGGAAAGGTATCAAAATTATCTGCAACTTTGTTGTTTTGAGTGTTTCCTAATTCCTTACCGTTTGTCGGGGCGAGCGTTTTAGTAACAAATCATCTTTTAAAAGATGTTTTTTTAAAAGCATCTTTAAAAGATGCTTTGTTGCTAAAACGCCCGCTCAAGCAAACGGTACGGAATTAGGAAAAAATCAAAATAACAAAGTTGTAGAGAATTTCAAGAACTTTCCAATGGTTTAAACTCCTCCCAATTCCGAGTTACACGCGAAACTTTATTCCCAAAATACGAAAGATTCTAGGAATATTTTCGTTTTTTGTTAAATAGGATACATTATAGAATAGGGTAGAATGTTATGTCATTATGGAGAAATCAACCATGAAATAAATGTAATACTAAGATTCTCCTAGTGATGGAAAAAACACACGCCCAAATACATTATGATATATTAATTCGAGTGTTTCCTTATCCCTAGTAGCGCTATATGAGAACCTTACACAACTTTGTTTGCCATGAATACAATGTCCATGAAATTCCAATTTATTAGAACACATAGGGATACATTTAACCATACCTTTACCATGCATAAAACAAATACCTTTCTCACCTATATCCCCCATCCGTTGATGCCACAACATGGTAAATTCGACTAGACAATCAGATTTTCTTCAGACTTAGGACATACCACATTAGCACTTTCGTCAGTGTCAGTTCTTCCCAATAGTTTGTACAAGGTTATAGTATGAACACCTCTCATCAATAGTATCACTCCTTGCACCATTTTATATGTATATTTCTTAAATATAGACTAACCACTTACATTCCCCATCTTACTAACTTATATTAGGTTTTGAGCGAAACCCGGGATACGTGGTACTCTTGGAAGTGTTCCTATTCTTCCATATTTTAGTTTTGGTCGAACCTTACCTCGTTTGAATATCCTAGTTGATGAGTCATATCTCAATATGAAATCACCACTATCAATATTATTATACTCATAGAACCACTCTCTACGAGGTATCATATCATATGACACTCCAGATTCGATCAACCAAGAATCATTATCCAACTATGTATTTGTGGAGGTTGAGTACAATCTCCTTTCTCTTGTTGCGAAGACTTACCATTAGTCGACTGACCTTCATCAATCCCTTTTCTTTTCTTGACTTCCATTGAATTATAGTTTCATCTATAATACCTGCCTTACCACATCATTAGCATGTTTTTTCCATTGGAATAGGTGATATGGTCTTAGATCTACCTCTTGACTGCAATCTTCTACTGGAGGTTTTTCCTTTTCCTCTATATATTGGTCAACCTCTTACCATCAAGGCTTCATGGGTCACTCCTTCCATTTTATTTCATCTCATCTCTTCTAACAACATAGATGCGAACACACTGTCGATCTTCAATGTGGTACTATTGCTTCCAATAGCCATGACCAAGTTATCCCAAGAATCTTACAAAGAACACAATAAAATGATACACTTTTCCTCCTCGGTAATTTTAATATCCACATAAAACAACTGATTGATTAAAATGTTGAACACAACCAGATGCTCGGTTGCTTATTCACATTTTTCCATCCTCATAAAGTACAACTTATTCTGGAGAAACATGTTAACCATATATTTTGACTAGTATAAGTTCCCCAACATTTCTCACAGATTCTTTGCAGTGTTTTCTTTCTATACATTTAGAAATACAAAATATAATATACAAAGTTGGATATTACTCCTTTCCTTTCTCTCAATATTTTGTCAGTATTCCTTCAACATACTTGTCGGATCCTTTCCTATGTCAACTACAATCCATTGCTCTTAAGCTACAATGACATCCTCCATTCCAGCCTTCCAAAGATCAATTTTTTCCCATTAAACATTTTGATTTATATCCTCGTTGTGTTATCCATTCTATCAATGAATCAACATTTCCATAAATCTCCCATTGTGACAGGTATTCCCTGGATCTAGGGCCAAACAAAACCATGATCAACAAAGGCATACCCTTGCAGCCAAATACAACTACGATACTAGTTGTTTGTTCTAATACCAATAGGTTTTCAAATTGATTCATATAGTAAAACACATTCACATGAGACAATGGAACAAAAAAACATCAACACATTACACAAAAATTACCTTAGAAACCTCTATCCTAGAGGAAAATCAACAAACCAGTGAGATTTCAACTCATTTATTAATCAACACTCAAAAATAGGTGTTTACAACCGTGACTTACTAGACCACAAATCACACTTTATTACATCATGTAATGATACAGACTACTACTCTTTGTAGTATATAATGCATAACAATTATATCTTATTTATAGATGCAATACAACCGACTTCTCATTAATGACAATCCATAACTTCCTAACCACTTTCATTTATTATGTTATAGTCGACTTGATTGGGTCAACTATAGTCAATTTCAAGTTTGAGATTTGGTCGTTCCCTTGACTTCCCATCGACTAGTCATTTTTCAACTTAATAGTTATTCCCGTTGATTGACCAACCATCTTCCCCATCCATTTCCTCTGACTCCAATTGACTTTTACCATTCGACTATCAACTTTTCCAATCGATTTACATGCAAAGAATATAACATTCCCTAACACACAAGCAATCTCTTATGAACAAGTAACTTCACAAACAAAGGCTAACATGTTTTCTCATTACTTGTAAAGAAAGAATCAGAACTTGCAAGTGAAGAGCGACTTATATCCTTACGTGTGGAATACGAAGAAAGAGAAGGAAGGTTACTTTCTATTTTAGAATGTAAGGAATGAACCTTAAATTTAGCTATCCTAGAGTCGAAAGCATAGAAGGTATAGACAACAACAAATTATAAATATTTTCAAGTCAAAGTGAGTTTATATCAAATAAATTCCACTAAAAAAATTGATTTGCATAGGAAAAATGGAGAAATGATTTTCAAATAAGTGCTTCAATCTACTGTAAGTGCAAATAAGCTTCAAAATTTGGTCAAGAAGATAGAGAAGCATTTAAAACAATAAAATATTTCCCACAAGGACACACAATTAAATATAAAGGAGCTTGACCAAAAGTTTATTAAATTAGGTGTTGATCCAAATAAGCCAACACCTATTCAATCATTGATTAAATATAAGGATACAAAGATCGAAATGTTAAAAAAGGAGCGCAAAGTGCCTAACACTGAGCATGTGGAAACTCCTAAACTGATAGTTGTGCAAGAAGAGAAAGATAGTATTTAAAAGTAGATGCAAGAGTATAAAGATAAATGAGAACAATCCAAGAATGAAAATACTAGATTGATTATGGAGAACACTAAGTTGTTGACAACTAGGCCAGCCGTATCATAGTCTAGTCAGGTAGACTCTATAGATAACCTGGTTAAAGTTTTGATAGATATAAATCTCAAAGAAGTAGAAATTATAACTTTGAAAAGCACGATTAATTATAAATATCAGGAATTTTCTACTTTAGAGGACACTGTAAAAAACAGGGAATATGTCATTGTAGATGTACAAGAAACACAAGCTGAGATGCAGAAAGAATTGGATCAATACTCTAATACGATGGTTGATAAAACAACATTGGAAGGAGAAAAGAACTTGTTATGGGATCAAATGTTAGTTGAGATTAATAATTACTCGAATTATTTTGATACGGTTCAGGATGAATATTGTTTGTCCATCACTTCTTTACATTATATAGAAAACAAATGGAATGAATTGATAAAAAAACAAAAAACATCCCATCATGAGATAAATATATTGAATGCAAAAACAAGGGTGGAATATATTTTGTTACTCTTTCAAGATTTTTGCTGGTTTTTGCAAAGTAATTCGAATTGTGAGTCTCTTGCACTCCTAGATCTAGATGTGAATCAAATTATCACATGGTATCAGAGCTGATTGGAGTTTTAGATCAATCTATAGTGTTTGAGCTTCATATTGAAAGATTTTCCAGATAGATTTGAGTGTTTCTTTGCAGGTACTTTCAGCAAATTCTCACCACTAGCGTAAGCAGAGATGGAACAAACTCATGTCTTTCTGACTCCATACAATCAATTCAAATGGAAGGCAGAGATGGTAATCCAAATGAGATAAAAGGGTATCTACAAGGTCACCATGGGGACAGAAGTAGAGCCAAAATATGCAGTAGAGAAGTTGAAATACTTCAATAGGCTACATGAAGCTTTTGGAATGCTATGTCTCAGCATTTCGAGAGATCTCCTATTTCATGTTGATAGTTTTTCCAACCCAAATGAAGTTTGGCTCAGGCTCAAAGATCTCTTTAGGAAAATTGATGAATTAAGGTGACACTAGCTCGATAATGAGCTCATTGCCTTGAGCCCGACTCATTTTGACACCATCCAAGAGTTCTTCACCAAATTCAAGTCTTTGCTATTTCAACTCAAGCAGTGTGGAATCGAGAAGAAGGAGGAGAAAATCATACTTTCAATATTTTTAAAGTTAGGGCCAAAATACTCAGTGTTTGTTAGCAAATTCCATTCTGGCAAGCTAACCATTCAAAATTGGAAAATTCCATCACTAACAAACTTCATGGAGTCTTTGACACAAGAGAAATACAAGCTAGTGCAGATAGGAAGCATCAAAACAAGAAAGGACCAAGATCTTTCAGCATGTGTTTTGAATGCATCCAAGGGCAAGAAGAATGCCAAGGATTCGAAACAACCAGATAAGAAGAAACAAGACAAACACAAGATTTCTGATGGGGGTTCGAATCCTTGCAAGGAGAAGGACAAGAAGGGAAAGAAGAAGACCAAATGCACCTATTTCCATAAGGGATGGCATCCATAGAGTGCTTGCATAAAGAAATCCATTGATATGATGTCCTAGTTGTTGGAGAAGAACAACATCCTAGTCCCAGAGGGAGAAAGGAAGAAGGATGGTAGTTCAAGTTCTGACAACAAGGAGAAGTGTCATGCTTTGGTTCCAGGTTCTTTAGATCCCTCCACATTCATCATTGATTCAAGAGCATCAAGGCACATGGCTTTAGCCAGAGAGTTCTTCACATCCATGTTTTCGAATAGTGGCCCAACTATTTGAATGGGAGATGATTATGAGATCCAGGCCAAGGGAGTTGGCAAGATCGACCTTGAAGATGGATATTTCAACAATGTTATGTACAGTGTATGTACTAGACTTGGCAGTGAACCTGTTGTCAGTATACCAAATGACACATACTGGAGAAGCCAATATATTAACATTTACTCCATATGAGGTTGAGATAGCATAAATCTCCCCCAACAAAGTGGTGGCATTGGGGTATGCTGATCACCAAGCTAAGATGTAGAAATTCTCCAAATTTCTTCCAAATTCTAGTGGGAAAGCGCTTCTGTCTCATGCCAATGAAACCTACAATCTATGGCATGAGATATTTGGCCATATGAACTACAAATACCTCCAGGAATTGAATAAGGATGACATGGTGGAAGGTCTCCCTCCTATCAAATCCTCCAATCGTGCATGCATTGGTTGTGTGGTGGGAAAGCATCCAGAGCGCAGATATGACAAGGGTAAGGAAAGGAGAGCTACACAAAAACTAGGATTGGTGCATTCATATATCATTGGTCCTCTTCCCACTCCCTCCTATGGAGGATCAAGGTATGTTCTCACTTTCATAGAGGATTTCTCAAGGTTCTGTTGGGTATACTTCCTAAAGATCAAATCTAAAGTCTTTGAGTCTCTCAAGATTTGGAAGGCCCTGGTTGAGAATCAAATTTGGGAACAAGATTAAAATCATTAGGAATGATAGTGGGAAAGAGTATGTGAATAAAAATTTGAAGCACCTATTTGAGGAATGTGGCATCCAAATGCAGCATTTGGTCCCCTACACACCACAACAAAATGGTGTGGCATAAAGGAAAAATATGGCTCTCAAGAAGATGGCTACATGCATGATTGAGGCTAAGGATTTGAGTCCTAAGATATGGGATGAATCCATTAAATGTTCTTCATACATTCAAAATAGGGCTCTACACAAATCAGTGAAAGGGAAAACACCTTATGAGGCTTGGTTTGGTCACAAGCCAAATATTTCACATTTCAGGATTTTTAGCTCAAGGGAATGGGCTTGAATTGCATCAGAAAAGAGGAAGGTGTTGCAGAAACAAATAAAATAATGCATAATGGTGGGATATGGTGAAGACACAAATGGATACAAGATATTTGATACATCCACACACAATAATTTCATTAAAAGAAGTGTGCAATTCGAAGAGGAAATTATACCATATTTTGAACTAGCACCAAAGGAATGCTCTTCTCCTCAACACCAAGATGATGTAAGTGATGATTCCCTCTCCGATATTTCTGATAATGAGATGGATGAAGATTATTTTTCTGTACATTACTCATACTCAAGGCCCAAGTGGGAAAAGAAAACCATACAAGCTGCTGGGGATTTAGCAGGCAATCCTCTAGATCCTAGGAAGACAAGATCACAATTTCACAATGATTCTAATGCAAGTGAAGTTTCAATTGTTGAGAATTTCTATATTATGGTTGGATCTGATCCAAAATCATATCAAGAAGCATCTCATGACCCAATATAGAAATCATCCATGCAAGAAGAATTCAATTCTCTACAAGAGAATGAAGCTTGGGAATTGGTTCCCTTTCCTCCCAAGAGGAAGCTTGTGCAATGCAAGTGGGTCTATATATAGGAACAAATTTGCTGCTTATGGGTCTGATATAGAATAGAATGCCATATTAGTTTCCAACATCTTTTCTCAAGTCTAAGGAGTGGACTATACAGATACATTTGCACCGGTTGCAAAGATGGACTCTATAAGGCTAGTTTAGCCATTGCTACTAGTAAATGCTGGGAGGTTCATCACATGGATGTAGAAAGTGAATTTCTTCATGGTGAGATACAGGAAGAGATATATATGCAGCAACTTGAAGGTTTCCAAGAGGATCCTTCCCTTTTGTACAGGTTAAAGAAGTCACTCTATGGCCTCAAGCAAGCCCCAAGGGCTTGGTATGCCAAGATGGACTGTTTTATGCTATCAACTGGATTTGTTTGATGCAAATAAGATCCTAATGTTTGTTTGCAACATATTGGTGATGTATTGCAGTTCATTGTACTATATGTTGATGATATTTTGATTACACGTATCTACACCAAATAAATTGGATCAATTAAAGCATCTTTACACAATGGATTTGCAATGACTGATCTAAGATTGCTAAAACCATTTCTTGGTTTGAAAATTAAGAAATCTGAAAGTGGCATCATAATCAGCCAAAATAAGTATGATTCAGACTTGTTATTAAGGTTTAATATGGATGAATGTAAGGAAACCAAGTTCCCATTCCTTTTTGGCATCAAACTAGGTGAAATCGGTGACTCTCCATTGGTAGATTGCTCATTGTATAGACAACTAGTCGGGAGTTTGTTGTATATTTCACATACTAGACCTGATTTAGCATATGTTGTTAGTGTTGTAGCAAGATATATGTAGCAACCACATGAGATCCATTGGAAGGAAGCCAAGAGTATCATTCAGTATGTATAAGGCACTGGGAACTTTGGGGTACGCTATGTTGCTAGTTCTCCACTAGAACTAGTAGGATTTTCTGATTCGGATTGGGCTGGAGATCCCAATGAAATAAAATCCACTTCAGGTTTTGTATGCATGCTTTCCCATGGTCCCATTTGTTGTTCAAGTAAGAAACAACACACTATTTCCCTTTCTTTAGCTGAGGCCGAGTACAGAGGAGCAGGTAATGCAACTACACAATGTGTGTGGTTGCAAGGCATTCTTCAAGAACTTGATGTTGCACTTGATTCACCCACTTTCATTTGGTGTGACAATCAAAGAAAAATAAATATTTCTATAGATATAGTACATAGAAAGAGGACCAAACACATAGATATTCATATGCACTACATTCGGGGCTTAGTGCATGATCGGGTGATTTCCTTGCAGTATTGCCCTTCCACTGAGCAAACTGCTGATATTTTCACCAAGTGTTTTACTGAGAAGACCTTCACTTACTTGAGAGCACAGCCCACCAACATTCATTCTAGGTTTTGTGACCGTTTGGGCTGAGTTGGAGATTCATTGGTCCACCTAGGGGGGATTGAGGTCAAATCTTGCCATGACACACGTGCACTCCCAATTGGATTCCTAAGCCTCACAAATTCTTCCTGATGTAATATATCCCTAATCTAAACATATTCAGATGTTAGATAGTTCAATAATATCCACTTTGTGTTCACATGTGTATGTAAATTTTGTTACTCTTTCGAGCTTTTTGTTGTCTTTTGCAAAGTAATTCGAATTTTGAGAGTCTCTTGCACTCCTAGATCCATTTGTGAATCAAATTCTCACAAATGTGATAGTGCAATACAAGAATAATGATGCAAAATTTGTAGAAATGGATAGACCTCTAAAAGGGCAAGTGATTATTGATAAATTGTCTATTGATTTTGAATTACTGGATCACCTCAACGATTAAGAATCTTCCACTCCCTTCTTATGAAAAATATATAGGATTAGAAATGGAAGTTGGAAATATTTAGAGTCACATGTATCCTATAGGAAAAGCATGGAAGATATTTCCAAATATGCAATTTTACCCTCTATAGCACATAGGACATCTTAATCACAAGAGGTTCACTAGAGATAACTACAACAGTTCCCATTGTTTACAATTGTTATTTATGACCATGCACATATTTGAGAATCCATGCACAAACATGTAGAAATTATAGGAAACATGTTCTATTTTAAGAAAAAGGATCTTAAGATGAAAGAGCGGTTTCTTGTTCGTTGATTTCTGGGAGGAAGAAAGTATGTAAAGAATATTGAGCTCAGAGATTACAAATTGACAATATTTTAGAGGAGTGTAACTTACTCTCGAAGATGAATATCAAGTATATACCTTGGGACTGAGCAAACATGATACCTTTATGCTTTAAATCCAATAAGATTCAAATTTTCATGATGTAACAGTTTGTAAAACTCTCGAAGTGTCATGTCTCTCCTTTAATATTCCAATATCCCTTTTATAAACTATGTATTTGAGTTTATTTGATTAATAAAATATAGAGGCAATCATTAATGGTGGTGAGCCTCATAAATGTATCAGTATTCTCTTCTTTTTTTGACATTTTCATGAACATTTAAACCCTAAATATCTCATCTTGTGCCCTCAACATTACATATGCTATCCTATTATAACCATTTGGGTTTTATATAGTAACTCATTGTAAATTGATGTAGTTGAAAGCCTTTATAGAGTTTTCTATTGGAATGCATGAGTTCTTGTAAAACCTCATATGTTGGAGGCATTGATGATCTATGTGCACGACAATGCTAGTGCTTATTCATCTTTGCTGCAAGGAATTTGACATTTGACATTAAGTAGTCCTTATGTAGCACTCACAAAATAACTTTCCTCTAGTAGAAAAAATGGGATACGATTCCTTTTTAGTATTGAGATGAGTAACACTGGTGAAGAATGATCAATAGCATGACGCCATCAGGAAATTAAAGTGACTACAATAGTATTCATTATGTTACTAGTCCGTAATCTTTTATTGATTATGCATTTTTCCACGTTTCCCCTTTTAAAGGGGAATCGAATATTGATATTAATAACCAATTAGAAACTCTTTATTTCCTACTGCCACGAAAAAGAGGAATCCACCCACTTATTAAGGAGATTTTTCTTATATAATAAAGGGCCAAACCAAAGAAGGCGCACATTGATGGATTTGCTTATTATTTGGGAAATAGAATTTGGTTTAGTAATTTCCTTTTCTATCTATGTTTTGTGATTATGGTTCGAGTTCATATCACCTGTGTTGTAGGGTGAGGGCCCACTCTACAACACATACAAAACATGGCGGATGTGACTTATTTTCTATTATGTAGTTGCTTTAGAATTATTTGTGAATGAAATTACTTCATTAGTTGTTTGTATTTCATGTAGCTTTCATTTATTAGATTATTTGTTTATATTTCTTGTAGCTTTAGTTTATTACATTAGTTATTTAGATTTCTTTATATTTTTGATAACTTTCATTTACTTTGTAAATTGATTACATTTCTAGCAGCTTTCATCAAGCTCTTATTTCAATGTTGTAGTTTGATTTATGGTTAATGTGCAACTCATCAAGTTTATTCTACATGCCAAGAGTTGCAACGATGTGCACGATTAGATAGATCTAATGAAATTAAGGTCTTTTCTTACAATTAGAAGTTTAAATTTTTTTACTTTGCTTTCCTTGATAAAGAATTATTGTATACCACTGGTTGAATAGATTCAATTGGATAATTTTTACATGCTTTTATGATTCCACAGTGTTAGGATCAAAACAACATTGACAAAGAAACCTACCATCAATAAACTTACCATCTCAAGACTGGGAAATCATTGTGGTTGCATATACAGTGCATGTGTTTTTAAAAGTCTTATGTTCCTAGATTGATCATTTAAGTAAGGCCTCCAACACATCTCAAGTCTTCAATCCTATGCATTAGTGGAGGCCACCACATTTTGGTGTCATTGCTAGGGAAACACCACGATTGCAAAGATTTCACTATTTCGAGTAGGCTTTTACACCATAGTTAAATAACATGTTTGGAAACAAATTTTCAACTCTACCTCCTCATTGTGTGGTGTTTTTTTATTTGTCGAATAATTTAGAAGAGGGTGCGGGAACAATAGTACACAATCCATTGGTGGATAAAGAATATAAAAAAAACTGGATAAAATTAATTGTTGAGAATGAAAAAGTTTTTTTTCTTTATGGAAAAAACAAGTTTTCTAGGTTTAAAGGTTGCATTGAAGATGCCTTGGTTGTTAATCCAAATGGGTCTCTATTAGTTTTTTAAATGATGAGATATCTTTTTCCTTTTCTTGGGTATTTAAATGAATCATTAATATTTTGTTTGTTTTTCCTATGAAAAACCCTATCCATCTAAGAGTCACCTCCATTTCATTCCTACCTTGCACCGATCCCATCAATAAAATAATCCCTTCTGGTATATGCGTCCGAGATAGTACTTGATCAGACTTCCTCATTTTCATCCCACACAATGCTTTTTTCCCCATTTTCTATTGAAAACCTACTAGAAAGTCTAAGAACAATCATATTTTGAAGCACCAAATGATATCATCATTAGAGGAAATTTGAGGTCTAAAATGGGCCTTATGAGAAAATGAGCCAACAATAAATTCTTGTGAGTTGGAATTCAAGAACCAATAGAATTTCAATAAAATGAGTCTGTTGAATTTGTGAACCATTGATCTATAGGAAAATGAGAGCAATAGTGAAGTAGGATTATCCAGTGGAATATCAAGAACAATGTACATTGAACAAGACAATTTTGAGACAATTTTGATAAGAATTGATCAGTTAATTACAAAATTAATCTTCATTAATTCAGCAGTAATAAAACAATGTTACAATAAGGAGAATTTGAATCGTGTGGATAAGATTCGAATCTACCAAATCAAGCTGACTGAATAGCTAACTAGGTCTGTCTAAATCACTGCATGGGAGCCACTAGTCTAAATCTTGATGTCTAAATCATTCTGACAATCAATTAAATTAGTTAAACCAGTTAAAATGATGAGGTAGGTGGGAAAAGGCGCCACTTCCCCATGCAACCTTGCAAAACTGGCACTAGACTAATTGAGAGTGATCTAACTGAATGTAATTGGAGGTTGGATCAACATAACTGCCTACCTACCACAACCAACTAATGGAGGATGTTGGTGGGATTGAGAGTTGTCTCCTATAATGTAGGGATTGGTCTCAGAGGCACATAAACTCATGCATGAACATGCACTAAGTGGCAGTTAACCTATATATGTGTTCCCCACTCTCCAGTACAGTAATAATGTCCCCCTAAATTATGAAAGATGATCAAATAGAATATATATGGACAAGGGAGGATTATATAGTCCTAACACCCCCCGTTAATCCTAACTTGGACAACCTTGGGCCCTAGAAACTAGGC
>LPNX010065057.1:283070-295250 GCA_001517045.1 Pseudotsuga menziesii | reverse complement strand
CCCCCCCACTTAAAATAATCAGTGAATCAGGAAAACAAGCTACACTTAAGAGAAAATTTTCCTTTTTGGGTAATAACTTGTAAAAGTTTTGCTGCAATTTGCAGCACTATGTAGCAGCAATACAGTAGCTTGGTTCTTCTATGCAACAACATCCTGAGACTGTGCATGTGAACCTCTCAAATTTATTCCGATATGATGAATTTCCTTTGTGTTTCTTCTTTCTGGAGGAGGAATGGAATGATCAATTTTGTTCTTCAGTGGGCCAAATTGGTGATCATTCGCTATCATCAAGTAGCATTTCCTTGGAAGTTTGTTGCATCACTCTGTAGATAGAGAAGTTGTGTGAGATACTGCAACATATTCATTATGATACTGGGACCTTGTTCTCCTTCTATCTTCTGGATTCCCAACACCATCACCAGCTACTTCAATGATATTTTGGGCCCATTTAGGCTTAGGACACTGATTTGGAATGGGAGCTTGATATGGATCTAGATTCTCATGAGGTACAACCTCAATATCAAGATCATGTTGATCTTGTTCCTCTTCATCTGAATCTGAAACATATGACAAAATATCATCATCAAATGGAAATGGAAGAGTGTTTATACCTCCTTTTGCTTCGGATTGTGGTGGATTAGGCAACCGATCTTCTTCAAACTGAGAATTGTGCTCTATGAAGCACTTCCTAGTTGCAATCTCCATCAATTTATATGATTTTGCATCCTCAGCATATCCCAACAGTATGCATTCACTACTCTGGTCTTGGAAGGCCTTTCTCTTGTCCATATCTATTTTGGCCCAAGCTTTGGAACCAAATACTCTCAACTAAGAGACATCAGGCTCATGCCCATGCAATGCTTCGAAAGGAGTTTCCCCAATCACAGATTTATGAGGAACCCTATTATGTATGTATGAAGCACAATTTATAGCTTCATCCCAAGTAGAAGGAGGAATATTATTGGCTTGGAGAAGGCATGTTTCCATCTCCTTCAATGATCTATTTTTCCTCTTAGACATTATTCTATTGTGGTGTGTATGGAACTAAGTGTTACATTTGAATCCCCTCTGATTCACAATACCGCTGAAAATATCTTTTAATGTATTCACCTCCATTATCTAATATAATGGAATTGATCTTCAATCCGAAACTATTTTCAATAAAGGATTTAACAACTTTAAAAATTTTGAATACCTCTTATTTCTATTTCATAAAATTACCCAACAGAATCTTGAACAATCATCAATAAAAGTAAGGAAAAACCTGGAACCATCATTTGATGTTGTAGGCATGGGTCTTGAAACATCATTGTGTATCATATCAAGTGTAGAGGCATCTCTATTTTCCTTCCCAAATTCATACCGCGTCTCTGGATGCTTACCTACCAAGCAACCAAGACATACTCCATCTGATGTTTGGATGAGAGGAAAGCCTTCAACCATTTTGTCATTGTGGAGTTGCTCGATATATTTGAAATTGAGATGCCCAATCTCTCATGCCACAACTTTTTGGTGTTACTGGCATGAGTCAATAGAGCTGTTGGATGTGAAGCAGACAGGAAATGGGAGAACTCATATGCCTTTGAGGCATGGTTAGCAAACCCATTAGAGGAAATTTGGGGTCTAAAATGGGCCTTATAAGAAAACGCGCCAACAATAAAAATTTTGTGTTGGAATTCAAGAACCAATAGAATTTCAATTAAATGAGTCAACCATAATGGTTGAATTGACATATTTGTCATAAAAGAAAACTACTTTTTTTGTTCGTATTTTTGACATATATCCCTCTGTTTTTACTCAAATTTCAAGCGAGAGAGCTCATTGGATGCGGAATTTAATTCCACATCCAAGGAGTACCCACACTGCATACTTTTTATGGACCCTGCTACCCCAAAAACAAGAAATACCTGAAAAAACATGATGATGACATCATCATCATGTTTTTTCAAGTATTTCTTATTTTTGGGGTAGTGGGATCCATCAAAAGTACGCAGTGTGGGTACTCCTTGGATGCAAAATGAAATTTTGCATCCAATGAGCTCTTCCGCTAAGAATTTGAGTAAAAACACAAGGAGATATGTCAAAAATACGAACACAAAAAGTAGTTTTTTTCATTATTCCTCCAAAATTAATAACTATTATTTTATTATTTTAACTGTTATTTTATTATTTTAACTGTTATTTTATTATTTTAACTATTATTTTATTATTTTCCTTAGGAGGCCCATTTTAGACCTCAAATTTCCTCTAATGCCTTTCACCAAGATATTTACATTAGATTTTCAATGATTTCCACTGATTCAGAGTCGAATGTAACTCTCTTGGGAGACCCTGTATGAGTCATATGATAAACAAACAACAGATTTGTTGCAAGATAGGGAACATAGAGAACATTCTTGAACTCACCGTGTTGTATTTTAATAGAACCTCTCCCAGTAGCTAGGATTTGGGAGTCATCTCCCATGTGAACACCAGGTCCTCCTGATAGAGTGAGAGTGGTGAAGGATTCCTTGGAGGAAACCATGTGGTTGGATGCTTCAGAATCTATCAAGTAATATTTTGACTGAGTAAGGCTTACCTTCAAGGAATTGCATCTCTCATGATCTTCTCTTGGTTTTCTAGAATCAGACTTCTTTGCTCCTTGTGGGAGGGAAATATTGTTCTGTTCAAGGAGTGTTGACAGTTGGTCGATTGTCTTCTTCATGCACTAGCTCTCTGGATGAAAGCCTCTCATAGAGTATGGACACTTAGTCATCTCGAATTTCTTCTTTTTCTTGGAACCCAAGGCTCCATCAGAAGATCTCTAATTCTCCTTTGGCTTTGAATCAATGGCTTTGGGATCCTTCCAATTGTGCTTCCTTCTTGCTTGAGCATTGTTTGATTCTTTCATCAAGAGTGATTGATTTTGGAGGTTTGAATCACTCCCATTTGAACCAATTTATCTTTCTCTTGTGTTAAGGACTCAACAAAAGCATATAGAGAAAGAATCATCCAATTGGGGATGGAAGCTCTTCCAAAATGGAATGTAGAGACAAAGTCTGAGTACTCAGATCCAAGATTTCTCAGTACTAACATCAAAATATGCTCATATTTCCTCTCCAATCCACATTGTTTGCATTGCAATACTAGTGACTTGTATTTTTTGAAGAATTGCTGAATAGATGCAAAACTGTTGGGATGTAAAGAAATGAGCTCATTCTCCAATATGTGCTCTTGAAGCTCATCATGTTTTCCAAATAAAGATTCAAGCTTATCTCAAGCTTCCTTCAGATTTCTTAGTCCCTCAAGGTGGAACAAAATATCCCAGGAGATATGAGTGCATATGAAGCCGAAGGCCTCATCAAGCTGATTCAAAAATTTGTTCTTCTCAACATCTTGTTGGGGCTCAGTTTCTCTATCCATATTCATCCTATATAAGATAGGCTTACACAAGGACACCTGAATATATGCCCTCCAATCGGTGTAGTTGAAGGGTGTAAGGATTTGGGGTATGAGAGCTGAGGAAACCATCTTTATGTATGCTAAACAATCAATTCCTCAAGAAGCTACATAGATACCTACAAAAACAATACAAAAACCAAATTCAATTCGCAATCATTCCAGTTTCAAGTATTTCCACCTCGACATGTACACTTTCTCAAAGTTCCTCACACCTGGATAGACTTCTCTGAACATAATTCAGAGGGATCAAGGATATCATTCTAGGATTTATGTGGAAACTCGGTTGTTTCTGGTGTACAATGGAGATCAAACAAGACTTGTTGATAGCCTGAACAAGGCTCTAATACCATGTTGAATTTGTGAACCATTGATCTATAGGAAAATGAGAGAAATTGTGAAGTAGATCCTTATCCAGTGGAATATCAAGAACAATGTACACTGAACAAGAAAAATTTGAGACAAATCTGATAAGAATTGATCAGTTAATTACAACATTAATCTTCATTAATTCAGTAGTAATACAACAATTTTACAGTAAGGAGAATTCAAATCATGTGGATAAGATTCGAATCTACCAACTCAATTTGGATGAATAGCTAACTAGATGTGTCTAAATTACTACATTAGAGCCACTAGTCTAACTCCTGCTATCTAAATCATTTCGACAATTAGTTACACTAGTTAAACCAGTTAAACTAATGAGGTAGGTGGAAAACGACGCCACTTCCCCATGCAACCATGCAAAACTGGTGCTAAACAAACTGAGAGTGATCTAACTGAATGTAACTGGAGGTTGACTTAGCATAAATTCCTACCTACCAAAACCAACTGATGGAGGCTTCTGGTGGCACTCAGAGTGGTCTCTTATAATGTAAGGATTAGTCTCAAAGGCACATAAACTCATGCATGAACATGCAGTAAGTGGAAGTTAACCTCTATATGTGTTCCCTACACTCTAGTACAATAATAATGTCCCCCTAAGTTAGGAAAGATGATAATATAGACTATATATGGATAAGGGAGGATTATATAATCATAACAAAGTCAACCATAATGGTTGATTTGACATATTTGTCATAAAAAAACTACTTTTTTTGTTTGTATTTTCAACATATCTCCCTATGTTTTTACTCAAAATTTTGAGCGGGATGAATCATTGGATGCAGAATTAGATTCAGCATCCAACGAGTACCCACACAACATACTTTTGATGGAGCCCGCTACCCCAAAACCAAGAAATACCTGGAAAAATGTGATGATGATGTCATCACATTTTTTAAGGTATTTCTTGGTTTTGGGGCAACAGGGTCTATCAAAATTATGTTGTGTGGGTACTCGTTGGATGCGGAATCTAATTATGGATCCAATGAGTCATCATGCTCTAAATTTGAGTAAAAACACAAGGAGATATGTTGAAAATACGAACAAAAAGAGTAACTTTTTTCTTTCTTCCTCCTAAATTAATAAATATTATTTTATTTTTTTATTTTAACTATTTTTTTGAAGCAGCGAGATGGACGAGGTTTGAGCACTCAGCGCTTAGTTCAATGGGGGCGGGGGCTGCGAACATCATTGTGTATCAGATCAAGTGTAGAGGCATCTCTATTTTCCTTCCCAAATTCATATCGCATCTCTGGATGCTTACCTACCAAGCAACCAAGACATACTCCATCTGATGTTTGGATGAGAGGAAAGCCTTCAACCATTTTGTCATTGTGGAGTTGTTGGATATATTTGAAATTGAGATGCCCAAATCTCTCATGCCACAACTTTTTGGTGTTACTGGCATGAGTCAATAGAGCTGTTGGATGTGAAGCAGACAGGAAATGGGAGAACTCATATGCCTTTGAGGCATGGTTAGCAAACCCTTTCACCAAGATATTTCCATTAGATTTTCAATGATTTCCACTAATTCAGAGTCGAATGTAACTCTCTTGGGAGACCATGTATGAGTCATATGATAAACAAACAACAAATTTGTTGCAAGATAGGGAACATAGAGAACATTCTTGAACTCACCGTGTTGTATTTTAATAGAACCTCTCCCAGCAACTAGGATTTGGGAGTCATCTCCCATGTGAACACCAGGTCCTCCTGATAGAGTGAGAGTGGTGAAGGATTCCTTGGAGGCAACCATGTGGTTGGATGCTTCAGAATCTATCAAGTAATCTTTTGACTGAGTGAGGCTTACCTTCAAGGAATTGCATCTCTCATGATCTTCTCTCGGTTTTCTAGAATCGGACTTCTTTGCTCCTTGTGGGAGGGAAATATTGTTCTGTTCAAGGAGTGTTGACAGTTGGTCGATTGTCTTCTTCATGCACTGGCTCTCTGGATGAAAGCCTCTCATAGAGTATGGACACTTAGTCATCTCAAATTTCTTCTTTTTCTTGGAACCCAAGGCTCCATCAGAAGATCTCTAATTCTCCTTTGGCTTCGAATCAATGGCTTTGGGATCCTTCCAATTGTGCTTCCTTCTTGCTTGAGCATTGTTTGAGTCTTTCATCAAGAGTGCTTGATTATTGGAGGTTTGAATCACTCCCATTTGAACCAATTTATCTTTCTCTTGTATTAAGGACTCAACAAAATCATATAGAGAAAGAATCATCCAATTGGGGATGGAAGCTCTTCCAAAATGGAATGTAGAGACAAAGTCTGAGTACTCAGATCCAAGATTTCTCAGTACTGACATCAAAATATGCTCATATTTCCTCTCCAATCCACATTGTTTGCATTTCAATACTAGTGACTTGTATTTTTTGAAGAATTGTTGAATAGATGCGAAACTGTTGGGCTGTAAAGAAATGAGCTCATTCTCCAATATGTGCTCTTGAAGCTCATCATGTTTTCCAAACAAAGATTCAAGCTTATCTCAAGCTTCCTTCAGAGTTCTTAGTCCCTCAAGGTGGAAAAAAATATCCCGGGAGATATGAGTGCACATGAAGCCGAAGGCCTCATCAAGCTGATTCAAAAATTTGTTCTTCTCAACATCTTGCTGGGGCTTAGTTTCTCTACCCATAGTCATCCTATATAGGCTAAGCTTACACAAGGACACCTGCATATATGCCCTCCAATCGGTGTAGTTGAAGGGTGTAAGGATTTAGGGTATGAGAGCTAAGGAAACCATCTTTATGTATTCTAAACAATCAATTCCTCAATAAGCTACGTAGATACCTACAAAAACATTACAAAAACCAAATTCAATTCGCAATCATTCCAGTTTCAAGTATTTCCACCTCGACATGTACACTTTCTTAAAGTTCCTCACACCTGGATAGACTTCTCTGAACATAATTCAGAGGGATCAAGGCTATCATTCTAGGATTTATGTGGAAACTCGGTTTCTTCTGGTGTACAATGGAGATCAAACAAGACTTGTTGCTAGCCTGAACAAGGCTGTAATACCACGTTGAATTTGTGAACCATTGATCTATAGGAAAATGAGAGAAATTTTGAAGTAGGTCCTTATCCAGTGGAATATCAAGAATAATGTACACTGAACAAGAAAAATTTGAGACAAATCTGATAAGAATTGATCAGTTAATTACAACATTAATCTTCATTAATTCAGCAGTAATACAACAATGTTACAATAAGGAGAATTCAAATCATGTGGATAAGATTCAAATCTACCAACTCAATTTGGTTGAATAGCTAACTAGATGTGTCTAAATTACTACATTAGAGCTACTAGTCTAACTCCTGCTATCTAAATCATTTCGACAATTAGTTACACTAGTTAAACCAGTTAAACTAATGAGGTAGGTGGAAAACGATGCCACTTCCCCATGCAACCATGCAAAACTGGTGCTAGACGAACTGAGAGTGATCTAACTGAATGTAACTGGAGGTTGACTTAGCATAAATTCCTACCTACCACAACCAACTAATGGAGGCTTCTGGTGGCACTCAGAGTGGTCTCTTATAATGTAAGGATTAGTCTCAGAGGCACATAAACTCATGCATGAACATGCAGTAAGTGGAAGTTAACCTCTATATGTGTTCCCTACACTCTAGTACAATAATAATGTCCCCTTAAGTTAGGAAAGACGATAAAATAGACTATATATGGATAAGGGAGGATTATATAATCATAACAAAGTCAACCATAATGGTTGATTTGACATATTTGTCATAAAAAAACTACTTTTTTTGTTTGTATTTTCAACATATCTCCCTGTGTTTTTACTCAAAATTTTGAGCAGGATGAATCGTTGGATGCAGAATTAGATTCTTCATCCAACAAGTACCCACACAACATACTTTTGACGGACCTCGCTGCCCCAAAACTAAGAAATACCTAGAAAAACGTGATGATGATGTCATCACATTTTTTTAGGTTTTTCTTAGTTTTGGGGCAACAGGGTCTGTCAAAATTATGTTGTGTGGGGTACTCGTTGGATGCGGAATCTAATTATGCATACAATGAGTCATCATGCTCTAAATTTGAGTAAAAACACAAGGAGATATGTTGAAAATACGAACAAAAAGAGTAACTTTTTTCTTTCTTCCTCCTAAATTAATAAATATTTTTTTTTATTTTAACTATTTTTTTTGAAGCAGCGAGACGGACGAGGTCTGAGCGCTCAGCGCTTAGTTCAATGGGGGCGGGGGCTGCGAACCCCCCCCCCTGCAAGCATGGTGGTGGCCACAGCGAGGGGTCGAATTCCAGAGGAAGGCAGTGGCAGCAAGGCATATCGGGGAAAGGTGAGGGGAAGAGAGTAGGTCTGGGGGGATGGCTCCCAAGGGATTAGACGATCTCGACAATCCAGATCCGATCAAAATCAATCCAAGGGAAAATAGATATGTGGAAGGAAAAGGCGTTAATTGGGAAGTTTGTGGGGGTTTGGCCCAAGGAGAAAGACCTGGTTCGATGGATCCAGAGCACATGGAATCCAAAGGGCCACTACGATGTGCAGTTGGGAGAAAAAGTTTTTTTTACCATCATCTTCTTCAACTAGGAAGATTGTGACAGGATCTTGGAAGGGGGGCCCTATTTTTTCTTCTCGGTAGGGCTTTACCTTCAACCCTGGAAGGAGTGCTTCAACCCTGAATCTGAAGATCTGACAGTAGCCCTGGTGTGGATCCACTTGGTGGGTCCCCCCAAGGAGTACTGGGATATGGAAATCCTGCGTGATATTGGTAATTCAATCGAGGAATTTGTAAAAGTTGTTGAGCAAACCAGGCTCCAGAGGTATACTACGTTTGCTTGAATCTGTGTGTATATGGATCTCTCGAAGGACCTACCTAAAGTGGTAAGCTTGAACTGGGATGATGAAGAGTGGATCCAGTAGATTGACTATGAACAGCTGCCCTTTCGGTGCAAGATATGCCATGAGTATGGCCATTTTTGGAGAAACTATCCGAAGGGTATTCAGGAGAAGAGTACCCCAGACCAAGAAGGGGAATCTCAAGCCAATGATGATTTCACACAAAGTAAAAAATAGAAGGAGGGGTAGGAGCAATGGAGGATAGAAATTGCATAAGGAAATGGCTGGAAAACCCCCGGTCTCCTCAAACCCTTTCCATGTCTTGGTGCAAGAGGGAGAGGATAAATCGAAGGAAGAGGGGGGACCAACCAGTGCCCAGGAAATGGAGATGAAGGGATCGGAGGACGAGAAAAACACTGGCAACATGCTGGTCATCATGGAAGAAAGCGAAGCCAAGGAAATGGAACTCGAGGATCTGGATCTGGACACACTGGAAGAAGAGTGCAGAAACACGGGCAAGGGCTACGTCTCCTGGGAACAGATCGAGCTATTACAACAGGCCATTATCTGGTCCAAAGCGCACAAGGATATAGGGATTAGTGTAGAGGCACAGAAGGGAAGTAAGAGGAAATCACTGGAGGAAGACCAGAAGAGAGGCCAAAAAATGAACAAGCAGAGGATAGCAGAAATTGGAGTCAAACTGATAGAATCAGGCTAGTATCCTACGATCAAGGCAACCTTCTTTGAAGTAAGTAAAGTTACCCAATGAAGATTGTCTCTTGGAATATTAGAACCCTAGCTAGGAAGATAAAATAGGAAAAACCAGACATTCTTTTCTTGAAAGAAACCAAGTGTAGCTTTGAGACCATGATAAATATCAGGCAAAAGATATGGAAAGGTATCAAGGTCATGGCAATGGACGCGGATGATATGAAAGGGGGAATGGCCATCCTATGGCATACTAGAGAAGTGAATCTCTTGGAATGGAGAGCCGGTCACTTCTCCCTCATAGCGGAGTTTCAAATATTAGGATCAGAGATCAGCGAAACGATAGCTAATATATATGGCCCAAGTGCCTTTCCTCAGAAGCAGGCCTTTATTCACCATCTGAGATGGATCTGTGCGTTGGCACAGGAAGGAAAATGGATTATAAGAGGATATTTTAACCTAATTACCTCTCTTCGAGAAAAGAAAGGGGGAAGAAGGATGTTGGACAAGTACCAGGAGGAATTTCGGGAGGTTCTAGCTCAGTACTCTAGTGGACATGGAAATTGGGGACGGTTGGTTTACATGGAACAATAGGAGAGCTGGGGACCATCTGGTTGCCTATAGATTAGATATATTCTTGGTGTCAGAGCACATGGTTAGAGGCCTAGGGGAAATCAGGGTAAATGTGCTCCTAGCAGCTGGCTTTGATCACTAGCCAATATGCCTTAGTTGGGATGGAGTGGTTGCTCGACTTCCTAAGCCTTTTTGTTTTGAACAGTTTTGGCTAGAGCACAAGGAATTTAAAGGTCTTGTAGAACAATGGTGGCAGGAGATGGATAGCCCTTGGGGGACAAGGATGTACATCTTCCAGCAAAATCTCAAGGCTCTAAAATCCAAGATCCATACATGGAATAAAGAAGACTTTGGCAACATCTTTGAGGACAAAAAGAGGCTTACATAGGACATACATCTCATCCAGCAGAAAGGGATGGAGTTGGGGTGGGACTTGGAGATGAAAGAAAAGGAGAAAGACCTTTCTTCCCATTTGGAAGCCAAAGAGAAGCAGGAGGAAATATTCTGGAAACAAAAGTCCCGAGTCAAATGGCTGAGGGAGGGAGACAAAAACACCAAATTCTTCCATAACTCAATGGTCAGCAATCGACTGGGGTCTAAGATATTCAAACTCAAAAAATACAATGAAACCCAGGTGGAAACTAGAGAAGAGATAGAGGAGGAGCTCACCAACCATTTCAAGGAGATCATGATAGAAGACAACACTGATAGGGGACAGGGCATCGACAGGATCATAGCTTTGATCCCCATATCAGTAACTAGGGAGGTCAATGAAAGCCTCACCAAGCCTATATCTATGTAAGAAGTTGAGGAGGTAATGCATCTAATGGCTCAGGGGAAGGCCCCAATCCCTAATGGCTTCACCTCTAATTTCTTTCACTTCTTCTGGGACCTGATCAAGGAGGAGGTTTGGGCCATTGTAGAGGAATCACGAAAAAGTAAAGGAGTGCTCAAAGCCTTCAACGCGACGTTCCTAGCCCTAATCCAAAAAGGAGAGGGCGTTGATACCCCTGGTAAGTTTAGACCCATAGCCCTCTGCAATGTGATTTACAAGATAGTTTCCAAAGTCATAGCAGATAGGCTTAAGCCTCTCCTCCCGAGGTTGCTCAGCCCAGAACAATTTGGCTTCATAGAGGGTTGACAAATCCTAGATGGTATTATTACAGTCCAAGAATCCATCCACTCCCTAAAATGCTCTAGATGCCCAGGAATGCTCATCAAATTAGACATAACCAAGGCTTTTGACAAGATTAACTGGAAGTATCTGGAGAAGGTGCTTCAGGCCTTTGGCTTCTGTCAGGATTGGGTGGAGTGGGTCATGGGTTTGGTCTCCTCTCCCTTCTACTCCATCTTGCTGAACAGCTCCCCGAAGAGGCTCTTCTCGCTTACCAGGGGGATCAGGAAGGGAGATCCCCACTCCCCATTTCTCTTCATTCTGGCAGCGAAAGGGTTAAGCAAGCTCATCAAATCCCAAGAAGAACATGGGAGGATCAGGGGGCTATCGTTCCATGAGCACATGGACAAACAAACACACAAACAATTTGTGGATGACACAATGTTGATGGGGCACCCTTCAATCCAAGAGGCTCGGGCCTTCAAAACAATCCTAACAAACTTTTCTAAGGCGTCGGGACTTGTAGTTAACTTGGTGAAATATTATATATTTTTTATTCAACACCCCGCTTATTACCCAGAGAAACATTGGGATAATTTTGGGTTTTCAAAAAGGATTGTTGTCGACCAAGTATCTGGGGGTCCCTTTGAGCCAAGGAACTATCAAGCAACCTTCCTGGAAAGACTTGTTGGACTAGATAAAGGCCATATTAGCTAGCTAGAATCTCAAGCCCTCGAATCTTCCTGGGAGGTTAGTAATGGTTAAATAAATCCTCTAGGCCATGCCAATGTACCTATTCTCAGTCTTATCAGCTCCCAAATCAGTCTTATGAGAAATCATATGCATCCAAAGAAATTTCCTATGGGCAGGGAGAGAAACTAAAGCTAAATTCACCCTTGTTAGTTGGGATAAGGTAAGCACGCCTAAGGATAAAGGGGGCCTTGGACTCAAGGATCCCGAAGTGGTGGGGGAAGTGCAGGGAGCCAAGATATGGTGGAGATGGTGCAGTTACAAACATGAACCTTGGGCCAAGATCTGGCACATAAAGTATGCTATGGGTTGTCCAAACACTCAGTTGGTGCATTTCAACGGGGACCCTCAAGGATCCCACATTTGGCAGAAGGCTAGAGAAGGGCG
>LPNX010065057.1:220222-283058 GCA_001517045.1 Pseudotsuga menziesii | reverse complement strand
TAAGCTAGCATTATTAGGATCTTTAACTGAGAGAATAACAAGTACAGCAATCAAACACAAGAGACAATGAACACAGTGTTTTTCCTCGGGGAAACCAAAAAGGAGAAAACCCCACAACTTCCTTAGAGATAGAAATCAACACCAAAATAGTAAAAGTCCCAAAACAGTAAGTGATCTCCCGACAACAGTAATCTTCTTCTTGACTAGCCCCAATAACTTCTCCTTCCTCAACTATGCGGTGTGTTAAATAGAGACTCCAGTTCTCTATTTATACTAATCCCAACATTACTAAAACTCTACCAGGGCTGACCTCTACTAGGAGAGTCTAATAACCCTAGTGCCCCGGAACTGCGGGCACTTTAACCCTTAGACAATTGGAGGGTTACCCACTATGATTTGACATGACTTGTTTACATTATTGATCCTCTTGATCGGAACATCGGGGCATGACAATATGACTCAATTACATTATAGATACATCCCGGAATAAACATCGGGTTACAATATATAAGATACATAGATGAATACATTCCGAAGTTACAAATACATCAACACTCCCTCTTAACTAGGAAGGTATTCTTTCGACACAATTTTCAACACCGGTCTTCTTCTCTGTATTAACTAGATCATCTCATCATCTACATCTCAGGTCCTCTGAGTCTTCAAGTCATCTTCATATTTAAGTCATCTTCATCTTGAAGTCATCGTATCTGGTCATCTATCGATCTGGATCATCACGAGACATCATCACTGGATCTGGATCATCATGAGGCATCATCACTAGATCTGGATCATCACTGGCTATCATCATTGGATCTGGATCATCACTCAATCTGGATCATCACTGCTAGATCATCATCACTCGATCTGGATCATCACTGCTAGATCATCATCACTAGATCTAGATCATCACTCGATCTGGATCATCACTGCTGGATCACCATCACTGGATCTGGATCATCACTGGTGCTATCTCATGATTCTTCTTGTCACAGGAAGTTCTACAAATTCAGCCCTTTTTCATGCTGGTTGTAGGCCTATCCTCCATGTAGATATTCTTCAGCACTTACATCTAACCTACTCGTCAGAAAAGCCCGTCCAGCACTTACATCTGACCTACTCGTCAAAAAGGCACGCCCAACACTCACATCTGATCATATAGGAACCAATCCTATCATCACATCAGAAAGGCCCAGCACTCACATTCACCAGCATGATAGGACATCACATCACTAACATCTATGAAAGGGCTTCAGCACTTACATCTGACCTACTTGTCAGAAAGGCACAGTACTCACATCCATCCAGGCTAGAACACATCCTACTCACAATGATGGAAGAGTTCTGTACTCCCATCCAGGTCGAAACACATCCCGCTCACATTGATGGAAGATTTCCTCACTTTCATCCAGGCCGGAACCACATCTTGCTCACAATGATGGAAGAACTTTGTTCTTCCACCCAGGCCGGAACCACATCCTGCTCACAATGATGAAAGACTCTCATCCAGGTTGGAACACATCCTGCTCACAATGATGAAATATTTCTGCACTTACATTCATCCAGGCGGGAACACATCCTGCTCATAGTGATGAAAGGGCCTGCACTTACATCCATCCAGGCGGGAACACATCCTGCTCATAATGATGGAAGGGCTTGCACTCACATCTGATCTTGTAGGAATCAATCCTATAGTCATATCAGAATGCCCCCAGTCCTCCTCGACTGAGCTACCTGGTAACTGACCAGGTGCCTCCATTCTCCTAGAGAATGGTAGTTTCCCTTACATCTGACCTGCTCGTCGGAATGGCCAACACTCACATCTGACATGGAAGTAATCCTTCAACCATGACAGAATGGTTCAGCCCTTACATCTGATCAAGTGGGAACACATCCCTCTATCACATCACAATGGCTACTCCGTACCTGTCAGAAATAGATCATCTAGATACAGTAGAAGCATCACTGGGTTGCCATCCTCAACCTTGTATTAAAGGTTGGAATCTGCTTTACTCTTGGGAAAGCCCAAACTAGATAGAAAGCTGTCAATTCTGCCGTACCAGGTCCTGGGTGCCTGTTTCAAACCGTACAGGGCTTTCTTCAATCTGCACACATGAGATTCCCTGTCATGTGTCTCAAAACCGAGTGGATTTTCTACATATACTTCCTCTTCCACTACACCATTCAAGAAATCAGTCTTGACATCCATCTGGTGTATCTTCCATTTCATCACTACAGCTAGAGCAAGTACTGATCTGATGGAAGTGTATCTGGCTATAGGTGCAAAGGTTTCTTCATAGTCTATTCCTTCTTTCTGAGAGAAACCCCGAGCTAAAAATCTTGCTTTATATTTCTCAATGCTACTGTCTGCATCATGCTTGATCTTGTAGATCCATTTGGAAGTTACAACTGAATTCCCGTTTGGTCTTGGAACAACATCCCAAACATCATTCTTCATGATTGATTGGTATTCTTCGATCATAGCATCCTTCCATTCTTTCCATTCTGTCGCTTCTTCATAACTGGAAAGTTCTTTATCAATGAAATCACATAGTAAAGCTACATACCCGGAACAGGATCTGGTCCTTTTTCTTTCTCTATGATTCTCTTCTAGACCCCCATATCTTTCTGCACCTTGGATAAGTTCACAAACCCAAGAAGGTTTCCTCTTATGAGGATTCTCCTCCAGAGGTGGATCTACGGGTCTTTGTGGTTCTTCAAATTCTCGATCTTCTTCTTGATCTTCTTCATTCATGGTTGTATCATGAATTTTGGGTGCTTCTGCTTTTGCTTCTTCAGGTTCTTCAGCAGGTCTCTTTCTGGATTTGTTGTAAGCTGTGTCTTCATCAAATGTCACATCCCTGCTGATGTCAATCTTCTTGTACCCTAGAAAATATATTCTGTAAGCCTTCGAGCTTTCAGAGTATCCCACAAATATACCCTTCTTTCCTGAAGGATCTAATTTTGTTCTCTTCTCTTTTGGAATGTGTATGTACACAGGATAGTCGAATATTCTGAGATGGCTGACTTCTGGTTTCTTGCCGGAGAAGACTTCTTCAGGAGTCTTGTTCTCAAGTACTCTATGTGGAGTACGGTTCTGTACATACACCGCTGTTCTGGCAGCTTTCGCCCAAAGATGCATAGGAAGATCTTGATCATGAAGCATGGCTCTTGTAGCTTCCATGATAGTTCTATTCTTCCATTTTGCAATCCCATTCTGTTGTGGATTATAAGGAGTGGACAACTCCCTCTTAATCCCTGATTCTTTGCATAACTCTTTGAATTCATTTGAAGTGAATTCTCCGCCATTATCTGATAGAAAGGTCTTGATCTTCTTTTCAGTATGGTTTTCGATCAAGGCTTTGAATTCCTTGAACTTACTAAATACTTCATCTTTGTTATTCATGAAGTAAACCCATGTCTTCCTAGAAAAATCATCAATAAAGGAAACATAGTATGCATACCTGCTTAGTGAGTATGATGACATCAAACCGCATACATCAGACTGGATGATTTCTAGTATGCCTTTGGCTTTGCTTTCGCTGCTGGGAAATGTCTTCTTTGTATTCTTTCCTTTCGCACATCCTTTGCAGACACCATCATGTTTTGCTTGGAATTCTAGAAGACCTTCAACAGCTTTGCTTGAAATATGTAGTGCTCTGTAATGCACATGTGCAAGCCTTCTATGCCAAAGCTCATTTGGCTCTACTGTGTCATGGACCAAGGCTTGTTTTAAGTGGCCCTTCAATTTGTACAAGCCTCCTTCTTGTTCTCCAATCACCACTGCATCATCGATAGTCTTTCCCTTTGGCCACATGATGACTTGACCATCTATGAATCAAACTCTCATTCCTTTTGCATCCAATGTTGATATGGAGAGAAGGTTCTTCCTGAGTCCTGGCACAAACAATACTTCTTTCATTGTTAGAGACTTACCAGAGTCTAGTTTATATGAATATTCCCCACTACCTTTTATTGGATATTGGTAGTCATCTCCTAGTTTCACCTTGTGAGGTGATTCATGTTTTGACAGTATTACAAAAGATTCCTAGAATCCAGTCATATGTTTGGAAGCCCCACTGTCTCTAAGCCAATCATCACTACCATGAGTAATGTTACCTATGAGAACGGAGATCAAAACATATTCATCCTCGCTTGAAGAATCTTCACTTTCATATCTGGATCTCTTCTTGGATGGTTCATCATCCTCTGCAGCATGAGCATGATGTCTTCTTTTGTTCCCCTTCTTCTTATGAGAGTGGTTCTTGTTTTTAGGACAGTCTTTTGGAAAGTGCCCTATCTCATCACATGTATAACATCTTAATCTAGATGGGTCCTTTCTATTATTATCTCTATGATGAGGATTCTTACCTTTGAAGTGATGAGGTTTTCTTCTGCCTCTCTTGGAGTGAAATGTGAGAGCTTGATATTCATTCCCCATTTTCTCTTCTCGAGCTGATATCCGAGCTTCTTCTTGAGAGCATACTTCCCATAGTCTACTGAACTTGACTAGCTTCTTTATAGCACAGATTCCTTGGATGAAAGAATCCCATGGCCTAGGAAGGCCATTCAAAGTAGTCATCACAATCTCTACATTTTCCACTTCTTCATCAACAGCTTCTAATTGTTCCTTGATCTGAGAAACCCTTGTGAAGTAGGACTAGATAGTCTCTGCATTATGAATCTTTACATTCTTCAGTTGATTCCTCGGAGTCATTTTCCGATTTATGTTCTTTCCTTCAAACAAGTTGGTTAGGGCATCAAACATAGCTTTAGGTGTCTTGAGAGAGGACACCTGTGGGATGAGGTGATCCTTGATAGAATCAGCAGTGATCCTCTTTTCCATAACCATCTTCTTCTTATGTAAGGCCTTTGCCTCATCTCCCTCTGGAACTAGAACCTCCTCATGAATGTAGGAGTCTAATTCATTCTCTTCTAGGACCAGGGAGATCCTAGACTTCCAGGCTCGGAAGTTGTCAGCTCCCTCAAGCTTTTCATCAAGCTTGGTATGATGAGACATCTTAACTGAGAACCTCAAATGTAAATACAAAATATTTTGGATCTTACCAGGTTCAAGATGTCGGTTCTAAAACTTGAGCTGAAATCCTGCAGAGCTGGTTCAAGAGCAAATTAGGGTTTTTCTTTTCCGGAGATTTGTCCACCAAAATTCCTTGAAATTTGTCCCTAACTTCGATTTTGGGGAGGAGATCAATCTAGGCCTGGGCTCACTGAAAAATTCCTCTTCTGTGAAAAGCCCTAATTTTCGGCAGTAGTGTCGGGTCAAAAACTGAAAAACCTCAGAATTGGATTCTGCTTCGATAGAAAATGCGCCCTAAGGAGCATATTTATTCCACCTTACTTTTGATAAAAATATGTGGAGGAATATCCACAAACTAGGAAGCCCTAGTTCCCGCAGCTGCACAGTGTCTTCTTCTCAGGTTAGCTTTGATTCCATGTTAGTTTTTCAACATTAAGCTAGCATTATTAGGATCTTTAACTGAGAGAATAACAAGTACAACAATCAAACACAAGAAACAATGAACACAGTGTTTTTCCTCAGGGAAACCATAAAGGAGAAAACCCCACAACTTCCTCAGAGATAGAATCAGCACCAAAACAGTAAGTGATCCCCCGACAACAGTAATCTTCTTCTTAACTAGCCCCAATAACTTCTCCTTCCTCAACTATGTGCTACACTTGAGTGTGGATGATTTGTGTGTTAAATAGAGACTCCAGTTCTCTATTTATACTAATCCCGACATGACTAAAACCCTACTAGGGCCGACCTCTACTAGGAGAGTCTAATAACCCTAGTGCCCCGAAACTGCGGGGACTTTAACCCTTAGACAATCGGAGGGTTACCCACTATTACTTGACATGACTTGTTTACATTATTGATCCTCCTGATCAGAACATCGGGGCATGACAATATGACTCAATTACATTATATATACATCCCAGAATAAACATTGGGTTACAATACATAAGATACATAGATGAATACATTCCGAAGTTACAAATACATCAACAGGAAATTGATCCAGGAACACAGCTTCTGGGAAATTAAATCGGGAAATCTCGCCAACTTTTGGGATGAAACCTAGAAGAAATTCCCTAAGATTGGGAATGATCCCAGATGGTGATATATCAGGGCCAGAAGTAGGGAGGAGGGTAAAGAAAAGATTCATCGGTTCTAGGAGGGGAGACCTCAAGAAGATAGGCGCAGGTGGATGATCCCGGTCAACTAGGACGCCCAGATCTCGACTGAGGATATTAGAGCCCTTGAGAATGAATTACAAGAACGTAGCATTCTGATCAACCATGGGGATGATACCCTCAGATGGGGATACTCTCAAAAGGGGACCTTCAGCATCAAAGAAGCTTATAACATTAAAATTAGGGATCAAGCGGAAGAGGATGAGATTTGGAAGCAAGTATGGACTTCCAACCCCTGGCCAAAAGTAGCTATATTCTGTTGGCTAGTAGTTAGGTGCATGATTCTGACGGGAGAAAACTTGAGGTGTAGAGGCATCCAAGGCCCATCTCGGTGTGTTCTATGTAATAACAAGGAAGAGAGCACGGGTCACCTCCTCGATGCATGCCCCTTCGCCTCTAATCTCTGGGACAAAGGCGTGCAACTTTTCAGGAAGAGCAACAGAAGTAGAGGAAACCCAGATCAAACCATTAGGGACTGGCATCCCAAGACTTTCAAAAATAATATTATTTGGTTCTTATGGAAATCTTTTCTAGGAACTGTGATGTGGGTGATATGGAAGGAATGGAACAATAGAATTTTTAGGGGAAAACAACAATCCAATGAGGATGTCTGGAAAATCATTACCTCTAATCTGATGGAAACAGTGCGCAACCTGTAGTGGAGCGACGAGGACAAGGAATTCACCGGTCTGGAGAAAACTATTGTGCAGGCATGGGGACTGGATAGTGGGGTCATCAATGGTCTTCATCAAAAACCCAAGTCCTAGAAAGTTGAGAGCCTAAATTCTTGGTCTCCCCCACCGAGGCTAGTCTTCAAATTAAACTTTGACGGTGCGACTAGAGGCAATCCTGGTGATGCTGGCTATGGCGGGGTCTGCAGAAACTCATCTGGAGATATCATTCAGGTCTACTATGGCTCGCTCGGAATGGACACCAACAACTCTGCGGAACTGGAAGGGATGATCCAGGGCATCCAAATCGTCATCAAAAATGGGTGGATGCCGGCAATAGTTGAAGGAGACTCTAACATTCTCATCCAAATGGAAAAGTAACTGGCCAATGGTAAATCCATGGAGAAAGTGTCATCCAGCTGGCGCCTTTCCAGCAGGCTGGATGACCTCCGGACCATGGTTATGACGTATCCGGAACTCTCCTTCACCCACGTCAGGCGAGAGGCAAACCAAGTGGCAGACTTACTGGCTAATGTCAGTGTCAATGACGTCAAGGCCATTCGGAGGGGATGGCTAGAATATTTTGAGGCAGTGGAATGGATTCCCAAGTGTCGACATCTAGCCGCTCATGATGTGGGTGACAGAGGACAGGTGACGGGAGGAATGAGAGAGGATATAGGCAGGGATATATGGCAGCAAGGTCCCTCCACAAGTCAGGCCCCTTAACGTGTGTCTGCATGTGGCCTAAAATCATGAAGATCTGGAGCGATCATTTAGCCATTAAGTCAAGGTACGAGGGTGGTCCGGAAGGGAGAAATAGCTCATCCTCCGTATGGACCGATGATTCAAGCATGACGAGAGATATAAGAGAGTGTTAAGTGTGAGGTACGGTGACAGACGATTTCAGGATATGGGTTATCATTATCCAGTACTAAACCGTTAATGTGTCCATGGAGCTAATGCCTATTAATTCGAAGATGGTTGCATAGACCATCACCCAAATTCTGAGGAGCATTGGAGATAGGATAGTGTGTTTTATGGTTGGTCTGTGGGTAGAGGAAGCTTAGAGTGATTCTGTTAGGAGTGAAATTACAAAGCAAGAGATGGCTCCGCCTTGAGGAAGTATTGGGAAACCAAGGGGTAGTGTAGGACCGACTGTTAGCCGGGACAAAGGGAAAAAATCAATTCGTATGGGGAAGAAAGCGGCGACTCTGGCCCAACTTCAGGCTCATTCGACTACAAAGGTCTTCAAGGACCGAATCTCGATTATTGCCCTTATAGCAAAGGATAAAGTGGAGAAGATGCTCTTGGACCAAGTTAGTTCCATGCCGATTGAAGTGGTTCGAGAAGAGGTTGATGGATGGATTTCTGACCCAGGCTCCATGGTCGGGAGAGCCTCAGCCCACGACCAGCTGGTTATGATTTACTGGGTTCTCATGAATTTGGTCACCCAGTCGAACCTCAGTGCTGCAGCAAAAGTTGAGGAGAAGCTTACTGAGATGATGGCAAAAAAGGAGGGGGACGAAGAGCCCATCAAGGCTTGGAAGGAGCACAATGATGAATGTCGAGACATGCGAAGGAAGCTCGAAGCCCTCAGCTCAGATTGTCATCTTATGCACTGAAAGGTGGACCAGATCGCCTCCTACCTAGGCATTTCTTTGTACTACTCGGGGATGGAGCTTCACGTCGAGGGGGGGTCTGGCCATCGGGTAAGTGGAAGGAGCACTGGAAAAACTGATAATGCTCCAGAAGAGTGCAGGATGGATGTGGTTCAGCTCCCAGGAGGTCGGTTCCAAAGCACGGGTTTGGGCCCAGGGTTCCAGGAACATCCTTAACCCCCTAGTGGGACATTCTCTGTTCTTTTTGCGATTATCTATGCGGTTTAGTTTATGGTCTATAGGTATGTCTGTCTCTTTGTCTGTTAATATCTCTTATATGATGGCAACTCCAGATGTAATTCAGGGATTGAGCTCTCCACAGAGGGATCTCTCCCACTTTTAGGTTGGGTGGGGAACCAATTGATCAAATGTAATGGGGAAAGGAAGGTTTCTAAGCGGGATGTCTGAGGCCCACGAGTTTGAGCTCCATTGTAACCGTTTTTATGCAGTAATACCACTTTTATTTACAAAAAAAAAATATTATTTTATTTTTTCCTTAGGAGACCCATTTAAGACCTCAAAATTCCTCTAATATTTCAAAGCTTGTTTTTTTAGGGTATACCTCTCATAGTCTAGTTTCATTTCCAACTAGAACCACATCATTTCGACATTATATGAGTGAGTTATGCCTAAAAGAGTAACTAGTGGTCATGGATGGAAATTGTTAAAACAATTATCACTAAGGAGGTTTCCAAACATATTTAATCTATTTATTGAATGGATTTTTAACACATGTTTGTATGCAATGTAACCTTTTGAACATGCTTTCCAATTCAATTTGATTTATTCAATTCCGATTTTTTTAAAAAAAATTTACTCTTGAAATAGTGACGGCTTGGCTGAATTTCTACACTATCACGAATTTGTATTTTGTGTTGTTTATTAGAATATATAGAATAGCACTTTAATGAGTTTTTCAAACTTGTTTCTAGGGGATGTAGCCCTATGAATCTACTTCCTTCTCCCTTTTTGAATCAATTCAATCTGATTTCGTATGCAAGAGTAAATGTTTAAAACACAATTGAGTGGTGTAAACTGTTACACTTTTAACAATTTATTTCAAGCTTGAGAAAAGAGGGTAAACAAATATTGAAATATTTCTAGATCTGTTCATTCCTTTTGCATCCAATGCTGATATGGAGAGAAGGTTCTTCTTGAGTCCTGGCACAAACAATACTTCTTTTAATATTCCTATGAAATGAATATATTTCCACTGTTCTTCTTCATAGCTTACTCATGGAACAAGTGCTAGTTTTTTGCAGGTCCAAGGAATTAATAGGTTATCTTTCCAAGTGGACAATCATCCATAAGTTTCAAGTTTTTCCCTCAAATTAGTGAAACAATCCAACATAAAGAGTATGCAATGGGACATCCAAGAAATTTCATGTGTCTCGACACTAATGGGACTATCATTTTCTTTGCATCATATTTGGATTAAGTGGAATGGATGAATTTGCATATTGGTGTGTTAACATTTTTTGCTTCAGGATAACATATATAATCCAAGAGTCATTGTTGTGTCTCGTATTATTTTTTCATGTTGTTGATGAATATTGTATTAGAACAAAAGAGCTAGGCACAAGTTTTGAATTTTCTCCTCAGTTGAGGAGTTTTTCATCATCACGTGCTATACATTGACAACTTTGTACTTTTGATTTGTTTCACATCACCCCATGATAAAAAAATATTTTTCTAGACATAAGAAACAATCTCATATGGGAGAATTTATAGTTGGTGGTTCAAGTATACAATAAGTAGAATGGAATTGATTATGTCAGTTACTTCAACATCCTCTACTACCAAAACCAGTATGAAAATGAGGACATATAATTTAAATTTTCAAACTACTTGATTGTGAGAGATGATTCATAGAATCATAGGGAGGAAAACAACACTATCTTGGAAACATTGAAAGAAAAAGACATTTTATTTTTACAATTGATATCATTTTTTTTCCTATATCCAAATCTCTTTATTATCAAGTGGGCATGACATCAACTATTCATATTAGCAAGTGAGCATGGTGCTATAGAAATTTCTTGCAACAAATCTTCATATTAGAAAGCAAGCATGGTATTTCAGAAGTTTCTTGCAATAGATCTTCATATTAACAAGCGAGCGTGGTGCTGCAAAAGCTTCCTGCAACAAATATTCATATTAGTAAGTGAGCATAGTGTTGCAGAATTGTTTTGCAACAAATCTTCACATTATCAAGAAATTGTGATGATGAAGAACGTTTATACAACAAATATTCATATCATCAAGCAAAATGAAATTGCATTGTTGAATCCATCATCAAGCACGCATGAAATTACATTGTTGAATTTTCCATCAAGTGAGCATAAAATTAGATCATCGAATTCGACATCAAGCGAGTGTGAAATTGATTCAGATTTATGTGAGAATGAAATGAAAGAACACATATATAATCATAAACATAGATATATTGCAATGAAAATAGAGATACATTAAACACATATTCTATTAAATGGCGGAAATAGAAGATATTGTAAAAAAAACAACTAACTATCTATGAGAAGAGATGTGTATTCTATGCACATTTGTGCCAATATGAATAAAAAATGAGGCCAAAAGATCCTATTTATAATAAGCATGAGAGAAATAAACCTAAATGTCCAAAACATAACCCTAGAAGATTGACCGTCATAAAGTTTGCGACCCTAAGGTGGTTAGTTGAACAGTCAACTTTCCGGGGTCATAACTTTTGCATACGATCATCTCTGATTTGGGCGCTTGATAGCCCATTGGAAAGGTATATCCAATATTTACACCTTTTGATTAGGACCAATTGCATTCCATTGGAAACCATTTGACCCATCGAATCACCAAAAATGTCGTTTAGGGACTCAAAATGACCTCAGAAGTTTAGGACCCAAAAAACCATAGAAAAATTACTAGGAAACTGCCACAATGGACAATTGGTTTGAGCCAGTGGAATAGGTGGGTGGCCACCAATATCCATTTGGATCAATCCTCCCACCTTAGTAATCAATGGTATCCATTGCACTAAATCCCATATCATATCTCAAATTGCGTGTTGAGATGATCTCCTGGTGTGACATTTTCTGAAATGAAGAGGTTGCCTTTCTTTGACATTTTCAGATGGATGTAATTGTTGTTGATGGATGCGTAGGAATTTTTCAAAAAATTATGTTGCTATGTTGTCCTTGGTTTGAACCTATATACATGATTTCTTCCTAGAGGAGCACCTTGAATGTGTGGCCTCGCATCGTAGAGGTACTCAGATAAATGAGGAAATAATGACTCTATGTTCTCCTTGTTTCTTCTTAGTAGAGGGACCCTGTGTAGAGGATGTGGAGGTCTCTATGATCTGATGGTCTCCTTCAGAGGAAATTGTGAAGAGGGAAAATTTCCCAGTGTGGGAGATTATCTTCCTTCCCTACGACACTGTGGCAGGTGCAAACTGTCTCTGGTATCCAATAGAGTTGTCCTCCCAAAGTGACAATGACACTACAAGGTCGTGATTCATATATAGCATGATGCTTCCACATATATGCTTGTCCTAAAATAACATCACAGACTTCAAGTGGGGCCACATCACACCATACCTCATCTTTGAAAGGCTTGATGTCATATGGTAGGCGACATTGCTAAGTAATGCAGATACCTCATCCTTGGATTACCCAAATGATGTTGTATGGTTGCTGGTGTGGTGTTGTCAAAAGCTCCAATCTCTTGATGAATTATGTTGAGATTGTATTTTTTTGGTTGTATTTATCCACAACAAAATGTAAGCGGATTCCCTTTACCCACATCTGTGAGTGGACTCAAACGTTCCTCTACCTCTGAGTCTTCTGGCTCCTCTGGTTGAATCTGCGTGGTAGCAACACTGACATTGGGTTCTGCATTAATGGTTTTCTTCCCATAGTCCAAGAATGTGACATTAGGTTTTGAATCAGAATCAAGATCTGATTCTAAGTATTTGATCTCAAACACTAATGATTGCTTTGAGTGACATTCATCAATGTTGTGCCAGGATATTTTGTGAAACTCGCACCACTTCCTGGTGTCTTTCTTTGTCTTTCCATTACCCTTCTTTGCTTGTGGCGGGGACTGGTTGCCCTTTCCTTTTCCCATGTTCTACGGGATAGGGTTTCCCTTTCCTTGATTCTCGGGTGGATTCGTAAATCCAAAGTATCGCTTGTTCTTTTGTTGAAATTTCTGCTCGATTTTGACAACATATCAATAGGAAGATCCAAGTGAAGATATATCTAGGAATTCCATCTCTGTTCGGATGTACCGATGTAGGCTACTACGATATTTTATTACCAGGTGCCACTCGGACTCCTTGATACCCAGTTTTGTGCGCAAGGTATGCAATTTGTTGGTGTACTCTGAAACTGTTTAGTCCCTATCTTAACACATAATGGTCCATTTTGTGTATTGGTCATCATAATTTCCCACAAGGTAATACTATTCCTTGACGACATCTATGAAGGAGGTCCAAGTGGGATTGACCTCGAACATTCCAAAATCGTTTGATGAGTTTTTCTCACAATAAGTATCCCACCATTTTTTGACATGGGGGACAGCCTTATGGAGTGCAAAGGTGATATTTTCCTTATTGGAGAATTTGTGGACAGAGAAATACCCTTCTAGAACATTCAATCACTTATATAAGGCATCAACATCGATCTGGCCTTCAAATAAATTAATTTCAAAGTTAACTTGTACCTTGCATGGAGTTGCATCTCTGAAATGGCTTCTTGTTGAAGGCGGATCTTCCACTGCTGACATTCGTAGAAGGATCTGGGCAAAACTATCCATCATTTCGTTCCTCTGTTGCGTGAGGGATTCCTTGAGCAACGACTTGATATGATATCTTGCTCCATTGTCTCTCTTTTATTCCTCCATGGGAGGCCGCCTGGGGCGACGAGAGTGGTTTTCCCCAAGTGAAACCAGTTCAATACCCAACTCTATATACCCTGACCTCATTGGGGACATGCAGCAAGAAACAATCAAAGAGAAAATTTCTCTGATACCACTGATCCAGATTCATGTGAGAATGAAATGAAAGATCATATATAGAATCATAAACACATACACGTTGCAATGAAAACGGACATACAATAAACACATATTCTATCAAATGGCGGAAATTGAACTGTTTGTAAGTACAACAACTAGAATGGTGGTAGTTATCTCTGAGAAGAGATGTAGTTGTTACGCTTAGTTGTGCCAAGATGAATACAAAATGTGGTCAAAGGGGATTATTTATAATAAACATGAGGGTGATAACTCTAAACGTCCAAAACATAACCCTAGAAGATGAACTGTCATAAAGTTTGCGACCCCAAGGTGGTTAGTTGAACATTGAACTTCTCGAGGTCATAAATTTTGCATACGGTCTCTTATTTGGGTGCTCGATATCCCATTGGAAAGGTCTATCCAAGCTTTACATCTTTCAATTGAGGCCAAATGCATTACATGGGAAACCAGTTGGCCCTCTGAATCACCAAAAAATGTCCTTTAGAGCCTCAAAATGAGCTTGGAAGTTTAGGACCCAAGAAACCATAGAAAAATTACTAGGAAACTTCTACAATGGACAATTGTTTTGAGCCAGTGGAATAGGTGGGTGGCCACCGATCTCCATCTGGATCAGAAATTGCATTGTTGAATTTGACAAACTTCATCATTTGTTGCTACAAAAATCAATATATCTGCAGAATACTTCCTACCTACGGCATAGTACTTCAAAGTGCTGCTACCAAACACTTCTTGCCAACATTTGGCTTCCTTACACTCCAACACTCTTCATCAAGTAACTCAAGTATTTCATTCAATTTCTACTTGAATTTTGTCTACAAATCATCATTTTCAAAATATTTCGAGTTACAACTCCCTAGCTATCATATTCTTCAATGCCTTCTTTATCCCACTCGATTGTATCCATTTTTCCTACAATTCCCTAGATTTTCTATAACCCCATTCCTGCAACCATATATCCTATTGGCTAAGGTCCACCAAGTTCTTTAGTTGGGGTGCAAAGTGATGTTCACATCACAAGTGAGACAAGCACAACATGCTAATGCAAATGGATTAATGTAGTTGTGAATAATGGAAAATTAATAAGGGAGTTGAAAATAAGAACAAGATGAGGGAAGAAAATGCAAAATTTTATCATTTTGCTAGCACTATTTAGATAGTTTTATCTACCAAAACAAATTGTAGAATACATCATAGTGGGATTGGGGGATCCTACTTTTGAAGAAGCCCTTTTGGCTTCCCCAATCTAGAAAGCACACTCTTACAATTGGTAGTTACATTTTCAAAAGGTTTAGCTAAATGGATAATGGTTATTTTACAATGATAGTGTTGGTGGATATCGACCTCTGTTGATGAAAAATGTGCTTAGTAGTCCATAGTTTCTACACAAATTACTTATTCTAACATTATTTTTTCAACCACATTATTCTATAACATTTCAACATTTCAGCATGTGCACGTTTCAGTAACATTGTTTTTCAGCAGGATATTTTAGCAACACTATTTTTTAGCATGTGTACATTTCAGTATCTGTGTTTTTCAGAAGAATATTTTATACAACATTGTTTTTTAGCATGTGCACATTTTAGTAGCATTGTTATACAAAATAATATTTTAGCGACACTGTTTTTAGCATAATGATGAAAGTTATTTCAGTGCACATTTAAGCATCAGTGCTTTACAACAAAATATTTTAGCAACATTGTTTTTCATCATGATGATGAAACTTATTTTATTGCACATTTGTTTTGTAATAAAATATTTTTAGTAGCACAATTTTTTACAGTGATGGAATTTGTTTCAGCACTGCTACAATTTAAAAAAATAAAAAATAAAAAGGGAAAGAAAAAATCCATTATATTGAAAAAAATGGTGTCCAAATGAAGAACCAAGTTGAAAACCTACAAATGGTGGCTTGGTGATATTGTGCACCTACATTCAAGACCATCGAGTTTCGGCACAAGAAATATGGAATAAGATTTTCCAAACGAATATATTTTTATTAATGAGATGATCCTTTGAAATAGATTTTGTATGACTATAAATACAATATGAACGAACACATTTAAAGCATCGTGTCTCTACAATTAGAGACAATATCATCCATGAATAATTATTAATACAAATACATTTATTGATGATAATATACTCTTAGGTATAGTACAAGTCATCCCTCCTTGAAATACTCCGTCCACGAAGTATTGGTAAAGATATGTGTCTCAATGGAAAATATTAATTCTCCCAAGTAGCTTCATCATCTGGTAAGTTATTCCACTTGACAAGGTACTCATTGATTGATATGGAAGGTGGTGTTCTAGTTCTAACTTGTAAAATGCATTTAGGCTCTAGCACCAACTTCCCTTCGTTATCTAACTAGGGTAACTCAATTCGTATCTGGGTTGTTAGGTCCAAATTTTTCTTTAAGCATGACACATGGAAAACATCATGTAGTTTCCCTTTTTTTGGTATATCTAGAGCATAAGCCACTTGTCCTACTCGCTTCGATACTTGATAAGGAGCGTAGAACTTGGACATACATTTATGGATTTTGGAATTTTTGAGTGAAGTTTGTTTGTATGGTTGGAGACGAACAAATACCCAATCACTTACTTCAAATTTATGACCAGTTCTTTTTAAATTTTCTTGTTGTTTCATACGATTTATTGCTTGTTCGAGATGGTTCTTCAAAATATGTATGACCTCATCAGGTGTCGCAATATAATCTTTAACTACTAGAACTTTTAAATTGTTGATAACATACATGAATAATAATTAATACAAATACATTTAATAATGGTAATATACACTTAGTTATATTACAAAAGCACGCTTTGTGGTGGTAATAAGAGAATATTTATTTCGTAGAGGATTCCATGAGTAAGCTACAAAGACAACATGGATGCTACAGTTGCACGAGGATGTGCAAATCCTTTAATTGTGGATTGTGATGAGCCTAAAAAATGTATCATTACGCTCATCTTCTTTTCACATTTCATGAACATATAAACCCTGAATATCCCATCTTGTTCCCTTAACATTACATATGCTATGTTATTATATCCATATGGGTTTTATCTAGTAACTCGTAAATTGATGTAATTGACAATGTTTATAGACATTTTGACTAGAATGCATGAATTCTAGTAAAACCTTATATGTTAGAAACACCGATGATCTATCTTACAGGACAATACTAGTGTTTATTCATCTTTGTTGCAAGGACTTTGACATTTGGGAAGTCTTCTTAATACAAATAATTCATATACAATTGTTGACAAGTTGTTGAAGAGTTGTTGATGAATTTTTCCATAGTAGTTGATGCATTTTTCCATAATAGTTGTTGACAAGTTCTTCTGCAACAGTTGTTGACGAGTCCTTCCACAACACTCACGAACTACCTTTCCATTAGAAAACAAGAAAGGGATATGAATCCTTTTTAGTACCTATACAACCAAGACCAATGAAGCATAATCAACAACATGATGCCATCAAGCAGTTAAAGTGACTAAAACAATAATCATTACACTGTCAGTTCATGATCTTTGATTGATTATGCAATTTTGCCACATTTCCACTTTTTTAAGGGGAATAGCCTCTGAGTATTAAACATTGATTATATATTCTTATTTTCTACAGCCATGAATATAGGTAGCCCCCAATGTTTTTGTATAAGCCAAACTGAAGAAGGCACGCACAAATGGATGCTTATTGTTTAAGAAAAATAATTTGGTCAAGTAATTTCCTTTGCTATCTACGTTTTGTGATCATGGTTTGACTTCATATCACATCCATTGGAGGGTGACGTTCCACTCTACAACATTAAGTGGATCTAAGTTATTCAATGTTGTATAGTTTCTTTAGAATGATTTGTGAATGAAATTACTATGTTAGTTGTTTTTGTTTCTTGTAGCTTTCGTTCATTAGATTAGTAGTTTATATTTCCTGTAGCTTTCGTTTATTGCATTAGCTATTTATATTTCTTGTGGGTTTTTTTATCAGAATAGTTGTTTATATTTTTGATAACTTTCATTTACTCTGTTAGCTTATTACATTTCCTATAGATTTCATCAATTCATTCATCAAGCTTTTACTTCCATGTTGTGTTTTGTATTTATGGTTAACGTGTGACTCATCAAGTTTATTCTACATGCGAAGAGTTGCAACGATGTGCTTGGTTGGTGTTGCAGTTGCAACATTTTCCCAAATTTAAAAAAAAAATGGACCCTCCTTTTAAATTCTATCTAGCCTAGATTTGCTTCTGATTGCTGAACTTTGTTATCCTCTGCTGCAATTTTCGATCTTTGAGGTTAAATTGAGTTAAATTGTTGAATGAATATCTTTGTCTGCTAATGTTATGGATTTTAACTTGATGCTTTGAAGTTTTGATAATTTCATTTTTCACTATCGGAAGACTTTTGAACTGTGATTTGGGGCTATAGTCGTCTACACAGCCGCCGTTGCGGAAACTTACTTACAAGTGACCTGATCCAAAGCCTTGTTTTTCGTCGACGTGCTTTTTGTTTTATTTTATTTCGGCATTTTGTTTCATCATCGTCGGAGAGTTAGTCCTTTGTGTTGCCGCCGTTTCTGCTAGCAGATTGCAAGCACTCCGACGGAGGCCTTTAGTTTTGCTGACCCCGCAGGGTTTTTGATTTTGCTTTTCTCGCTATCGGGACTGTGTTGACTTTTGAGCAGGGGATTAGTTTTTGGTTGTCCCACTCGGCAATGTTCTTGGATTGCCGCGGAGTCCATAGTCCATTTGATACCTACCATTGCGGCTTCGGAGCGGACTAACCATCCACCATTTAGCTATTCTTTTCGTCGATGGTTTGTTTTGATTTTCTCCGATTTTTTACTAGTCTGCGAAACTTTTGGTCCTTATAACACCCGCCGTTGCGGCTTCAAATTGAACTAGTCATCCGATGCTATAGTGGTTCTGAGGTTCGAAGCTGTAGTTTAGTGTTATCTCACCAACGTTTTTATTGTGCCGCGAAACCCATAGTATGTTCGTCGCCCACCATTGCGGCTCTATGATGAATTAACCGCCCGATGCCTTAGTTGTTCCGTCGTCCGAAAGAAGCTTTTTCCCGCTGACCTTTTTCACCGAGAGCTATATATATGGGACTGTTATTATTTTATTGTTTATCTTTGTGAATTCGCGTCTGCCTCCGTCCTCACTGTCGAACTATGCATCCATGCTTAGCTGTCGGGATTTCATGCGTTTTGGGTGCTGCCGTGGATTTTTCAGACCATCACATTGACTGCAGTTTGTTTTCCAGGTAGGCCAACCATGGTTTCTCCTTCTTTTGATTTTATTGATCAGTTTTGGAACTAGGGTTTTTTCCTCTGGTTAGGCGTTCCTGCCGTTTGTAGTTGGTAGTCTAAGTCGGATTTTGCATCCTTACGATGTAGAGTATTGGTCAGTTTCAAAACATTTACAGTGGGGGATTTTTGTTCTTGAGCTTGTATGAGCCGTTATGGAGTTTCGACCTTGGTCTGATGGATTAGGAGTTTGGTGCAGACAAGCGTTACGTTGTCTGCACCGTTTTCTGTGGGATTGCTTATGGCCATCCGGGGTGAAGTTTTCCAGTTGTCTTCTCGTCGTAGACAATTGCCCTATTTTCTTGGACACCGGAGGGTTTGTTTCACGCGTTTTGATTACTGTATGGGGATGTTTTGATTTGGCGAGGAATTGGATTGCAAATTTTGTTTAGGCGATGATTGTCAATCATGATTATTGCTAGTTGCAGACAAACTTAGGATTTTTTAGACTTAGCAATTTTCAGAAGTTTTCTTGCTAGTTATTCCCGATTTTGCATTTGCATTCTGATAGGTTTAGCTGTTGCAAATATGGAAGAGGCAAATGTTCACTTTGAATATACAAATTTCTAGGATAAATATGAAGAAATCTTCAGGAATGCAAGGAATATGACTGCATTAAAGAGAATATTTAAACAGAAGATCACCATTAAAGGCGGTAAGGGAAAAACTGTGCAGAAGAAAGTTGAAGAGGAGGAGGCCAAGAAAAGAGAAGAGGATGCTAGGAGACTAGCACAAGAGGCTGAGAGGTGGCTTAAGAATAAAGAAGAAGAAAGAAAGAAAGCAACAAAGAATGCAGAGGAAACTGCAAAGAAGACAGAAGAAGAAAGAAAGAAGAAAGAAGATTAAGAGATGAAGAAGAAACAAAAAGAAACTGAGGGTCTGAGGCTGACAGGATCTACAACAGACCAACAAACTACTGACCCCACAGACATCCAAGAAGTACAAGATCAGACAGATCAGGGGCAGGGACAAGATAATCCTAATTCTCAGGAGCCTGCTCCAAATTCCTGCTAGCACTCAAGAACAAGTGGTTTTTTCTGAGTTGAATTTGATACCTTTTGTGCAGGAAAAAGGAGAAGAACTCCCGCATTTTAGCACCATTTTTTATGATAGAGAGAAAAAGAGGATTGTCAAAAGGACTAAGAGAAAAATCGAAACAGGGGGACAACTAGGCATGATGGTCACTGATAAAACTTTGGTGCATGGGACGGATGCAGATCCGAGGTTAACAGCAAGAGCTGGAGTGGCGTTGACACAAGCCATTGAAGATAATGTAAATAGACTGATGATGGATCTAGAGCAGTCGAAAAGGAATGCAGCTCAGTTGAAGGAAACTTTGAAGAAGGAAAGAAATTAAGGTTATAAACTGAAGAGGAAAATTGAAGACATGCAAAATGAAGTGAAGACTTCAAAATCAGAACTTCAAACTCTTCAAGAAAACAAGATGACTTTGGAAGTTTCCATGGAAAAGACAGGTAAGGATGCTCAGAATAACCTAGCAAAATTGCAGAGGTTACAGCAAGAACATCAGGTGTTGAAGACAGAAAAGGATGACCTCAAAACATCGTATGAAACTCTTAGTGTAGAAAAGGACCAGATGCAGAACAAAGTACAAGAGTTGGAGGCACAGAGGGCTACTATGGAAGAAAAAGAAAAGCAATTTCAAGTGTAGGTAGTAGATTTTGAAGGACAGATTAATTCATTAGCACCATCACTGAAGGATGCTAGTGAACATCAAACTAATATCTAGCCTCTAAAGGAACATGTCCTAACCCAACGAAGAAGAATGCACTAGCTGCAGGTGTCTATTGAAGAGGAAAGATGTAAAGTCTTGCAGATAGATAACAGATTGGAGCAAATTTTGGAGACTATCTCATATTTTGTAGATAAGTCTCGGGACATTTTGGAAGTCCTGACTGGAAGGATAGTAAGGATAGAGACCAATGAAGAAATTCCTGCAGATTTACCGGCTAAAGATCAACGTAGCCTAAAGCAGGACTATGACTTGTTAGAATTTGCAATAAATACAGCAGAGGAGTTCAAGAAAGTTGTGAGAAAGACAAGAGGGGCTTGTACTGAATACTGCAGAAGGGTGCTGGTCACCTACAACAGATGTCAAGTTGCTGGAGAACAAAGAATAGAGGCATTACCAGAGCATGAGCTGCTCACATAAATGCTACAGAGCAGGTATCAGGAGGATGAGCAAAAGATACAACAAGTAAAGGACTTGGATGAACATATTCTGAAAGATGTCGTAGCTCATGCAACAGTCAGCATCCATTTGCTTGAAGATCAGCTACGTTTAAGCCCATCCAGAATCGAAGTAGTTAAAAATCAGGCTGCTAAGTATGAAATAAATATACGTTTTCTTGAACCTTCATAATTTGAGAGCATAGCAGCGGAAGCCCAAGGGTGGAAAAAGTTCTTAAATGATCAAGCGGGGCCCTCTACTTAGAAGTGCTTTATTAGTTTTTGTTTTAAATATTTTAAAATGTATGAGCACTCACTATAGGACAAATTTTGGGAGTTGAAACGTTGGGGAAGCCCAAGAGTCATTTGGGGCAACCCAAAAGTTTTTCCTTTTATATAAGTATAGGATAGTTTGATAAGGGAAAAGGACTTTTTCCCAGTTAGACTTGTGAGAACATGTTGCAAGAAGAACTATTTCCTTTTGCAATAGATAATTACAATTTTGCCTGTTGGAGAAAGCTTTGGTGGAATGTTCAAATGCTGTGCAATGGATGTTGTTGAAGGGGAACTATTTCGTTTTTAGCTTTTGTCCATTAATTGTGAGATCGTTCTAACTTGTTGAACCTATGTTCTTGTATGAATGCTCTCTAGTTTATTTTATGGAATTTCCACTATGAGTAATGAATGCTTTTCATAAACAATGAGCTATCTTGTTGTTCATCTATCTATTCATGTTTATGTGTTTTGAAATAAAGAACAACTACATGTGATTTTTCTTAATGCATGAACAGTAATACATTACTCATTAAATTATAATTTCACTCGCTAGGGACAATGTAGTTAATTTAGTTTTAGTTTTCTTGCTGTGTGTGATTTAGATGGGAGAGAGTTAAGACGAGAGGTAAGAACCTGCACATCACATTGTGACCGCTCCTCGTATTCTCTATCAATCTGCATTCTTAGATAGGCACTTGCATATCATACTTAAAACTAAAAAAACTAAAAAAGATACACGATGGGCCGAGCCGTAACCAGTAAAACCCTTTATTTTGGTTACTTGACCTGCGGTAGCCGGACTGCAAACTGAATGGATTCCCTATACCAAACAGTAACGGGCTAGTTGGGAACGTTTATTGGGGAGAATCGCTTGCTATTGTCGCCTGCGATTTTCCAAGCCTCAACAGTTTTTGGCGCTAGAAGGATGGAAGCCTGTGCATGGCTAGCCGAGGAAACTCATTTCCTCGAAATTACTCCTCCAGGGATAGTTCAGAAAGCCGTTTATTTCCCAATCTGATTCCTGAAGAGAAGTGGAAAGAACACTTGTATTCTGTGGACAATGAAGTTGTTAATGATTTGAGAAGACATACTAGGGAATATGTGAATAGTATTGGAGGATTGCCGACTATCCCTGATTTACCCAGAAGAGAGTACAAGAAGAAAGACCGTCCTGTATTGGAAGACACAGTTTTGGTTGGAGATTTGGAATAATTGGTAGAAACAGCCTTGCAGGATGTTGTTCAGCCTTTGAATCAAGTGGGCCCAAACACACCTTGTTGTTCACTTGTTCATACTCCTGTTCATTCACCACCTCGCTCTCCACCCAGACTCATGGCAGGCGTAAACGCTAATCATCCACCTAACCCACCAAATCCACCACTTGCTTGCAAAGTCAGATCACCTTTAAACCTAACACCTCCTTTGCATGACTTACCTTAGGCTTTTGATAAAATGCTGCCCAAGTTTGACCCAAGTGAAAAGATTTTAGTAGATGATCACTTGCAAAGTTTCTACTTGGCCATAGAGGGACTAAAGGCTGGAGAACACAAAGATGTAGTCTGCAGGCTTTTTCCACATACACTTAAAGGAGCAGCAGCCTCATGGTATTTTGGCCTGCCTGCAAACTCAATCCCAGACTGGGATACTTTTGAAAGGATATTCAGAAGCAAATATGCAGCCCAGAAGACCCATGCAGCTCTCATGAAAGGACTGTGCACTTTAAAGAAAGAAAGAAAAGAAAAGGTGCATAGTTTTACCCAAAGGTTTGCTGCTTATCTTAAGAATTTCTCTGCAGCCGATAAGCCCTCTAATAAAGTTCTGATTGAGTATTATACTTCAGCTTTGGGGCCTGACTTGGACATGTTTGCAAAGGCTCAAGTTAAACCTACATTATTAGAGACTTATGAAGAGGCTGAGAGAGTAGAAGCTGAAAAAGAAAGCATATAAGATTATCCTGAGCAGTTAGGAGAGAAAACTTTTGGGAAGAAATCATTATTACTGTCTAAGCCTAAAGAAGAGCAATCACATGATTTTGAAGGAATGTTAAAGATGATGCAGAAACTTTCTAACAGAATAATAGATTTGGAAAAGGAAAAGGAAGCTCAAAAAGCATATAAGCCTTACTACAAGAGAAGAGAGGATGACAATTAGTCTAAACCTTCTCCACACAGTCCTACATCAATGAACTTAATGGAGGTAGGTATGGATAACTTTTGCACTTTCCATCAGCAGCCCCATTCTGAAAAAAATTGTCCTCAATGGATAAATTCAATGACATTAGTGATGAATCAGCTACTGGATTCCAAGTTAACAGAGGCTAATGATGAAGAAGAAAAGGGTGGTAAATCCACAGAAAAACAAGAGAATGATGCTTTGGTATTATGGGATTGTGTCTCGCTTTTTGATACATAAGAAGGTACTCTGAAACATGAGGAGATATGGGAAACAACTGTGACAACAACAAGCCAGAACTTGGTGAATAAAGAAAATTCAATACTCCCAAAGATCAAGAAATTGCAAGAGAATGTAAAGAAACTACAGAAGAACAACATAGATGATAAAATTCCTGAATTTACTATTAGCAATCAAGATCTGAAACAAGTCAACATGCCTGCTAAGCCTGTTGAAGACAAAGGGGGTAATGTCAAGGAAAATCTCAAAGCACCTGAAGTACTAGAGGAAGAACTTCCCACCAACAACCAACCTATAGAAGAAATTGTTGAAGCAAGTGTGGGAGGTAAGACTAGGTTTAAAACCCCACCATTCCTCCTAACTTTGGAGATTTTAAACCATAATGTGCACAATTTTTTGGTAGAATCAGGATCATCAGTAAATTTTATGCCACTTGCAGTCTGCAAAAATATTAAAGGACAGCCTAAACCTACTACCTAGGAGGTTACCCAATTAGACTGGACCAATGTGAAAGTAGCCGGGGAAATGGAGGATGTCTTGATTCGATTATCTGCAAATGAAAAGATCTGTCAGTACATTGATATTGTGGTAGCAGACATACCCGATGGTTATGGAATTATTTTGAATCGATATTGGTCGGCAAGACTAAATGGGTATTTTTCTTCAGATTGGTCACACTTGTAGTTGCCTCAGAAGGGAAGTTCAAATCAGATTAAAGTATTAAGAGAGCCCTACATGAAACACAATGTCACGTAATTGGAAGAGAAAAATGAATCAGTGAATTCTGTATTGGGAAATTATCTAATTGAACTTGAACCAAGAAACTTTGCATCAGAAGAAGCCAGCAACATATCAGACACCCAGCCCGATCTCCTTCAATGTTCACGGGTTGATGAGATTGATTGTAAAATAGTAGATGTAGTTTTTGTTTCAAGAATAGTAGAATTAGATAATGGTTAGGTTTTTCTCATTTAGTAGTCAAGCCTAGCCCCTTAACTTACAAGTTGCCATATTTATAGGGGTGGGAAGAGAACTGACCAGTTAGTGGTTTAGTTCTCAAATTTTTATTTTTCTTGATTTTTTATTTTTCTTGATTATCTTGTACATAAATAAATTGATTTGGTTGTTTACTTTGATTTATTTTCATTTCTGTTTGTTTTATTTAGATTTTGTTTGATTTCAATAAAAAAAGCAAACTTTTGGTTGCATGGAGAACATCATAGTTCTAGATAAACTAAATCCTTGATTATAAGACTGTGTATTATTGTTTTATCTGATAAGAATTTCTTCTAGTTTAGCAGTTTTCATAAATGGCTATGAACACATTGAAGTCCCGCTTAATCCCTGTAAAATAACTCAAGATGAAAAGGTCTAGAATACTATTTCGAGGCTCCATCCATCTCACACTTAAAAATGTCCTAGGGGTTGACAGCAAAAGACCCATGGAAAGGAAGCAGGGTAAACAGTATATTATATATAAATGATCCCATGCCAAGAATTGAAAGCCAAAAGGCTAAGAAGAGTCAAAACTCCTAAGAAAGCAATATGTATCAAAACAAATTACTAAATCATATAAGTACAAAATTGCCAAAAGTTCATCTCTGTCCGTGAGCTGAAAATTAAATACATCTCTCACATAAAAGGACACTATGGATAGAGGAGCCTGAATAAAAAATTCAGAAAGAAAGGCACGAGGAGGAATCAAAAGGACAAAAAGTCCAAAAGCACAAAAAAGGTGCAAAATGGCATGGGAATGAGGAACAAATGAATATTTATGTTTACCATATGTTATGATCCTGTGGTGTCCAACCTGGAAGCTACCCACAGACACAGGTAAAAATGAAACTCATCTTCCTGGCCTCAAAAGAGTTATCTTGACTTTGAAACCTTGGGTTCCATTTTCCTAAAATTGGACTATTATCAATGATTAAAAGTACATATATTTTCCATTTGGGAAATCCAAACATCTAGAAGAATTCAACATGTTAGTTGTATTGTTAAATAGTCTGTTACTTAAGGAAAGAATTGTCCAGATATCTAGGTTCACCAGGTAGTTGCCAATTGTTGCAGCTGCAATGTTTTCCCAAATTTTAAAAAAATTTAGACCCTCCTTTTAAATTCTATCTAGCCTAAATTTGCTTCTAATTGCTGAACTTTGTTATCCTCTGCTGCAATTTTCGATCTTTGAGGTTAAATTGAGTTAAATTGTTGAATGACTATCTTTGTCTGCTGATGCTGTGGATTTTAACTTGATTCTTTGAATTTTCGATAATTTCCTTTTTCACTATCGGAAGTCTTTTGAAATGTGAGTCGGGGCTGTAGTCGTCTACACAGCCGCCGTTGCGGAAACTTACTTACAAGTGACCGGATCCAAAGCCTTGTTTTTCGTCGATGCGCTTTTTGTTTTATTTTATTTCAGCATTTTGTTTCGTCACTGTCGGAGAGTTAGTCCTTTGTGTTTCCGTCGTTTCGGCTGGCAGATTGCAAGCACTCCGACGGAGGCCTTTAGTTTTTCCGACCCCGTGGGGTTTTTGATTTTGCTTTTCTCACTATCAAGACTGTGTTGACTTTTGAGCGAGAGATTAGTTTTTGGTTGTCCCGATCGACGATGTTCTCGGATTGCTGCAGAGTCTGTAGTCCATTTAATACTCACCATTGCGGCTTTGGAGCGAACTAACCATCCGCCATTTAGCTATTCCTTTCCCTGATGGTTTGTTTTGATTTTCTTCGATTTTTTACTGGTCTGCGGAACTTTTGGTCCTTATAACGCCCGACGTTGTAGCTTCCAATTGAACTAGTCATCCGATGCTATAGTGGTTCCGAGGTCCGAAGCTACAGTTTAGTGTTATCTCATCGACGTTTTTATTGTGCCGTGGAACCCATAGTATGTCCGTCGCCCGCTGTTGCGGCTCTTTGATGAATTAACTGCCCGATGCCTTAGTTGTTGCGCCGTCCAATAGAAGCTTTTTCCCGTCAACCTTTTTCACCGAGAGCTATATATATGGGATGGTTATTATTTTATTGTTTATCTTTATGAATTCGTGTCTGCCTCTGTCCTCACTATCGAACTGTGCATCCGTGCTTAGTTGTCGGGATTTCGTGCGTTTGGGGTGCTACTGTGGATTTTTCAAACCATCACATCGACTACAGTTTGTTTTCCAGGTAGGCTAACCGTGGTTTCTCCTTCTTTTGATTTTATTGATCTGTTTCAGAACTAGGGTTTTGTCCTCTAGTTAGGCGTTCCCGCCGTTTGTATTTGGTCATCTAAGTCGGATTTTGCATCCTTACGGCATAGAGTATTAGTCAGTTTCGTAACATTTACAGTGGGGGGTTTTTGTTCTTGAGCTTCTATGAGCCGTTATGGAGTTTCGACCCTGGTCCGATGGATTAGGAGTTTGGTGCAGACAAGCGTTATGCTATCTACACCATTTTTTGTGGGATTGCTTATGACTATCCGGGGTGAAGTTTTCCAGTTGTCTTCCCGTCGTAGACAATTTCCCTATTTTCTTGGACACTGGAGGGTTTGTTTCGCGCATTTCGATTACTGTATGGGGATGTTTCGATTTGGCGAGGAATTGGATTGTAAATTTTGTTTAGGCAATGTATTGTCAATCACGATTATTGCTAGTTGCAGATGGACTTAGGATTTTTCAGACTTAGCAATTTTCAGAATTTTTCTTGCTACTTATTCCCGATTTTGCATTTGCATTCTGATAGGTTTAGCTATTGCAAATATGGAAGAGGAAAATGTTCACTTTGAATATACAAACTTCTAGGATAAAGATGAAGAAATATTCAAGAATGCAAGGAATATGATGACATTAAAGAGAAGATTTAAACAAAAGATCACCATTAAAGGCAGTAAGGGCCAAACCATGCAGAAGAAAGTTGAAGAGGAGGAGGCCAAGAAAAGAGAAGAGGATGCTAGGAGACTAGCACAGGAGGCTGAGAGTTGGCTTAAGAATGAAGAAGAATAAAGAAAGAAAGCTGTAGAGGAAGCAACAAAGAATGCAGAGGAAATTGCAAAGAAGATAGAAGAAGAAAGAAAGAAGAAAGAAGATGAAGAGATGAAGAAGAAAGAAAAAGAAGCTGAGGGTCTGAGGCTGACAAGATCTACAATAGACCAGCAAACTACTGACCCAACAAACATCCAAGAAGTACAGGATTAGACAGATCAGGGGTAGGGACAAGACAATCCGGATTCCCAGGAGCCTGGTGCAATTTTTGGCAGCACTCAAGAACAAGTGGATTTTTCTAAATTGAATCTGATACCTTTTGAGCAGGAAAAAGGAGAAGAAGTCCTGGATTTTAGCACCATTTTTTATGACAGAGAGAAGAAGAGGATTGTCATAAGGACTGAGAGAAAAATCGAAACAGGGGGAAAACCAGGCATGATGGTCACTAATAAAACTTTGGTCCATGGGATGAATGCAAATCCGAGGTTAACAGCAAGAGCTGGAGTGGCGTTGACACAAGCCATTGAAGATAATGTAAATAGATTGATGACGGATCTGGAGCAGTCGAAAAGGAACGCAGCTCAGTTGAAGAAAAATTTGAAGAAGGAAAGAAATGAAGGTTATAAACTGAAGAGGAAACTTGAAGACATGCAAAATGAAGTGAAGACTTCAAAAGCAGAACTTCATACTCTTCAAGAAAACCAGATGACTTTGGAAGTTTCCATGGAAAGGACAGGTAAGGATGCTCAGAATAACCTAGCAGAATTGCAGAGGTTACAGCAAGAACATCAGGTGCTGAAGATAGAAAAGGATGACCTCAAAACAGCATATGAAACTCTTAGTGCAGAAAAGGACCAGCTGCAGAACAAAGTACAAGAGTTGGAGGAACAGAGGGCTACTATGGAAGAGAAAGAAAAGCAATTCCAGGTGCAGGTAGCATATTTTGAAGGACAAATTAATTCATTAGAAGCATCAATAAAGGATGCCAATGAACATCAAACTAATATCCATCCTCTAAAGGAACATGTCCTAACCCAACGAAGAAGAATGCATCAACTGTAGGTGTCTATTGAAGAGGAAAGATGTAAAGTCTTGCAAATAGATAACAGATTGGAGGAAATTTTGGAGACTACCTCATATTTTGTAGATAGGTCTCAAGACATTTTGGAAGTCCTGACTAGAAGGATAGTAAGGATAGAGACCAATGAAGAAATTCCTACAGATTTACCAGCTAAAGATCAACACAGCCTAAATCAAGACTATGACTTGTTAGAATTTGCAATAAATACAACAGAGGAGTTTAAGAAAGTTGTGAGGAAGACAAGAGGGGCTTGTACTGAATACTGCAGAAGGGTTCTGGTCACCTACAACAAATGTCAAGTTGCTGTAGAACAAAGACTAGAGGCATTACCAGAGCATGAGTTGCTCACAGAAATGCTACAGAGCAGGTATCAGGAGGATGAGCAAAAGATACAACAAGTCAAGGACTTGGATGAGCAGATTTTGAAAGATGTCGTAGCTCATGCAGCAGTCAGCATCCATTTGCTTGAAGATCAATTGTGTTTAAGCTCAGCCATAATCGAAGTAGTTAAAAATCAGGCTGCTAAGTATGAAATAAATATACGTTTTCTTGAACCTTAAGAATTTGAGAGCATAGCAGTGGAAGCCCAAGCGTGAAAAAAGTTCTTAAATGATCAAGCGGTGCCCTTTACTTAGAAGTGCTTTATTAGTTTTTGTTTTAAATATTGTAAAATGTATGAGCACTCACTATAAGACAAATTTTGGGAGTTGAAACGTTGGGGAAGCCCAAGAGTTATTTGGGGCAGCCCAAAAGTTTTTCTTTTTGTATAAGTATAGGATAGTTTGATAAGGGAAAAGGATTTTTTCCCAGTTAGACTTGTGAGAACATGTTGTAATAAGAACTATTTCCTTTTGCAATAGATAATTACAATTTTTCCTGTTGGAGAAAGGTTTGGTGGAATGTTTAAATGCTGTGCAATGGATGTTGTTGAAGGGGAACTATTTCGTTTTCAGCTTTTGTCCATTAACTGTGTGATCGTTCTAACTTGTTGAACCTATGTTCTTGTATGAATGCTCTCTAGTTTATTTTATGGAATTTCCACTATGAGTAATGAATGCTTTTCATAAACAATGAGCTATCTTGTTGTTCATCTATCTATTCATGTTTATGTGTTTTGAAATAAAGAACAACTACCTGTGATTTTTCTTAATGCATGAACAGTAATACATTACTCATTAAATGATAATTTCGCTCCCTAGGGACAGTGTAGTTAAGTTAGTTTACTTTTCTTGCTGTGTGTGATTTAGATGCAAGAGAGTTAAGACAAGAGGTAAGAACCTGCGCATCACATTGTGACCGCTCCTCGTATTCTCTATCAATCTGCATTCTTAGATAGGCACTTGCATATCATACTTAAAACTAAAAAAACTAAAAAAGATACACGATGGACCGGGCCGTAACCAGTAAAACCCTTTATTTTGGTTACTTGACCTACGGTAGCCAGACAACAAACCAGATGGATTCCCCATACCAAATAGTAACGGGCTAGTTGGGAACGTTTACTGGGGAGAATCCCTTGCTGTTGTCGCTTGCAATTTTCCAGGCCTTAACAGTTGGATAGATCTAACGAGACAATGATCTATTCTTGCAATTAGAAGTTAATTTTATTTACTTTGCAAGCCTTGCTAAATAATTTTTGTATACCAGTCAAATTGGTTGAATAGATTAATCTAGGTAAATTTTGCATGGTTTTAGGATTGCATAGTGTTAGGATCAAAACAACATCAACAAACAAACACCCCATCAATAAACTTACCATCTCTAGTTGCATATATAGTGTATATGTTTTTAAAAGTCTTATGTTCCCAGGTTGATAATTTAAGTGAGGCATCGAACACATCTTGCGTCTTCAATACGAAGCATTACTGGAGGCCACCAAATGTCATGATCATGGTGCATGTGTCATGACATTATATGAAAAATATGGATTTCATGTCTAAATTACCTATTTTATCATATGATCCTTTATATATATGTCAATAATGTTGTGAAGTATTCATGTCTCGTTCATTACTATAAAGAATTTTATTATTTTATGGTTATGTTTTAAGCATACTGAAATGTATTTTGTTAACTACTGAATTCCATGTGCTTGTTAGGATTATTAATCCTCCCTTGTCCAAATTTGGTCATATGTCTAAATCGGGAGTCCATCCAGTCTATTTATAGTCATTAGCACCATTGGGTAAACTTGACCTAATTGGGGCACATGTTTCAGTTACTAAAGTGTGGGGAACACTAATTGAGGCTCACTGCCACTTATTGCACTTGATTGCATAAGTTTAGGAGCCTCCTAGATCAATCCCTACAATTTAGGAAGCCACTAGGAGTGTCGAAACCAACCAAGGTCAGTTCATTTCAGTTAATGACTAGTCAAGCTAAGTTAGGAGTCAGTTACTTTTAGTTCAAGTCCTCCACATTCAGTTAGCGCTAGGTTTACTTGACTGCACACATGTGGGGTTCATTTCTCACCTACCACAGTCAGTTAACCATTGGTCAACACTAAATGTAACACTTGAGTTGTGCTTTAAAGCTCCGATGAACTCCGGTTATGGTTTAGACAAGGACAGTTAACTACTGGGTCCTCCGGTAGTTATTTAGACAAGTCTTGGTTACTTACAGTCAAGTAGAGTCTAATCAATTCGAACTTCCTCATGTGGATTCGAATTGCTTGTGGCTATTAAAGCCATTTTATTTCATTGTAATTATCATCCGAATTACTTTTTTTATTAATGAAAGCATTCACAGCTGCAAGCCTTTTTCACTGTTTCATTCTTCAATTGCTGAGTAAATTGTGAGATCTTCTTTGTGAGTTGTGTATTTGTCTACAGATCTATATGCTCAAATTTACAGTGCTCAATACATTTTCCTTCTAAATAAGATTGCATGATTTATTCATATAGAATACCTTATGTCATTCTCAAGTCCGTTATCTTATATATTCCTCCACCTTTGTCACTTAAAATCGAAGTTGTTTGATATACTATGAAGGAATTCCTCATGGATCAAAATGTTATGGGAACACTTTGTGTTTTAGGTACCGAGTGTTCACAATAATTGATAGAAATTATCATAGTTTTTATGTTGCTTAAATAGAAGTCTTTAAAATCTACAACAATGCTTTATTTTGATGCCTTGGCATAGTTTCCTACCCAAGAACATCTCAATAATTAACACTTTGAAAATAAGAATGATGATATTCATAAGCAGAATGAAGAGAAACCATCAAATGTGAAACCATATCAACACTCTCTTTAGCAAGAAAGTCAAGAAGACATGCATTGACACTACCAATGGAATAATCAACAATATTCATGAAATAGGGCATAAAAAACCATTATTCAACAACATATTACCAAAGACTAGAAACTACAACAAATTGGAAAAGCCACAACAATAACACATGGAACCAAAAAACAATTATGAAATACCCAACAACCAAGGATTAAGACAAAATATAATCGAATTTTGATAGATGGATCACCATCAAAGCAAACAAGAAGGGATAAATATAAGAAAAACATATTACTTGATTGCATCACTTGTAAAATGCTTAATTACAAAACTCGAGGACAAAGTTTTTTGGAGAGTACTAAGTTAACCCAAGTGGGACATATACGGGGTTATATGTATATGATATGACCCCAAGGGAGGCATATATAGGGTTAAATATATATGAAATGAAGTACATGTACATGTAATAACGTCAATTTAATGAATGACCCATATGTGGAATAAATGAATAGGTATATATACAAGTTAAGTTGTCATTGTTGAGAAGAACATGTGGATTGAATAAATTAATAAATTGGAGTATTTGGAGGAGGTTTTCATATTCATTAAGCAGTTGTTGTGTAACTAATCTATCTTATCTATCTTGGAGTTGTAAAACATGTTTGCAATTGTTGTAGACACTGTGTATTATGGTATACTATGTTATCTTAAGTATTTGGTTCATAACATTTTCACCATTGGTTGTTTCTTAGAGAGTATTCCTTATGTGCTATTCACATCTAGTGCATTTAAAAGATGTACTTGGTGATGTGTTCTCTCATGCTTTTTACCAAGACCTCAAATCAAATCCTATTCCTGATATTTTCTCATGATGGTTGATGTGGGATGACTCAATGGTTTCCTTCAAATGGATCGCATCCTATACACTCTAACTCATTTCCTCTCAAAACAATATTTAGAGACCTTTATAGTACCTCGAGGCTTACAATGATTCATGGAAAGTTCCCTTACAATCAATAGTGGGTATCCATCAATGAACCATCCTTGATTGATTATGTAGGTGTCTGACATCATTAGATCTCTTTGCACTTGCTAGAATGTACTAATCACCTTGGTTCTTATTATTATTATTGTTGGATTATCTCAAGTATGACAACAATATACATCCATGACAAGTGATCAACCAATTTCTCTCATGTTCTGCATTAGATAATTTATTCACATGGTGGAGATTTCTACGCATGATGGATTTGGACTGAAGACCATTGATTGTGGTGGATTTCATTTTTTATGATACCACATGAGTTGATAATAAAATACCACATTTTTACATCACATTGGTACTTTCAAAAACCGTTTTTATTTTATTTTCAACAACTCCAATTTCTCTCCTAAGGTACACTAAGAAATAGATCCAGTTTGTATTTACTTGTGGCTACAATCTGATTTTGACATCGATCCACTATGTATTCTTTCATGGTAATGATATTGCATTTTATATACTTCATGGATTCTTAGTGTACTAGATTTGGTAGCTATGCTTATTTTCCACCAAGGCATGGGTATGCTCACCTCAAGGATGAGAGTCATCCAATGCTTTGGTATTTGTTTATAGGTACCTTTCTGACCCTTAGTCTACTGGACTTCACATTGACTTCACTTGCCATATTCCTCTAAGCACTATAACGTCTTTGGACCATCAACTCTGTTGATACCCTCACACATTTGGAGGCATTAATTCATTAGAGGAAATTTCAACTCAAAATAGGCCTTTTAACTTTAACTCAAATTCCATGTCATCATGTGTTAGCCAATGAAATTGTTTTAAATTTGAAATACCGTATAGGTCTTAAACACTTTTTTAATATAAATTTGAGGATAGGTATCATAAAAAAACTACTTCTTTTTGTTTGTATTTTCGACATATCTCCTCATGTTTTTACTCAAATTTCGATCGGGAGAGCTCGTTGGATGCGGAATTTAATTCTGCATCCAACGAGCACCCACTCGGCATACTTTTGACAGACCCCGCTACCCCAAAAACAAGAAATACCTGAAAAAACGTGATGATGACATCCAACGAGCTCTCCCGATCGAAATTTGAGTAAAAACACGGGGAGACATGTTGAAAATACAAACAAAAAAATAGTTTTTTTCTTTTCTTCCTCCAAAATTAATAAATATTATTTTATTATTTTAACTATTATTTTATTAATTCTTTTTAAGAGGCCCATTTTGAGTTGAAATTTCCTCTAATATATAGTTATATTTGGTCACCCTTAACCACATAAGTTGAGCCATGCCATTTGTATACTTTCACTCTATGGATTGCACTATTTTTGCAACTTTTCTTAGCCTTTTAGATTATGCTGTTGAGATTCCTCCATGCAACCTATAAGCAACTCACATTTTTCTCTTTAGCAATCTATGCGCAGCCTCAAAATTGCCTTAAAAAATAAAAAAAATTGTACAAAATGCGTGATCGTAAGGGATATCATGAAGATCATATTTGTATGCATCTAACCACAATGATCAAAACTACTTCATAAGCATATAAATGAGTTTTAAGTTGAATACAAGGGATTTAAACCAAAGCATTACACGTATATGCTAGAGAATTTTCATGAGATTTACTATCTTTCAATTTTATATATTCTCCTTGGATAGAAACCCTTGGTTCTACAAGTTTGATTGTATCTTGTGTTGGGTCTAAATCATCTTTTGATTTCCCTTCCATACTAAGATCGGGATATTTGGTAAAGTTGAGATCAATAAGTGGTTGAAGTTGGAGGAACTTAAACTTAGGTGACAAATGTGCTAGAAACATAGGTTAGGTGTACATTTTATTGTTACATTTGAATTATAAATATATAGATCTCTCATTTTCTCCTCCCTCACCCGTCTAATTTATTGTGCATTAATATAATGTTAATTTGTCTTTGAATTTCTAAAATGTGGATTAAATTAATTAACTTGGCATTAGTAAGAATTTATGTGCTCCATCCTTATGTTATTTTGTTATATGCTTAATTGGGTTCGAGAACGCTTTGTTTTATTGACTTGTGTGTAAGTGTATAGAAGGAGATTTTGCTAGAAACTTGTTACTTGGATAGCTCACAAAATCCGAAGGAGTCACCATGTAATTATAGGCACTTTTCTCTCCTTTCATGCACACATTTGATAACAACACTTGTGAATTCAAAAAAACGTTGTATTGCTTTATTTATCTTCTCTACTGGTGAGGTCAACCACTCATTTTGGATTTTTCTGTCAAACACTCCACCACCCGCATTATTCCACCATATATGTTTGTAACCTTCCCTACTATGCCATCACAAGATCATATGTGGCTCCCTATCTAGGTCTCCTTACGGAGTTGTCAAATAATACTCCTTACTAGACTAACAACCTTACACTCTAAGTTTTAGGAAATAAATTATACACTTGTATCATGATCAAAGATAATGAGAAAAAATGCATTCATTATCACCATACCAACAAACCAACCAACAAAAGTTAGTGATCCCTTTAGATATTTATATACATAAAATAGAATTTCTCTTAACAACAATTATATATCATTTAAGTGATCAATAATCTTGGTTTAGCAATTAATGCATTAACATAATCATAGTAGTGTATGTGCGTCAAGATTGTGCACACATACCTCACATGTGTATCGATAGCAATGAACAATCAATGCATCCAATGCACAATTTCTTTGTCTCCACAATCATGTACGTATGAGTAATTGAGGTATGCATTGTCTACTAACTTTCACTAACACAAATCACAATAATTCAATAGCAATGCTATATAACTCATCACATCACAATTATAAAGAATGAACTAGATAAGTGTATTTAAGAAAGATAAGAAATATTATCACGATGCCATATAATAAAGGATGAAACCCAAATCTTATCAGGTTTTTGACCAAACTCAAAATCACCTCCATAAACTCATTCACCACTACTCCCATCTCCACTTTTGTTGCAATATGTTAAAGCATTGATGGCGATATTGACCTTACTTTAGTTATTAACCTAAAATGAAAGTGTTGGTTATATTGACCGAACTTCCCCAATAGACAATTGACTATGGCCATCACACATATAAGGAAACATGCCTAACATTGATCTCCAATGAATCAAGAGTTCAAAGAATACTGTTGGAGTTTGAGCAACTTCAGAAGCTATTCTTATTGTCATTCTTTGGGAGTTGAACTTGTTGTAATCATTCATACAAACCCTAGAAAGAACGTTGTAAGCCGTGGGGTGAAAATCCAGCAATAAAAGAATAAAATAAAAATTATGAAATATAAAATTATATTGCTCCCCCAAGTGAAGTCAGCCCCAGTTAAATTTTGAGTGGGAAAACAATATAAATAGGAGGCACCCCTCCTCATTATTTTATACAACAACAACATAACAACTCAGAGAAGTACGCAGTTTTTTGGGAGAGAGAGAAGTTTACATACACTGCAGAAGAAGACCGTTTCAAGGTTTCCATCTTTGGAAAGCATTTCCATATTTTTCTCTTCTTTCTTCATTGGACTCTAATCTCATAACTATTATCTCTAGACGAAGGTTGTTGGGTTTTCTCCCATTTGGGTTTCCAAGGTGAAAAATACTTGTGTTATTGTTATGTGCTTTGTCTATCTTCCAGTGATCCTATTGATAAATGCAATTAAGATATACTGCCGTAATTTTAAGAAAATCTAACATTGTATCAAAGCAGTGTTAGAAGAATCCATTGCTGGAACTCTGTCGACAACCTTTCGAAACTAGGGTTTCATCTTTCAAGGTCTTCAATCAACCTTTTGGCAAAAAAAGAGCCTTGGGAATTTCGCTCTAAAAAGGGCGCCTCTTTTGGTGAAGACAAATTTCAATTATGAGAATTTTCAACTTTGACCTAATTCTACAACCGCAACAGAAATTAGGGTTTCAATTTTTGACCTACTCCCTCCACAATTTTGGCTTGACTCTACCACTTCTCAACTCGCCTCTCTAGGGCACATTTATCCATGGAGTCAGTTTTCCAAAACTCCAACCTTCAGTTTTGACCTAGTCTCTGCTAAGGTTTCAGATCCAGATCTATAAGTCAAGATGATTAGCATGAAGGTTGAAGATCATCTAGAAGGAGCTTCCAACTCCATCCCCTGGAAGTCTAGGGTTCTTCTCCTACTAGAAGAAAATGACCTATTACAGTGTGTAAATGAAAAGGTCCCAGAACCAGAAGTCGGAGAAGACAAACCTCACTGGAGGAAGGATGATGCCAAAGCAAGAAGGATTTTGGTGGACTCAGTTAGAGAACACTTGGTTCCTCAAATCTTGGAAAAGACGACAACAAGGAAGATGTTCAAAACCTTGAAGAAATTATTTGAACACAATAATATCAATATGACTCTCACATTGAGGAATAAACTGTCGAATATGAAGATGACAAAGTTCGAGAATATTGCCTCATATTTCATGAGGATCGTCGAGCTCTGGGACAAGCTAAAGTCTAGTGAAGACAATATAGAAGAAAAGGATCTCATTATGACCACCTTAAATGGTCTCCCACCATCTTGGGAGTCTCTCATCCAAACTATAAGTGGTCGGACCAAGTTGCCCAAATTTGATAAGCTATGGGAAGAATGCACTCAGGAAGAAACAAGAATCACAGCACGCCAAAGACTTCATGGCGCTCAACCTGAGGAGAATCAAGCATTCATATATTATGCCAAGAAAGGAAAGGGAAGGGGAAGGAATTCCTTTAATCACAAGCATCAAGATAAGAGATCAAGTCCTCCCCCTGATCAGAAGAAATGAGAGAAGGACTTATCTCAGATACAATGCTACAAGTGCAATAAATACGGTCATTATGCAAGTAGTTGTTGAAGTTTAATCAAAAGGAAGCATGAAGCTTCAACTGCTGATGTAGAAGAACACCCTCCTCACAAGGTGCCATGGAAGAATGATCATTCGAAGTTCTTCTTCTAAATGATATGAAGATCCAGCCTTTGATGATCGTCAAGCAAGCACATGAAGATCAGTGGGTTCTGACAGTGGGAGCCCACCCACAAAACTACAAAAGACAAGTATTTGATTTTACATGCTCTAGTAGATTAGATCTGGTTGTTTTTATGTTTTACACAAATCTATATTTCTAAATTCAGGTAGTTAAATAGCCTGTCATGCTGCACAACCCATCTAGGATTACAACTCCTTTACAACATACTGAAGTAGTACACACTCTTAATGGTATGCTATAATGGAGACCATAGGAATCTAGATCATGGCCTTATGTGTGTTGTGTCGAAGCATTAACTAAAAGGTTGCCTACCTTATTTTCTTAATACATTGATTGTGAAATATTGCTAACCATCTGACGAGATTTGACTTGTAGGGAATGCCATGATCTATAAGGACAAGTGATCCCATTAAAATACAGATGTAACAAAAGCAGTAAGCCTCTAGAAGCATGTATTATGACTCTCAGACCCAGAATGATCTCAATCAGAGATTTGGTGATCAAAAGCGGAAAGCTTCTACGAATGTCGGTCTATTTGTTACTTCAACAAGATTTACTCAACCGACTTCTAAGAGACAAAGGGAGTTATCTCTCAAAGAAAAGGATTCTAGTCTATTACATATGATAGAGACCCGATGACATTGATGTCGTGACTCAAACAAGACAATTGAAGGATCCTTGATTAACCTGGTCGTCACCAGGATCAATAATTACTTTCCAGTCTACATTCATGTGTCCAAGTTAGAACCTTCAATCAAGAAGGGAACATCGTGGGATATTGCAAGTCTGCAAAGGCTTACATAATATGCACCCCAGGATCGAGGCAAATCGAAGTCAGTTGAGATGTAACCTTTGAAGAAGAAATGACTATCCGAAAAGGAAGAGGATCAGATATGGAGATCAATGACGATGAAGTTATGAGATCATATCCCCTCCAAACATTAAGAGGAAGTTTGAAGAAATGAATAAACCGATCAGTCTCGTTGATCCAGTTGAGCCAAATGATGCTCCCACATATATGGTAGTAAGCCGAAAAAGACCCAGATGGGCACGACAAATTTTGTAGAATGCAGAGGAGCATGAAGCTCTGCATGAAGTAGATAGGAGTATTGAAAAATACAAGGCCGGATTTGTTTCCAGAGGGGTCTCTCAGGAAGAGGGAGTCGATTATGATGAGACATTTGCTCCTATGGCTCTATATACTTCCATCAGATCGATCATTGCTATTATTTCAGCAATGGGATGGAAGTTGTATCAGATGGATGCCAAGACATGATTTCTCAATGATATTCTTGATGCATTACTTCTTGGGATTAGAAGTATGTTAAAGGCAAAAGAAGATTTTCCTAAGACAAGGAAATTACACCATAGATATACTACAGAGATTCAGAATGTTGGACTGGAAGTCCATAACTACTTCGATGGATGCAAATTTAAGAAGCTGAGAGATCCTACTTCAGATTCAAATTTGATCGATCCCACTATGTATCGCTAGTTGATTGGGTCCTTGATGTATCTGACAAATACCTAACCAAATATTTGTTTTGCTGTGAATTCCCTCAGTCAGTTCATGTGCGAACCAAGGCAAACTCACTGGGCTATTGCAAAACATGTGCTCAGATACTTATGTGGTACTGTGGGACATGATCTACGATAGAATTCAGATTGTGACTTGAGATTGCAAGGGTTTACAGACTCATATTGGTCCAAATGCATTACAAATAGGAATAGCACTTCGAGATGTTTCAGTTTGGGTTCTGTAGTAATTTCCTAATACAGTAGGAAGCCAAAATCAGTAACTCTCCGTAATGCAGAGGCAGTAATTCAGCAGCCCGAGAAGCAGTTTGGCTTCATAAACGTCTTGCAATATTGTTTGGCCAGATTCCAGAGCCAACCGTGATTCACCGTGATAACCATAGTTGTGTGCAGATGTTAGTGAATCTTGTATTTCATGAAAAGTCGAAGCACATAGAGATCCGATATCACTTCATACATGATATGGTGTAGAAATGTGCGGTCGAGCTCCAGTATATTCCGACAGACGACCAAACTGCAGATGTTCACACCCAGCCTCTTCCCAGGATGAAGCTTGAATACTTTCACGAAAGACTTGGAGTAGAAGAGAACCTATCCCTCCTTGAGAGGGAGAGATGACTGAGAGACACTTACCATACCTTTTCCTAGGTACCTCTGCTCGTCCAGGTTCTCAGCCAGGTATGGGAGAAATCCCATCGATAGATGAGACAGACAGGAAGTATATGGTCAAGTTCACATAGGTGCCTCTGCTCGTCCAGGTACTCAGCCATGTATGGGAGAAATCCCATCGACAGATGAGTCGAAAAGGTAGCAGATGACCATGTGATTGCACAGTTATCTCTACTCGTTCATGTTCTCAACTAGGTATGGGAGTACCCCATCGGCAAATGAGATGAACATGTAGTAGATGGTTGTGCACGTGTTCTCATATAGGATCTCTAAGCTAGGAATGGAAGTATTCCATCGGTAAGAGATGGATAGGTAGAAAAATATTTTCTCTCAAACATCCGGATAGAACAAATTCATAAAGACAACATTCGGTACGTTTAGAGATGATAGAGACAGTGTAGACATACATATGAAACCCAGATGGTCATGATGTTGATGAAGACCAAAGAATACCTTCCTTGTTGAGAGGGAGTGTTGAAGTTTGTGCAACTTCAGAAGCTATTCTTATTGTCCTCCTTCGGGAGTTGAACTTGTTGTAATCATTCATACAAACCCTAGAAAGAACAATGTAAGCCTTGGGGTGAAAAGGCAACAATAAAAGAATAAAATATAAATTATGAAATATAAATTTATATTGCTCCCTCAAGTGAAGTCGGCCCTAGTTAAATTATGAGTGGGAAAACAGTATAAATAGGAGGCACCCCTCATTATTTCATACAACAACACAACAACTCAGAGAAGTGCGCAGTTTTCTAGGAGAGAGAGAAGTTCGCATACACTGTAGAAGAAGATTGTTTTCAAGGTTTCCATCTTTGGAAAGCATTTCCATATTTTTCTTTTCTTTCTTCATTGTACTATGATCTCAGAATTATTGTCTCTAGACGAAGGTTATTGGGTTTTCTCCCATTTGGGTTTCCCAGGTGAAAAATACTTGTGTTATTGTTCTATGCTTTGTCTATCTTCTAGTGATCCTATTGATAAATGCAATTAAGATATACTGCTATAATTTTAAGAAAATCTAACAAATACATAATGGAAAACACCTCCACCACTCCTTATTGCACCGATCTATTAAACATCGAGGGGGATCCAATTTCTTAAGGTGTACTTTTTTTATGGAGATGTAAAAACAATTAGATTAAAAAAATTGCACCTCAAAAATTTGGATCCCTCTATGTGCTTGATATATCCATGTTTATGATGGACCTATGTTGGTAGTGCTAGGGTCAACACCTAGACAATGAGTAGAAACCATGATATGAAACTATTATTCTAAGAGCCACATCATAGTTTAACCACTCTATGTAAGCCTTCCTTCCCAAAATACCACACTTTCCTACAAATCATAATAGAGTTTGAAAACATAATTAAAATTACAAGTTAAATTAATCGCATGTGATTGTCTTTTTGATGTTGTAGACCTCCAACAAACCTTAACATTGTAATCACTTTCTCATTGTAGACATATTGACCTACATGTTAGCTTACCAATGGCTCATATATATATATAAGATTTTCATGCAATAATACATCTTCATATATTGAGGTCAAATCAAACAATATATATTTATTTACATCATGCAATGCATCTATATACATAGATATTGACAATTCTAAGTCAGTATCCACTTATTGGAAATTCGAGGACTTTAATCATATGATTAAAGATGGAGTCATAGATATTGTTGTCATAAACATGGAATTATCTTTTTGATGTTGTAGAGATCTAATAAACCTTAACACTATGATCACTTTCTCATTGTAGACCTTGCAACCTACATGTTAGATTATCAATGGCTCATATACACATATATATAACATTTTCATGCATTGATCCATCTTTATATATATTGACTTTTAATCGAATAATATATATCTATTTACATCATGCAATGCATCTATATACATAGATATCGACAATTCTATGTCAATATCCATTTATTGGTTATTTAAGGATTTTCATCATATGATTAAAGATAAAGTTATATATATTGTTGTCATAAACATGAAATAACAAAAACCAGATATTCTTAACATATAAGTAATATCGAATACTTTCAAGTGTCTTCATATAAGATGTCCTCATAAATGTAGCTAAGTCCAAACATATAATATTTAAACACGTGAACATTAATATAAGTCATAATATAGTTCTAGCTACTTATGACTAAAATGTGGGGCAATACATAAAGGTCATTTGATTTCTAACTTCTCACCTTGAATTTTATGTCAAACTATATTCAAACCAATTTTTATTTGATAATACATAAACATGTTATAAAATGGTTACTTCAAGTTGCACAAGATAAATAGAACACATTTAAAAACAAGGAGATACACATTCGAACACAAAGAGATTCACTTTTTGGTAATGGTTGTTAGATCATTTCATTAATATTTAATTTTGGAACATATAATCTCATCTTATGAATAATTCTAAATTCTTGATAAAGTGATCGAAGAAGACTTAGCTTTTATATCTAAAAATCACCAACTAAAAATTTAAGCATCTTCATAAAATCTAAGCATGCTTAAAGATTCTCTATGTATGTTGCCTTAACAAAATGTAGATACTTAGTAGTGCACCTTGTTCAACAAAATTATTATAAATAATTTGAAGTTTCTTCTTTCCTAGATGTATAGATCATTTGAGACAATTAATAATTATTTTTAGAATGTAGTAAATGTGATTTAATCGAAATACTATTTATTTATACATTTATATTAAAAAATAAAAAATAATCAATCCTTAATATATAATACCTTACCAGCCCATCCTCCTATATTAGTGATATAAATGCAATTATATTGTTACTGCCTCTTAATCAACATACTACCTTCTCACCATGTCGTCGTAGTTTAACTATTTAAAATCTATTTCACTATGATTGTTCATTAACCGTTGCAAATTCATATTAAGTACTAATTTATTGTGCATAGAGAAAAAATAATTAAGATGTAAAACTCCAGTTACTTAAAAGAACTTGAGTTGAGTTAAGACTATGTCCATGCGTGTAGGCTAATTCATACTTGATATTGTCAAAATTCATGCTAAAGTACTAATTTATTGTGCATAGAGAGATAAAAGAATTAAGATGTAAAACTTTAGCTACTTAAAAGAATTCAAGTTAAAACTATGTTCATGTGTATATGTTAATTAATACTTAATATTATCAAATTATAAAAAAATTATTATACTCAGATTTCTAAATATAAATGTTACACATTCCACCAAATTAAATTATTAATTTTATTATTTTTTAAATATTTATACATATGTTAATCAATACTTGATATTACCAAATTACAAAAAAAAATTATAAAAATAAAACTAAAAATTATATAATTTTTAATTTAAAATAAAAATAAAACTAACAATTTAATTTGGTGGAATGTGTAACATGAAAGTTAAACATTCCATCAAGTTATATTGTTACTTTTATTTTTATTTTAAATTAAAAATTATATTAAACTAACTTATATCACGTACTTTATTCTTAAAAACTAATATCTCACGTTTCCCATATTTCTCTTATAATAAACTACAAAATGCACTTGGATTCTCTAAAACACTAAAAAAAATAGTCGTAGTTTCAATAATAATAATAATAAATTATTACTTAAAGATGCTATAATCCAAATCATTACACAAAAGGTTAAATGGATATGGCAACGTTAAGAAGAAGTCCAAATCTAAGTTTTGAAGTGAGATCCATTGCTTTCGTCGAACATAGACTCATGTGCATTGTGGAAATTCTTCAAATGGTTGGGTTTGATTTGTTACCACAGAAAAACATTCATCGATTATTTAAATATATGGACGTAGTAGTATTTTTCACCTTTCAAACAAGGGGCGATTAGTATCAAAACAATAAAGGAAATTTAACTTTAGAGAGACTTGGCGTGTGACGTTCTTCAGGTATGTGAATATGCACATAAACTTGTGAAGATGGGTAGGAGAAAAGAAAAGTGGAATCTGAGCATTATTATGTAGATCACTTCAACCCCACAACCCAAAAAGATTTTACAATGATCACAAAAGATTACGATGGTTTATTGATAACTGAAAAATGCTTTATTGATAACCGGAAAATGCAAAAGCAAGATAACTTATAAGCTATGTTGCACAGGTACTGCTCCCTGGAACTAAGAGCCCTGTACTCGACATTCCCACGCTCCAGGGAACTTGGGAGTTCGTACGAAACACTGGGAGCTTTAGTGAGTTAAATTTGAGAACCATAAATCTACGGGCCTATATGAGAGCTATTGAAAAGGAATTATGTAGTGGAATAATTAAGATCAATGTACACTGAGAAAAGAATTCATGACAGAAATTTCAGATTAATCGAACCAGAATTGCTTAGATAATCATAACATTAATCTTCATTAATTAATCAGTAATACAATGGTAGTACAATAAATAGAATTCAAATACCGTGGATAGGATTCGAATCTACCAACTCTAATTGATTGTTTAGCTAACTCAATGTGGAAAAATCACAGTTGGAGCTCACTAGTTTAACTCCGGATGTCTAAATCAGTCTACAATTAGTTAACTGATGAGGTAGGTAGACAAAAGGCGCCAGACTCCCTGTATGCATGCAAACTGGTGTTAGGCTAACTGTTATAGCTCAAAATGACACATCTCTGCCTGTGACCACTTTCCCATGACTCTGTCGCATGTCGACACTTCATGAAAGTCACTAAAAAAACACCTAACTTGGAGAACCCATATCTTGATTTCTGTAAGTCCGTTTGACCTCATCTCTGCGCCGTTGGAAAGATATTTCAATTAGCTAAAACTTTCCAGAAGACACCAAAGTCTGAAAATGCCTCGAAATACCCTAAAAATGAGTTTTTGGATGTGTATGCGAGTTTCCTTAAGGAAAAGAAACCCGCATACGTACGCGAGTTGCTATATATAATAGTCGTGTACGCCTTAAATACGCGACTTTGTGCATTGCAACCCGTGTATACCTCCTCATGTACACGGCTATTGTTTCTGCAACCAATGTACGCCTCCTAAAAATGTCAAAAAAATACGTATTTTGAAATTCGGGTAGTTATGCAACTGACTCCTTCAGTTGTAACTACTTTGTCTTCGACCCTAACTCTTCATTAAGCATATAAATAGAGGTAGGGAGGTCCATGAGAGGAGACTTGAATCTTTGCATTGTTATGCTAGAGGAATTGAAGCTCTCTTTGCTCACACCTTTGCCCTAGAAGCATTCTCCTTGTGTTGCAGAGCTTAGAGGCTGAGTTCCTTGGAGAAGAGAAACAACAGAACCAGATCAAGGTTTCGTGAGGTGCCAAACTTGAAGAGAAGGTATACCTGTACTTGTTTTCAAGATTAATAAAGATGTGATGTCCTTCTTCTTCCCAAATCAATGTGTCTTGTATATTGAATCTCAGATTGTGATTATATGACGTTATATATCAGATTATGTTTTCATGTTTCATTGAATATAATCTCCTTTCATATAGTCTATTTGGTTTGAGGAAGGTATAATTTGTTTTGCAGGTCTCTTGGAGCAACAGGAGCAAGAGGAGGATTGCAGGACTACTTGGATCAGCTTTCGTTTGGCTAAGGTATGAACCATTCCAATCTCAGAATCTTGCTTGTATTTACTTGCAGAACCATTTGCATCCACCTTTCAACCCCAGTACGTTGATGGCCTCTTAAACCCTAGCCATAGGAAACTTTCCTTTACAACAGAACTGGCGACCTCGCTGGGGAGAGCCTTGTCTGTTTGGGGTTTCTCTGTTTTTCTTTCAGTGTTTTGCAAGGTTTCAAGTATTTCTTGCCACTTAGGAACACTTTATAAGTCTAATAGCATACTGCCCCTACCTTCCTAAGGCAGTTTTTGACCTTTTCTGAGATTTTTTCCACCCATACGCGAGTTGCAGACTGAAAAGTCGCGTGTCTGGTTTGGTACACGCGACTTTCTATACTGTCAACCCGCGTATGATACGCGACTTGTCAGTGGTACAACCCGCGTGTGCTTGTACACGCAACTTGCTATACTATCAACCCGCGTATGACACGCAACTTGTCAGTAGTACAACTCACGTATGCCCCTTTAAACAATGTTTTTTTATCATTTTTGTGGTTTTTCCTGCTATTGTGGGATGTTTGGTAGGTCTTTTGGTGTCCTCTGTAGGTACATGACTCCAAGGAGTTAGTGTCATCCATTTTGGTTGTTCTTTATCTATGTGGTAAGCCTTTTTATAGAATTAGGGTTTGCTCTTTGCTCTTTCCCCCCACCCCCTTTGCTTGGCATGATTTTTGGCTTATGTTTTTGCTCAACCTCTGTTAGTGATATTTGTCTGAATTCAGAAGCTTGTTGGTGTTTGTTTCCTTCTTCTTTTGTTGGTTCAATTCACCATGCCAAAGTAGTTGACTTGTCTCTTATGCAAGCCTTCCTTCCAAATAGGGTTTATACTGACTTTATTTCATTCTAGAGTCTGTTTGGCGATTGTATAGCAGAGTTCATTTTGCTTTGTTCTTGTTATCTACATACTTTTGTTTGTAGGTAGTTTTTCTATATTAAACAACTATATGTTCTTTTTTCTTTTTCTTTTATAAATGCAAAAGAAAACCTAACTACAAACAAAAGTATGCAGATAACAAGAACAAAGCAAAAGGAACTCTGCTATACAACCGCCAAACAGACTCTAGAATGAACTAAAGTCAGTATAAACCCTACTTGGAAGGAAGGCTTGCATAAGAGACAAGTCAACTACTTTGGCATGGTGAATTGAACCAACAAAAGAAGAAGGAAACAAACACCAACAAGCTTCTGAATTCAGACAAAGATCATTAACAGAGGCTGACAAAAAACATAAGCCAAAAATCATGCCAAGCAAAGGGGGTGGGGGGGAAGAGAAAAGAGCAAACCTCAATGTTATAAAAAGGCTTACCACATAGATAAAGAAAAACCAAAATGGATGAAACTAACTCCTTGGAGTCATGTACCTGTAGAGGACACCAAAAGGCCTACCAAACAGCCCACAACAGTAGAAAAAACCACAAAAATGAGGAAAAAACACTATTTAAAGGGGCATACACGAGTTGTACTACTGACAGGTCGCGTGTCATACGCGGGTTGACAGTATAGCAAGTCGCGTGTACAAGCACACGCGGATTGTACCACTGACAAGTCGCGTATCATACGCGGGTTGACAGTATAGAAAGTCGCGTGTACCAAACCAGACACGCGACTTTTCAGTCTGCAACTCACGTATGGGTGGAAAAAAATCGAAAAAAGGTCAAAAACTACCTTAGGAAGGCAGGGGCAGTATGCTATCAGACTTATAAAGTGTTCCTAAGTGGCAAGAAAGACCTGAAACCTTGCAAAAGACTGAAAGAAAAACAGAGAAACCCCAATCAGACAAGGCTCTCCCCAGCGGGGTCACCAGCTTTGTTGTAAAGGAAAGTTTCCTATGGCTAGGGTTTAAGAGGCCATCAACGTACTGGGGTTGAAAGGTGGATGCAAATGGTTCTGCAAGTAAATACAAGCAAGATTCTGAGATTGGAATGGTTCATACCTTATCCAAACAAAAGTTGATCCAAGTAGCCATTCAATCATCCTCTTGCTCCTCTTGCTCCAAGAGACCTGCAAAACAAATTATACCTTCCTCAAACCAAATAGACTATATGAAAGGAGATTATATTCAATGAAACATGAAAACATAATCTAATATATAACATCATATAATCACAATCAGAGATTCAATATACAAGACACATTGATTTGGGAAGAAGAAGGACATCACATCTTTATTAATCTTGAAAACAAGGACAAGTATACCTTCTCTTCAAGTTTGGCACCTCACGAAACCTTAATCTGGTTCTGTTGTTTCTCTTCTCCAAGGAACTCACCCTCCAAGCTCTGCAACACAAGGAGAATGCTTCTAGGGCGAAGGTGTCGGCAAAGAGAGCTCCAATTCCTCTAGCATAACAATGCAAAGATTCAAGTCTCCTCTCATGGACCTCCCTACCTCTATTTATATGCTTAATGAAGAGTTAGGGTCGAAGACAAAGTAGTTACAACTGAAGGAGTCAGTTGCATAACTACCCAAACTACCTGAATTTCAAAATGCGTATTTTTTTACATTTTCAGGAGGCGTATGCGGGTTGCAGAAACAACAATCGGATACATGAGGAGGTATATGCGGGTTGCAATGCAGAAAGTCGCATATTTAAGGCATACGCGACTATTATATATAGCAACTCGTGTACGTAATGGGTTTCCTTAAGGAAACACGCGTACACATCAAAAGACTCATTTTTAGGGTATTTCTGGGCATTTTCAAACTTTGGTGTCTTCTGGAAAGTTTTAGCTAATTGAAATATCTTTCCAACGACGTAAAGATGAGGTCAAACGGAGTTACAAAAATCAAGATATGGGTCCTCCAAGTTAGGTGTTTTTTCAGTGACTTTCATGAAGTGTCGTCATGGAAGTGTCGACCATGCAACAGAATCATGGGAAAGTTGTCACAGGTAGAGATGTGTCATTTTGAGCTATAACACTAACTAACAGTGATATAACTGAAAGTAAATGGAGGATAACTCAACATAACTGTTTACCTACCACAACCAACTGAAGGTGACTGATGGTGGCAATCAGAGAGGGCTCATATAATGTAGGAATTGGTCCTAGAGGCACATAATCTCATGCATGAAAATGCAGTAAGTGCCAGATAGCCCCCAGGTGTGTCCCCCATACTCTAGTACAGTGATAATAACTTCCTAAGTTAGGAAAAATGACCAAATATACTATATTAGACAAATGATGATTAATTAATCCTAACACCCTCCCTTAATCCTAACTTTGGACAACTTGGGCCCTGGCAACTAGGCCAAAAGTCACCCATACAATCTAAATGAATAAAATACTGCTTAATAAAAATAAGAAAAATGGGAAAAACCTCATGGAAAACCCCCCCCTCAAAATAAGCAGGTAATCAGGAAACAAGCTTCCATACTTTAGATAAAAAATTTCTCTTTGAGCAAAAACTTGTGAAAAATTTGCTGCAATCTACAACTCTGTGGAGCAGTAATGCAGGATCTTAGTTCTTTTGTGTATCAACATCATGGGACTGTGCATGTGAACCTCTCCATCTTCTTCCAATCTGATGATAGATAAGAGAAGGAATACTTCCTTCGTCTCTCCTTTCTGGAGGAATAGTGACTTGATCCAATTTGTTCTTCAGTGGGCCGAATCGTGGATCAATCCTGACCATAAAGTAGCATCTCTCGGGAAGCTTGTTGTACCTCACTGAAGGAAGTGAAACCGAATGAGGGAGCGCAACATGTTCATTCTGATACTGGGACCTCATTCTTCTTCTAATCCCCAACAACATTCCCAACTACTTCAATCAGATTTTGGGCCCGTTTAGGCTTCTGATTTGGAATAGGAGCTAGATCTAGATCTAGATCCTCTTGAGGCTCAATCTCAATAACAAGATCATGCTGATCTTGTTCCTCATCTTCTGAATCTAAAACTTTAAACAATACATCATTAACAAAAGATGTAGATAGAATGTTTTTACCTCCCCTTTTGAATGGCAGTTGAGGTTGCACTGGATCTGAGTATGGCAGAAAGTGTGAGAATTCATATGCCTTGTAGGCATGGTTTGCAACACCCTTCGCTATAATCTTCCCAGTTGAGATATATGCGATTTCCACTGAGTCAAGACCAAATACTACTCTCTTTGGTGAGCTAATATATGTCATCTGGTATACAGATAACAAATTTGCAGTTAAGGAGGGAACATATAGTACATTTCTGAACACTCCATGTTTTAACTTGATAGAACCCTTTCCTTCAGCTTGAATTTGGGTATCATCACCCATGTGAATACTCAGACCATCTCTAGTTTGTAATGAAGAGAATGATTCTTTGGATGCAACCATATGATTCGAGGCTCCCGAATCAATGAGGAAGGCATGTGATTTTGAACAACTAGCCTTCAATGCATGGCATCTCTCATCATGATCTTCAATCTCTTGTCCAGAGTTAGTCTTCCTTGCGCCTTCAGAGAGGGAAATATTGTGTTGCTCAAGGAGTTTTTCCATTTGATCAATGGTCTTCTTCATATAATGAATTTCTGGATGAAATCCTCTCATACAGGAGGAGCATTGAGTCTTCTCAAATTTCTTGTTCTTGTTCTTCTTGGAACTGTTGTCACATATATATTAGTTGGGCTACTTTTGTTCCTGAGCAGTATTGAGCAGTCCTTTGAGCCATCCCTTTACTATGAGATTAGTAGATGATGAGCCACTAGTTGATGATCTCCCACTCTTAGCAGATCCAGAGTATCCAGATTGACCAGTTCTATTGTCATGACTAAGCCTCATGACCCCATAGTCGATGATTGAGTTAGCCATTCTTTCATGACCCAAAGCAGAGATTGTTATAGTGCCCATGTGTAGCAGCGGCAATTTTTCCAGTGATCTTCAGATTCTTTTAAGATCCAATGCAGGTATATGACCCAAGTGATATTATGGGTTGTGCATATGGATTTTGATGTTGCTCTGTTAATTATTTTAGCAGTGAGACTCGGTTGATTTTGATTATATGTCGGCAATACTTTATCTTGGTTTAATTGGAATCTAAAGTATACATGATCTATTGGTTTTGATCGAGAGATTCTTGTGTATACTAATTGTCCTTTCCCTACTTCTAGTATGGATTTAGTCATTTCCCTTTAGGGACACAACTTGCTAGTCTTGGCATCATTTCCATTGTCTCCATCCATTCGTTACCTTCCCATGTTGATTGGTTATCCTTGACTTGTAACTTGACTAGTAGCATCTGGGATTTCCCCTGCCTTCACCTCTATGTTGGAATAGGTCCCCATGTATAAATTGTGTCTCGGTGTTGATTTATGTGATGTTCATCATAGGGAATGTCTACCTCTAGGTCTTGAACACAAGTAGTCCTACCAAAGAAGTGTATTTAGACACTAAGCATCGGAGCTTAAAGTCATTCTAAATGGATGCCATGCCAACAAAATAAAAGTGTCTCTAGACACTGCTGGAAATAAAAAATAAAACTAGCCATTTGCCAAGAGATGAGCACTCTTCCATTGTATGGTGTAAGGCTAAGTTTATCCCCACATGATATCAAGGTGAGGCAAGCCCCTCAAGGCCGAGCCTTAGTCATTTTTTGGAATCCCAGAAGGCTTTCCAGGGCACCTGCTCTTGGAGGCTAGCAAGTTATCAATGAAAAATAAAGTTGATGGCTAGAGGATGGGAACTCATTCTTTGTATAATGTACGGCTCATTTGCCCCCACAGGGCAACAGGGAGAGACTAGCCCAAGAAGGTAATGTCTTTGTCATTATATGGGAGCCCAGAAGGCTTACCAGGGCACTTGCCTCTAGAGGTTAACTAGTGTAATTAATGTTGAGCAAATAAAGTATAAAAGGTTGCTTGTCTAGAGTCTAGTGGAGCCTTCTCATCATTTCATCCAGTTGTGAGACACTGCCATGCCCTATTGTTCACCTAGTCCAACTTATGTGTTATGTGGATCCCCCTGTCCTTTAGCCCAGGTGCTTACAGTGTTAAGTTATCAATTCATCCATTGGCCTTACCTATTGTTTATGATCCCTTGACCCTTAACTAACAAAATGGCTAAATCTATAAATGAGTATACATTGGAGGCTCTTGTTTTGAAGCAACTAATCATTCTTTATTTGGATTATTATATATGTATTGTGCTTATTCTTGCCAACAAAATCTAATCATACTTGAGTGTCACTGCTAGCATAGATAATTGAGCGTGCATGCCCATTTGTACTTTGCAGTATCAGAGTTTAGCACTTGAGTCATCATTTGATCAATCTTGACTTGGTCAACCCAGTGTTGGCCAAGCCATGAGCAGGATCCAAAATGAGTTATAGACATAGGTTTATATATGATGATTATTTATGGTCTATAGGTGTCCATAAGACATATTCCTGCTTCAGATTGTGATTTGTTATGATGGCTTGTATTATTTCTATGATTATCAACATTTACATGCTTCATTATTATTATGGTTCTGACATGGATGGGGTCTCTGATGTACCTTTGTGATGGACATATGGTGTATGGGTACTCATTTCTAGTTGATTCGGACATTCTGAGTCCATTGGTGCAGCTGGTTATCGGTTTTGGGCAATTATTAGACATATATGGGTCTCTTGGCCTTTTTGCAGTAGTTTTGCCTAAGGAAAATGAAAATAAAACAGAATGTGGACAAAATTAAGATCTCCTAGGGCGCTAGAGGGAATCTTAGGGTGCAGCCAGTAGATTATACCATACTACCATGGTGCCAAATCCATCAGTGCAATCATTTGGCTTCTTTTTTTGGTCCCTTGTGAGATATTGGTTGTTTTATGTTCCCAAGGCAATATTTTAATAATAAAAAATGGCTAATGAGGAAATCGATTTGGGCAATTGAGACAAAGGAGTGGTATGAAGTTGGTATGAGGCACACTCATCATCTGGCATCATCTTCACACTTGGGGTCCACACATCCTTGATTTATGCAATTTAAGGGTGTTTTGATGTATTTTGAGGGATATACCCCAGTGATTTTTATCACTCCTTTATATTATTTGTCACCACACCTTGTTGTTGTGCTATGGGGCCATGCTAGTGAAGGATAGCATAACCTCCTAGCCCCACCATGTGCTACTTTGTGGTTATTAGTCATACTTTATGTGGTGTGTCCCCTCATTGGGCATTTCTAGTGATGCACCCCCTTCTATTTGTGAGTTGATCCATGTGGATGTATCCAACCAATCCTAATAGTAGATTATGATGATTTTATCTTATGATCTTGACCCTTGATCTTTTTGGATCTAGGTTTTATGTACCTAAAAGATCTATATATTGAGATGCTCTCTCATTTGTAAAGGGGACTTTTAGCTCTGAGAATATTGAATACAAGAAAACTTTTGCAAAAACTCTTGGAAGCTTTGTAAATCTACTTGGATGTAATTTTCATGCCTCTTGCTTGGACATTTCAGTAGATCTTGCATGCAAACAACTATTTCTCTGGAAGGTCGTACTGATCTTTTGCAGGGTAGCGAATTGGTTGGAGGTGATTGCTAAGGCGTCTTGCATCGTCTTCTAGGAATATTGTTTCATCTTCAAGGAGTTTTCAATTGTTACTTTGTGCATTCACTACAACAAAACCCCGTGATTAGCATCTCTTTTAGCTTCCTTTTTAGCGTCCACTATCACTTTTAGTGTATTTTTCATCATTTTTTGAACACAGTGGACGCTTTTCCACAGGATGGCACTTTTAATGCGTTATTTGCGTCTCTTTTTAAAATTTGGTGCTATTTTGGATGCTAATTAGCATCTCAATTAGCGTCCCTTTTTAAAAGTTCGTGCTATTTTGGATGCTAATTAGCATTGTTGATGTAATTGTAACTTCGGAATGTATTCACTTATATATCTTATGTATTGTACCCCGATGTTTATTCTGGGAAGTGGTTGAGCCATGTCATGCCCCGATGTTCCTATCGAGAGATTCTATAATGTAAACAAGTCATGTAAAGTCATTGTGGGTAACCCTCCTATTGATCAAGGGTTAAAGTCCCCGCAGTTGTGGGGCCCTAGGGTTATTAGACTCTCCTAGAGAAGTCGTCCCTAGTGAGTTATTGTCAAGTCAAAAATTAGTATAAATAGAGAGTGAGCCTCTCTATTTATCACACATTCACTCACACTTAGTTGTAGTGCATAACTGAGAGAGAAGAAGTAGTTGGAACAAGAGAGAGAGAGACTACTGCTGTCGGGAGATCATCTTACTGTTTTGGGGTTTTACTTTTGGTGCTGATTCTATCTCCGAGGAAGTTGCGGGGTTTTATCCTTTATCGTTTCCCCGAGGAAAAACTTTGTGTTCATTGTCTCTTATGTTTGATTGTTGTGCTTGCTATTCTCTCAGTTAAAGATCCTAGGATAATGCTAGCTTAAATGATAAAAATCTAATATGGTATTAGAGCTAACCTGAGAAGAAGACACTGTGCAGCTGCAGAAACTAGGGCTTCCTACTTTTTGGATCTCTCTCCACGGATTTTCAGCAAAAGAAGGTTGGGCTGACTCTCCTCTCTAGGGCGCGTCTGTCTGTCGAAGCAGAATTTGATTCTGAGCATTTTCAATTTTTGACCCGACACTACTACCAAAAATTAGGGCTTTCCACCGAAGTGGAATTTTTGAGTGAGCCCAAGACTGGATTGATCTCCTCCTCAAAATCGAAGTTTAGAGATCAAGATCAAAGCTTTTGGTGGGATAGAATTCCGAGAAATTCGAACCCTAATCTGCTCCTGAACCAACTCTGTAGAATTTCAGCTCCAGATCCAGATCCGACATCTTAACCTGGTAAGATCTAAATCTTTTGTATTTACATTTGAGGTTCTCAATTAAGATGTCTCATCATACCAAGCTTGATGAAAATCTTGAGGGAGTTGATAACTTCCGAGCCTGGAAGTATAGGATCTCCCTGGGCCTGGAAGAAAATGAGTTGGACTCCTACATCAATGAGGAGGTTCCAATTCCAGAGGGAGATGAGGCTAAAGCCTTACACAAGAAGAAATTGGTCATGGCTAAGAGGATTATTGTTGATTCAATCAAGGATCACCTCATACCACAAGTGTCCTCTGTAAAGACACCGAAAGCTATGTTTGATGCCCTAACCAAAATGTTTGAAGGAAAGAACATAAACCGAAAGATGACCTTGAGGAACCAATTGAAGAATGTGAAGATCCAGAATGCAGAGACCATACAGTCATACTTCACAAGGGTCTCCCAGATCAAAGAACAACTTGAAGCAGTGGATGAAGAAGTGGAGAATGCAGAGATTGTAATGACCACCTTGAATGGTCTCCCTAGGACATGGGACTCTTTCATTCAATGGATCTGTGCCAGAAAGAAGCTAGTCAAGTTCAGTAGACTATGGGAAGAATGCTCACAAGAAGAAGCTCGGATAGCAGCTCGAGAAGAAAAGATGGGAAGTGAAGATCAAGCTTTTACAGTGCAATCCAAGAAGAGAAAAACAAATCATCACCAAGGTAAGCACTTTCATCCTAAAAGACCTAACAAGAATCCACCTAAATTCAGATGCTATACATGTGATGAAAGAGGACACTATGTTAGAGATTGTCCTAAGAACAAAAATAACTCCATCAAGAAGAAAGGGAACAAAAGAAGACATCATGCTCATGCTGCAGAAGATGATGAACCTTCCACAAAGAGAATCAGACAAAAAAGTGATAATTCTTCAAGTGATGAAGAATATGTCTTGATTTCCGCTCTCACAGGAAACATCACACATGGAAGCAATGATTGGCTTATAGACAGTGGGGCTTCCAAACATATGACAGGATTCAAAGAATCCTTTGCGAAACTATCAGAACATGAACCACCCCATAAGGTGAAACTTGGAGATGACTACCATATCCAATAAAAGGTAGTGGGGAATCCTCCTATAAGCTAGACTCTGGAAAGTCTATGACGATGAAGGATGTATTGTTTGTACCAAGACTAAAGAAGAACCTCCTCTCCATATCTGCATTAGATGCAAAAGGCATGAGGGTTGCATTTGTAGATGGCCAAGTTCTCATGTGGCCAAAGAGAAAGACTATTGATGATGCAGTAGTAATTGGGGAACAAGAGGGAGGTCTATACAAATTGAAGGGCCATCCAGAACAAGCCTTGGTCCATGACACAGTAGAGCCAAATGAACTTTGGCATAGAAGGCTTGCACATGTGCACTACAGAGCACTACCTCTTACAAGCAAAGCTGTTGAAGGACTTCCAGAAATTCAGTCAAAACATGACGGTGTCTGCAAAGGATGTGCGAAAGGAAAGAACACAAAGAAGACATTTCCAAGTAGCGAAAGCAAGGCAAAAGGAATCTTGGAAATCATTCACTCTGATGTATGTGGTCCAATGTCATCAAGTTCATTAAGCGGGTATGTATACTATGTTTCTTTTATTGATGATTTTTCTAGAAAGACATGGATATACTTTATGAAGAACAAAGATGAAGTATTCAGCAAGTTCAAGGAATCCAAAGCCTTGATCGAGAAACCAAACTGAAAAGAAGATCAAGACCTTTCGATCAGATAATGGCAGAGAATTCACATCAAATGAATTCAAAGCATTATGCAAAGATGTAGGGATTAGGAGGGAGTTAACTGCTCCATATAATCTACAACAGAATGGGGTTGTAGAAAGGAAGAATAGAACAATCATGGAAACTGCAAGGGCCATGCTTCATGATCAAGATCTTCCCATGCATCTATGGGCAGAAGCTGCCATAACAACGGTGTATGTACAGAACCGTACTCCACACAGAGTACTCGAGAACAAGACACCTAAAGAAGTCTTTTCCGACAAGAAACCAGAAGTCAGCCATCTCAGAATATTCGGTTGTCTAGTGTACATACACATTCTGAAAGAAAAGAGGACAAAGTTAGATCCTTCAGGAAAGAAGGGTATATTTGTGGGATACTCTAAAAGCTCGAAGGTTTACAGAATATACTTCCCAGGATTCAAGAAGATCGACATCAGCTGAGATGTAACATTTGACGAAAACTCAGCTTACAACAAATCTAGAAAGAGACCTGCTGAAGAACCTAAAGAAATAGAAGTACCCAGAATTCATGACACAACCATTAACGAAGAAATTCAAGAAGAAGATCGAGAATTAGAAGAACCTCAAGAACCCGTACACCCACCTCAGGAGAAGAATCCCCACAAGAGGAGACCTGTTTGGGTACAAAAAGCTATCCAAGGTTCAGAAAGATATGGGGCTCCAGAAGAAAATCACAAAGAAAAAAAAAGAACCAGGTCCTACTCTGGGTATGTAGCCTTATTATGTGACTTCATCGATAAACAACCTTCCAACTATGAAGAAGTGACAGAAATGAAAGAATGGAAGGATGCTATGATCGAAGAGTATCAATCGATCATGAATAATGATGTCTGGGATGTTGTCCCTAGACCAAAGGGGAAGTCTATTGTAACTTCCAAATGGATCTACAAGATCAAGCATGCTGCAGACGGTAGCATAGAAAAATATAAAGCAAGATTTGTGGCTCATGGCTTCTCCTAGAAAGAAGGAATAGATTATGAAGAAACTTTTGCACTTGTAGCCAAATACACTTCCATCATATCAGTACTTGCTCTGGCTGCAGTGATGAAATGGAAGATACACTAGATGAATGTCAAGATTGCTTTCTTGAATGGTGTAGTGGAAGAGGAAGTGTATGTGGAGTAGCCACTCGGTTTTGAGACACATGACAGGGAGTCTCATGTGTGTAAATTGAAGAAAGCCATGTATGGTTTAAAACAGGCACCCAGGACATGGTACGACAGAATTGACAGCTTTCTATCTAGTTTGGACTTTACCAAGAGTAAAGCAAATTCCAACCTTTACTACAAGGTTGAAGATGGTAACCCAGTGATACTCCTACTGTATGTAGATGATCTGTTTGTGATAGGTATGGATGGGTTGATTGCTGATACGAAGAGGAAGCTTGCTGTCGAGTTCGAAATGAAGGACTTGGGTATGATGCACTATTTTCTAGGCATGGACGTGTGGCAGAATGCGGATGGAATCTTCCTTGGATAAGGGAAGTATGCAGTAGAGATCCTGAAGAGGTTCGGGATGATGCACTGCAAGGCCATGACCACACCTATGGCATCGAACCTGAAGCTATTGAGTGATGCTTCATCAGAAGCGGTTGATGCCACGATGTATTGTCAGATGATTGGGTCCTTGATGTACCTGACGAATACGAGACCAGATATTTGCTTTGCTGTGAACACCTTGAGCCAGTTCCTGACAGATCCAAGACATGTTCACTTGATTGTTGCAAAGCATATTCTGAGATATCTAAAGGGTACAGTTGATTATGGGCTCAAGTATGATGTGAATCAAAAGATTAACCTGGAAGGTTATGTTGATTCAGATTGGGAAGGCAGTGCCATCGATAGGAAGAGCACTTCAAGGTGCTGCTTCAGTATGGGATCAGGTGTGATCTCTTGGTTTAGTAGGAAACAATCTTACGTGGCACTATGTATAGCTGAATCAGAGTATGTCGCAACTTGTTCAGCGAGTTGTGAGGCAGTATGGCTGAGAAAGTTACTGTCTGATTTATTTGATCTCCAGTTGGATGCTACTTGTATATATTGCGACAACCAGAGTTGTGTGAAGTTGTTTGAGAACCTGGTGTTCCATGACAAGTCGAAGCACATCAAGATCAAATATCACTATATCAGGGATATGGTGCAGAGAGGAGCAGTGAAGCTCCAGTATGTTGCGACGGACAAACAGATAGCTGATGTGTTGACGAATCCATTAGCCAAAGTGAAGTTTGAGTACTTCAGGGAGAAGCTTGGTGTTCTCCAGATCGAGGTTCCCTCCAAGGGGAAGTGATGAGTCCATGAGCCATTTTGACATGGTGAGAGGATTGGTTCCTTCCATGGTCAGATGTAAGGGCTGAGCCATTCTATCATGGTGAGAGGATTGGTTCCTTCCATGTCAAATGTGAGTGCTAAGCCATTCTGAGGTGACTGTGGGATGTGTTCCCACATGATCATATATAAGCGCCGAAGGCCATTCTATGGGAGAATGGAGGTACTTGGTCAATTACCAGGAATAATCAGTCTGGGATTGAGAGCCATTCTGATGTGACTGCGGGATGTGTTCATTCCACATGATCATATATAAGTGCAGAGCCCTTCTGACATGGTTGATGTGTTCATCCCATGGTCAGATATAAGTGCTGAGCCCTTCTGACATGGTTGATGCGTTCATCCCATGGTCAAATATAAGTGCTGAGCCCTTCTTACATGGTTGATGTGTTCATCCCATGGTAAGATAGAAGTGTTGAGCCTTTCTGATATGGTTCTTGGATGTGTTCCTCCCATGGTCGGATGTGGGTGTTGAGCCTTTCTGGTATGGTTATTGGATGTGTTCCTCCCATGATCGGATGTGAGTGTTGGGCCTTTCTGACATGACTGGATTGGTTCCTCTCATGGTCAGATGTGAGTACTAGGCATGCCTTTCTAACATGGTGTTGGATGTGTTCCTCTCATGGTCAGTTGTAAGTGCTGGGCAGGCCATTTTGACTTATGGTTAGATATAAGCGCTAAAGAAGACCTACATGGAGGCTAGGCCTACAACCAGCATGAAAAAAGGGTTGGCTCTGTAGAACTTCCTGTGACGAGAAGAATCAAGAGACATCACCTGTGATGATGGTCCAGCAGAGATGATCCAGATCCAGTGATGTTCCAGATCGAGTGATGATCCAAATCCAGTGATGATGATCCAGATCTAGTGATGATCCATATCCAATGATGATGACTTGAAGATGAAGATGACGAGAACTCGATGATGATGACTTGAAGATGAAGATGATGAGAACTCGATGATGATCCAAATGATACAGAGAAAAAGACTTGTGCTGATAAATTGGGTTGAGAGAATACCTTCCTAGTTAAGAGTGAGGGTTGATGTAATTGTAACTTCAAAATGTATTCACTTGTATATCTTATGTATTGTACCCCGATGTTTATTTTGAGAAGTGGTTGAGTCATGTCATGCCCCGATGTTCCTATCGGGAGATTCTATAATGTAAACAAGTCATGTAAAGTCATTGTGGGTAACCCTCCTATTGATCAAGGGTTAAAGTCCCCGCAGTTGTGGGGCCCTAGGGTTATTAGACTCTCCTAGAGAAGTTGGTCCTAGTGAGTTATTGTCAAGTCGGGAATTAATATAAATAGAGAGTGAGCCTCTCTATTTATCACACATTCACTCACACTCAGTTGTAGCGCACAACTGAGAGAGAAGAAGTTGTTGGGACAAGAGAGAGAGAGACTACTGCCGTTGGGAGATCATCTTACTTTTTTGGGGTTTTACTTTTGGTGTTGATTCTATCTCTGAAGAAGTTGCAGGGTTTTCTCCTTTATGATTTCCCCGAGGAAAAAATTTGTGTTCGTTGTCTCTTATGTTTGATTGCTGAGCTTGTAATTCTCTAAGTTAAAGATCCTAGGATAATGCTAGCTTAAATGATAAAAATCTAACAAGCATCCCAATTAACGTCCCAATTAGCGTCCCAATTAACATCCCCATTAGAATCCCAATTAGCGTTCTAATTAGCATCCCAATTAGCGTCCCTTTTTAAAAGTTGGCGCTATTTTGGATGCTAACTAGCATCCCAATTAACGTCCCAATTAGCGTCTCAATTAACATCCTAATTAGCATCCCAATTATCGACTCTTTTTAAAAGTTGATGCTATTTTGGACGATAATTAGCATCCCAATTAGCGTCCCAATTAACATCTCAATTACCGTCCCAATTAGAGTCCACAAAAGCATCCCATATAACGCCAAGAATAGCCTAAAAAAAACGTCCTGAATAGCATAGCACCATATATTAATCCAGGGTTAGCAACATGAATTGCACCATGAATTTTGACAGGAAAAACATTCAACATAGCGCCAAGTATAGAGACAGGAATTGTGCCTAGAAAACATCCAACATAGTGGCAGGTATAGATACAAGTATATCACCTGGAATAATGCCATAAATTTCAAAAGGAGCCACGCTAGGAATTGCACTAGGTTTAGAGATAGGAATTGTGTTCGGAAAACATCTGACATAACGTCAAATATATCAATATCAATGTCAATGATCATGATCCATGTGATAGTACTTTTGGATCTTGATTTATCGAAGTGGCACCTAAATGATCGTAATCATGGCACTTTTGGATCTTGATTAATCCGAGTGAGGGGTAAATTACCTTAATGTCACCTATATTGCTCTAATGGCATTTGTGTGTGCCCAACAACATTTGATAGACCCTAATGGCATATGATTGGCCCTAACAACATGACGATGATGCATTACGATAATTATGATGGAGCATATGGATATGATTTGATAAGTATAAGACTATATCATCCATTCTTTTGAGGTAGTATGGCTTCTTACTCGTTATTATCACAATTATATTGATGATCACTACGACAATGCCAATGATGCTGATTTATTGTATGATGATGATGACAATGTGGGTGTGGATGTCAACGATGATTATGCATCTGATATCACTTTTGGATCCTAATTGATTCTAATGGCACCTAAATGTCTGTAACGACATCTAAACAACCCTATTATCATTGAAATGACTGTAACAACATATAAATGACCTTAATAGTTACATGACATGAATCCTAATGTCGATGAGTGATTAAGAACACTAATGGCATATGCGTGACCATAATGACAATGATGACGATGATTTTGTTGATGATGTACTTAATGTTGGTGATGATGATGATAGCAAGGATGATGATCAAGATGATGTTAATGTACCATATGGCATTGATCATGATGATGATTAAAACGACGATGTCCACGATGATGATACATGTCATAATACTTCTGGATACTGCAAAATTTGAGATATTGGAGTTAATAACAAGTAATAGAGGTTGTGAGTTGTTCACCATAAAAATGTTGATAGCCATTGTGTTTTACATTGACTGATGTGGCCATTAGGTTTAGTAGTTCCCCCACCCCCCCTACACCCCTTGCAGAAAGGTAGTATAATACCACCTGTCATGGTGCTACCAAAATGTCACCCTACAAGGTTGTTTTGGACAAACCCCCCCATCCATACCCTCACTTTTACCAAGAACATCCAAGGCACAAGAAGTGGATATCAATCTTAACACAAAATCTAACTTTGTTTGTACTCTTAAGGACATTTTGGTCTTGGTTTAAAATGGAATGAAGCAACAGGCATTTCAATAATGCCCAGAGTGTTACTTTGAAGAAGTGGATCAAATGTGTTTACATATTTTGCCTTATAAGCGGGCATTTCTCAAGGAAAAAAACAGTTAGTTGCTCAAGTTTTATGGCATTGGTGGATTTTCTGTTAAAGATTCAGAATAATTGGTTCAATATTCGACGATTCTTTTGAGGTTTGTCAAATTTCTATTAAAATTTAAAGCAGTTTCATTTGATATGTGAAATGCCCTTGAACTGACATATTTGGGTATTATTTTGCATTTTACCTACTGTGAAGCCAGGCGACGGACTTTGATATACTTGATCGGATATATTTGTTGTGCACTATGGCAAAGCTTAGGTCACGGGATGTAGGAGTGTCTTTGGTTGTAGAGGAAACCCCAACATATCCACATTTTGAGGATAAAAATTGTTGACGAATTGCAAAACAATCCCATGCAGATAAGGTGGGATGGGAGTGGGGCCACATATGTTTTTCTAGGTTTGCATGGTGGTTAAATATCCCATTTATTGTCCATGAGTATTAGTGGTAAATTTTATGGCTCAATACCTTCAATTTCAACCTCTACCTATGGAATGATCCCCAAGGATCATGCTTAGTTTTATCAACCTTGACATTTCCACCAAATCACAATTGTAGGAAACAATCTCTTATGAAGTACATGAGTGATGATTTGGAGCATCACACATTTCCTATAAACCCCAATGATAAATTTTATGGCCTAACAGGTACCCTATATTT